>OY856414.1:897869703-898239703 GCA_963693085.1 Alisma plantago-aquatica | reverse complement strand
TCTAGTGTATTTTAGGCGGCAGACGGCCTTCAAAGTCATCGCGTCCTTTTGACGCAGTGGAGAGCGACCGTTCCCGTCGCTTTGCCGATTTGTCTAGGTCAAGTGAAAACGAATTGCACCACGGCCAATCGTAACATAGGTATATATGTACATCTTTTTATGTAAACGTAAACTTGAAGAAAACACACGGTCAAAGCTGGTATTGGTTGGATAGGAAACCCACGTGCTGCTTTCATTCCCATCTGTGGGGGTGCACAGCTACATTGCTTTAAACGAAAAACGGTGTGGAGCATTAAACTAGGCCCCTGGTCCGTGGGCAGGATTAAATTAGAATTTTTTTCCAGAACCCCCTCTGTTTTCCAGAAATTCCACCCCCTCATGTTTAGGAAATCCTAAACCCCCCATCCAGGTGACCTATCTGCTAGCCATCACATTTGACGGCTCTTTTTTTTGCGTTGCTATTATTATTACTACTCGACCAAGATACTAACCAGCTCATTGGTAATTATTTTCATCATCATCATCATCATCATCTAAGCCTCAATCCCAACTATGTTGGGGTCGGCTACATGGATCCTTCGTTTCCATTCAGCTCTATCATGGGCCATATTCTGATTGAGATGTAGAGATTCAAAATCTCTCTTTATAAACTCATCCCATGTTAATTTAGGCCTTCCTCTTCTTCTATTTATAGTGTTTGGCTCAATAGCATTGCTTCGTATAGGCGCACTAGTAGGTCTGCGTTGTACATGTCCGTACCATCTGAGTCGGCCCTCACACAACTTGTCCTCAATGCTCGCCACCCCCACTTTATTCTTGATATAGTCATTTCTCAAATGATCTTTTCTTGTCTTTCCACACATCCATCTCAGCATACACATTTCAGCTCATTGGTAATTATTTTATTTACATGCAAAATTATATTCGAACATTATATATAAAATAAAAAATAAACCAGGTCAAATAAGGCTAAACAAATATCGTTCATGGATGTTAGAGCGGGTTGGAATAATCCATTCACTCTAAGAATGGTGAGTTTCGCTAGACCCAAAATCGAATTGGACCTGACCCGATTGGACCTGTTTAGACCCGACCTGATTGGACCCAGACCCAAAAGGATCCAGACCCGAACATACTTGACAAAAAATGGACCAGACCTAACTGGATCTGAAATTCATAATAAATACTCTATTATAAAAATTTCTAAAAATGACAAACTGAAAACCCTATCCAACCTGACCTGACCCAAGCTAGATAAGAGCCGACTCGACCTGACTCGAATTAAAATGAACCTGAACATAACCAACTTAAAACTGAATAAACTCAAAAAAGACCTGGATGTTCAAGTCAGGTTGGGTTGGATCGGTAGGGTAGGGTCTAGGTTTTTTCTACGACCCCTAATTCAGTCTGGTCGAGTGATGCATCATTACATGTTTGATCCGATTGACATTTCGCCAATTTTAGTACCCATATCTACTCTAAGATCGGTTATACTGTAAAATGTACAATAGATCGATTTAGATATAATATGCATTTATTCTCACAATGATATTCAGTTAAAGTCAAAAGTAAATCACAGATATAAATAAAGTTGAGGTAAATATTTTATATTACGATTGCATTAGTATTAGAAGTAACATGATTTTATTTTTTTATTAAAAAAGTTGTTAGGTTATAAATATAAAATACATTTAGGACCCAGATCTATTCTAAAAATGGTTAGACCGTAAATCGTACAACCGACCGATATAAGTAAAAAATACATTTATTCTAACAATTATGTTAGGTTAAAGCTAAAAATAAATCATAGATAAAAATACAATTTGCTAAATATTTGATATTGTATTCATATTAAAGGTAACATTTTTAAAAGTTTATTATTCAATAAGTTGTGAAAAGCCTAACCATGGTAAGATGAGTCGCATTTTGGCCCAAACGAACTTTACAAAGTAAGCTCGTCAAAAAAATTAAGATTTATTAATAAAAGAACCAACCTATTTGGTCCATGATTGGACTTTATACAACTTTTTTTAATAACAAAATATAAATCATGTTACTTCTAATATTAATGCAATGGTAATATAAAATCTTTACCTCAACTTTATTTATATATGTGATTTACTTTTGACTTTAACTAAATATAATTGTGAGAATAAATGCATATTATATCTAAATGAGTCTACAGTCTAACCGATTTTAGAGTAGACATAGGTCCTAAAATTGGCTGAATGTCAATCAGACCAAATATATAATGATGCAACACTCGACCAGATTAATTAGGGGTGATAGAAAAAACCCCGACCCTACCGATCCAGCCCGACCCAACCTGAACATTCATGTCTTTTTTGGGTCTGTTCAGTTTAAGTTGGTTTCGTTCATGTCCATTTCAATTCGGGTCAGGTCTGTTGGCGGAATTAGATATTATTATAATCCCTTTATTTTGATGATGACAAACATTTCATTCTTGTAGATCTAACATGCTACTTGAGTGTTGCAGGAACTAGGTGGATGACACAACTTGGAAAATCTATATGCTCAAAATGCTTTAATTCATGATTGTAATCAAATATAAAAACTTGTACAAGTATATAATATACAAGTACTTAGATATCATGTAAATCAAGCATTTAGATCTTCCCTAGTCAATCACAACACTTAGATAGATCATCCCTTACAATAGTGTCACAACTGCACACTGATACACACACTTAGTACATAGTTTAAAACATTGAAACAAAGTCATTCTCGGTCGACAAACTTCTCGACCGAGACACTCTCGGTCGACAATCTCCTCGACCGAGAATGACTCAAGTAGCCGTTAGACACAACAGACAAGGTAGTTGGGAGTTGGAATCGAACGTTATACACACTTGCTCCAGACAGTCTCTCGGTCGACAAAAACTTCGACCGACTGGGATCTCGGTCGACAATCCCTCGACCGAGACTGTCTCTGTCTGCACTTTTCAGAGTTAATTAACTAGCCGTTGCTAAAGCAATTAGTGGACAACTAACGGCTAGTTAAGCACTAAGAACCCCCTAGAAAGTGTCTAGAACGTCCTTAAGTATTCATAGGCAATTCCTATAAACAGGACATGCCTTAGGACACCCAATACACACTTGTGCAATACTTGAGCAAACTATTTGCAATTGGCAATCCACTTTTGTGAGCAATTGAGCAACTCCAACTTTTGCTACTCATTTCCATTGCTCAAATTTCGTGTCCTATAGGCTAGCATCTCCTACCCACTACACTTACACTTTCATATACATTGGTTAGGAGATCAAAACGCTTGATATAGGAAATCAAGCCTTGTGCTATAACGGTATTATAATTTCCATTCTTCCTTCTTGTTCCTTTATATTGTTTGTACTCTCCTTGCTACTCCTAGGGTTGAAGGCTATGGATTGGAGAGGGTTTATCTTCTCAGGCGGAGAAGGGTCTTCTCGGTGGAGAAGGTAGACTTTGGACTACTTCAAGAAGGTTGTCTCAATGGGAAACTACTTCAAGAGGAAGGTTACTTTAAGGGGGAGCTTGAGGTTACTTCAAGGAAGGTTGTTTCGAGGTTGGTGAGACTACTTCTAGGTGAAGGTTGCCCAAAGGGTTTGGTGAAAGTATTTGTAATTTTATGTAACATCCTTGTGAGGTAATAAAATTTAAATACTTTCAAAATCCCGGTTAGGTAAGCAACCGGGTAGTGGATTGACTGCCTTAGTATTTGCTAAGGTTGGTACCACTCTAAATCCTTGTCCCTTTGTCTAATATTTTTGTGGTTGCTTGTTTTGGTTGAATTATTTGTAAAATCTCCATAAAACCCTATTCATCCCCCCTCTAGTGGTTTTTCATTTGGCATCAGAGCAGGCTTCAAGGAACTTTAACAAAGTCTTGAAGAATGGGTGACGGGGTACTCATCAAACTCAACTTGGAAGGGACACTTGTGGCTAGACCTCCACCTTTTGATGGCACCAACTACACCTACTGGAAGAGGAGGATGCAATTCTATTTCCAAGGAATTAGTTGGGATTTATGGAGAATGGTGTCAAATCCATATGAATTTCCTCAAGTAGAGTATGCAAATTGGGATGCTAATACGGTAAGATCTGCCCAAATGAATGCAAAAGATGTAAGTATACTCTATTGTTCAATTTCCGTTGGTGAATTCAATAGAATATTAAATTGTGAAACAACATATGAGATATGTCATAGACTATCTATAACCTATGAAGGAACTGTTCAAGTTAAGAATTCTAAAATCGAAATGCTTAAACAAAAGTTTGAACAGTTTCATATGGATCAAAATGAGTCTATTAGTGAAATGTATGCAAAGTTTTCTTCTATTATTAATGGTTTGAATGCTTTAGGTAAAGCGATTAGTGAAGAGGATCAAGTGTCAAAAATCCTTAGATGTTTGCCTCCAAAGTACAAACCTAAAGTAAATGCAATCGAAGAAGCCAATGACCTTACTCGACTAAGGATGGAGCAACTCATTGGAAACCTAGAAGCACATGAGGCGACCTTGGAGGAAGAAGAAAGATTGGCAGTTGAACACAAGAAGGAGAAAAGAAAGGACATTGCATTCAAAGCATGAACCAAGAATAGTCATGACACAAGTGAAGAAGATAGTGAAGAAGAAACACTCATTGTAAATGGTAAGAAATATAGAAGTTTTAAAACAAACAAAATTCCTAGTGTTTCTTCCTCTAGATGCTTTGAATGTGGCAAAAAGGGACACATGAAAGGTGATTGTCCAAAACTCAAGACGGGGAAGAAATCATCTCACAAGAAGAAAGAAAGAGCATATAAAGCTGCATGGGATGATTCAAGTGATGATAGTGAAGATGGAAAAGAAGAAGCAGAATGTCTTATTGCTACAATCAATGAAGAAGAAGAAGAAGAGGTAAGTCTTTTTGATCTACCGAAAGAAGATCTAATTGCTAGTCTTCAAGATACACATGAGAAATATATTGATTGCAAAAAGAAACTAAAGAAAGCTACTAAAACTAATGAAGATTTGTATGTTAGATTAAATAATCTTTCTTTTGAAAAGGATAGTATTGCTTATGAAAATCTTACCTTGAAATCATCTTTAAATGATTGCAATATGAAGTTGCTTACTTTAGAAATAAATCATGATCTTCTTTCTCAAGAAAAGGTTGATTTGCTTGCAAAACTGCATAATTTTCAGACTCAACCTATCTTATGCAATCATCTAGATTATGATGCTATTGTTAAAGAAAAAGATGCTTTATCATCCAATCTAGATCAAGAAAAGCTAGATATCAAAAAGAAAATGGATGAGATTACCAAGTTACAAAGAGAGATTAATAGCTTGAGAAACAATGATGTTCTTGATAAAATTATGAATAATTCTTCTAGTTATAATGGAAGGAGAGGTTTAGGATATGTTTCAAAAGGGAAATCCTATCAACCTAAACCTAGAAGAACACAAGAACCCAAGACCAATACTATGTATGTACCCAAGAACGACTCAATCCCTAGAAATGAGATTGACTCTATTAGTTGTCATTATTGCTTGCATCTTGGACACTACTCTTTTTCATGCCCATACAAGAAAAGGAATGATGATCTAGTTTGGGTTCCTAAAACTTAGAGATTTGAATTTAATTAGTTGAGATTTGACCTAAAACGTTACTTTGATATACAAATGTCATATCTCAACAAAATTAAGCTTTAACTTTCATATTATTGTACCTTGCTTGCAAATAATTACTGAAAAACAATACAGAAACCTTCTCGGCTGAGAAAATGTTCGACCGAGAACACTGTCGGTCGAGAATTTGTCGACTGAACATGTTACTGTTTTTAAACTTGCAACAATATGATAAAACCTGTACAAACAGAAACATTCTCGGTCGAGAAAAACGTCGACCGAGATAAATTCGATCGAAGAATAGTTTGACCGAATCAAGTTCTGCTGAACCTGTTTAAATTGATCCAGTTTGCTATCAATTTGCTATTAATAATTGATTTAATTTGCAAATCAAGAATGAACTTGGAGACAAATTATTTAAGCTTGCATTGTGACTTATTAAATATACTTTTATCAAACTTGTATACTTTTTGCAATCTAAAATTGAACATGCCTTCTTGCAAAATGAATCAATACAGAAATAATATAGATTGCTAGTTCATTTTTAATTGCTATAATCTCCTACATGGTTTGGCTTGAAACTGAAAATATGAACCATGATTGGTTTAATCAAGGAAATTACCGTCTTATCACAATCCACATGGTTTGTCCTAAGTATTCCTTGGTCTATCTATATAAAAACCATGTGTCTTGAAATTTTCTCTTAAATGATCATCATAAAATTATGGATATGCTTTTACTGTTTTCCATTCTTTACTCGGTTTGCCTAAAATAATCCTTGATCTATATATACAAACCATGAATGGATATTTCTTTCAAAATGATCATTGTGATTCAGCTCATTACATATTAAGATGAATCTCTATGGCACAAATGCATCTTGACATACTAGTTAAATGATTATCTTGTGCTTAGCTTATGGAGAATGATATTCTTGTTATACATGATTAATACTCTGTAAGCTATGAAAATGCTTAATTGGAAATCTGCAGAAATTGCCTCTTGGTTGAAATCAAATTTGACCAAGGGGCTCCAAGGTCGAAGTCAAGGTCGACCTAAAATAAGCTTGACCAAAATGCTTATTTGTAAATCATTTTCTTGCACTTAATCTTAGTATATTGAAAACAAGATTTTAGTGCATAGCTCTCATAAAAGGTTAACTTATTATACTTATTGTGACCTTAGAATCCTTAAATTATCTTGATTAAGGGGGAGCTCACAAAAACTATCCTGACTATAAGAAGGAACCTACAAAACTTTGTAAACATCATAAAGAAAATTTGAGGCTAGTTATGACCTTAGTATCTTTAAAGTAATTTTGGAGCCTACAATATGTATGAATATAATGGAATTCTCTAAACAAATCAGGGCTTAACATCCCATGTATTTGGTTAGAGATACATTCATGTACTCTATTATAAGCTTAAAGGATTCTCATATCATTTTTAGCCTTGTAAAATGGATGAGAAATCAAAACACATATGCCATGAATCTAAAAGAATATCATATCATTTCAAGGCTTAACATCCTTTGCAAATGATTGAGAAATAAATTGTGGCTTAATTTGACAATAAGTGGTTTGCATCCCTTGCTTTTAAAACTGAATATCTTATTAAGGGGGAACATCTAATTATCAAATTAAGGGGGAGTAATAAAAGTCATACTTAATGATTATCTGGTTATCTTTTTAAAATGACAAAGGGGGAGAAATAATATAAAATCACAAATATAAAATAAAATGAGTTTCATAATCATTCGGCCAGCACACACTTGCAAATAAGAGAATGCCATTCGGCCAGCACACACTTGCAAATAAGAGAATGGCTATAAAAGGTAAACTTCAGGTATGAAACTCATATGATTTACATTTCCTTATTTTATATTTTAGAAATGTTTGTCATCTTCAAAAAGGGGGAGATTGTTGACTAAATTGGACATTATTATAATCCCTTTGTTTTGATGATGACAAACATTTTATTCTTGTGGATCTAACATGCTACTTGAGTGTTGCAGGAATTAGGTGGATGACACAACTTGGAAGATCTATATGCTCAAAATGCTTTAATTCATGATTGTAATCAAATGTAAAAACTTGTACAAGTATATAATGTACAAGTACTTAGATATTGTAACGACAGTCGCCAAACCGATAGACAAATCATTACTAATTAAGCGGAATTTAAACATAAACAACAGATTAACAAAAATCACTAAAAATTAAAACCAATTTGTAAAGAGATCCATTTCTAGGAAAACTCTTTAAGGCAGAACCAAAACTTTATATACATCATTGCTCACATTGTACATACACTTTACCATCTCTTCTCGAGGATAACATATAACAGTTGCTTTACCAAACTATACATGAGCAACATAAAACCTCGAGGCGCATAAACCAAAATCTCTTATTGATCATAAAACCAGTACGAACCAACTCCGAGGACCTGAGAGTATAGAGACGACACATAGGACTCATATCTACAAGACATGACAGACATTACACTCAACCTGAGCTGTCACTGCTGCCTCAGTTGTTGTTCTTCCTATGCAAAAAGGTCTTCACCTCCTCGTGCACGTCCACCTAAAAAATTTGGGCCCCACGGGGGTGAGACAATTGTAATTGTCCCAGCGAGAGATATAACTCTCCGCCGACCATAATATTATCACAGTTAATCATTTATAAACTGAGCAGAGGTTCTTTATTATATTAACAGGAAGGATTAATCATTGTATATACATAATGAAGTAATCTCCTTTCTCAAGGAGAACATTGCATATACCCATGGTAGAATTAATAATCAACTATCTGCTTTGCAAGGGATGTAAAGAAATATAAATCACATCTATCCACTAAGGATGCATAAAAGTAATGTAACATCAGCCAAATGATTTCCGTATTTAAACAAACATGCTAGGCGGCTGATTACATTTTACAAACACACTTAAGCCCCGAGGAGTATAAGATATACCGCTCATAACTCCAACCGACCATTGCGAAGTCGAAATCAGTTCCCTACATAGGTCAATGGAAGAGCCGGACTCCATGACCTCATCCTCCCCAGTCAGTGAGGGTACAAACTGTAGGACATCTCGTGTCACTGCTAAAATAGCTAATCCAGGAGTATACTGGAACTTCTCTATGTAGAGCTACATCGTCAATTGCACTCTCTTCGGGAGAGAAAGATCTCATGTTTATCTAACATCCATCCCGACCTTCATCATCGGGAGATTCGTGATACATCCATCCCGACACATATAATGAAGGATTGTGGGATCTCGTGTTTATCCACCACCAATCCAACATTAGGGCGTACGGATATTTCACCCATCACCCCCGCATATTAAAAAATATGCGGTATCCGGGTTATGACGCGGAGCAACCCGTTTCACCATCACCAACCATTGACGATGATGGATCTATGGCCAGGGCTCTACATGATAATATTTCACTTGGTTAATTAAGTACATTTCTGTATTCTTTTAGCATCAGTCAAATTTAAATCAAGAATTATTATGACAATGCTACAAAGAAAGGTGTAATACATTTATCACATTCTTTTCATATCTTTAAATCACATGATACTTGGGATCTCAGTCCCTTTTCACGTTACTGGGAATTCATCACATAACATTGTTACCTCTGTAATTGGTAACCATTACCTCTAGGTCCTTAGACCAAGGTATGCATTTCACTTGTTGTACAAGTATTCTCATGGCTCACAAGGCCATTCACATCTTGTCACCTCTCACTAGGAAACAACTTATTCACATGGCTCACAAGGCCATTCACATCTTGTCACCTCTCACTAGGCAACAACTTATTCACATGGCTCACAAGGCCGTTCACATCTTGTCACCTCTCACTAGGCAACAACTTATTCACATGGTACTTGTTATGTAAGTATTTAACATGCCTTACAAGGCTTATGCAATAAGGGAAATACAACCTTCCCATCATTAGGGTTAGGACTTTCCTTACTTATCGATTAGGGTTTCTCTTACATATCATTACCCTTCATTAGGGTTAGGGTTTTCCATTATTAACCATTTAGGTTTTCAAGATCATATTATCAATGATCAAACCCTAATTCATTGCTCCACACATCTAGGAGAAAACATTGATATCATAAGTATTCAATCATACTTATTTATTCTCATCATTTATCATTAAATGATTATCAACACAAGGTATGAATTCATCTCTCATCCTTACCAGAGTATGATTACATCATACTTTATTAACTTGGCTTAAACCTTTCTCAAGGTATGTTAGCCCACACTTATCAAAGTGCATTAAACTTATTACATCTCGATGTAACAATTGACATAACACATTTCATGTGTTACTCATCCAAGTATATTGGATTTAAGGTGCATCAAGGTACATCAACCTTGAAATGCTGGATGTGATATCTATCACGTCTTGATGTGTCACTTCCCTCATCACTTTTAACATACTTAAGTTCATAAACTTATATTGTATTAGGGTATGTCCCATCCTAATACTTTATGCACTAGCTCATCACATTTATCATGTAATGTATTGGTCATAAGTCACACAATTGAATTATTCAACCATCATTAATGATATGAACTCATCTCGGGTTAAGGCATTATTGATATAGGATTAACCATTATCAACCACTCTAGGTGTTTCACCTATCAAGGTATTATCCACACCATTACTTGGTGTTACACTCATCACTCCTAAGAGTGTCTTGCCCTTACCTTTACAAGGTGTATAGGGTTAAAGATGTGCATATGTTCACCATATCGAGTTGAAGGTGTACAAGCACCACCATATCGGGTTGGAGGTATATGACCATCATCCATATCGGGCTAGAGGTTTTTGTATGTGTTACCCATGTCGTGCATGAGGTACTAAGCCATCACCATTTTGGGCTAGATGTGCATTCAATCACCATATCGGGCAGCTCACCATCTAGGGTTGGCCATGATGGATTAGGGTTTGCCATATCGGGTTCAACCCAATATACAAATCAATAGGAGTGTAGGGCACCAAACCATATTGGGATACACCATCAAACATTAGGTTGTAACACCCATGTTGGGTTAGGGTTGATTGTGATGGGCACATGGTACATATATGTGTCACCCATGATGCTTAAGAGGTATCAACTCATCAACATGTCGAGCTACCATATTGTCTAGGGTTGTGTATTGTGCAACCCTATCGTGCAAGGTCATGTGTCGTGCAACCATGTCATGCAAGGTCATGTAGGCCTCATGATACTAAGTACCAATGATGTATTATATGATCATATAGTGCAATAACACTTGTTACTCTTTACTTATATTGAGTTACCCAAATTAAGGTTTTATTGTCAACTTACAAGTATACAATTGACCTTGTATCATGTATGGAGTCTATACTTAACTCCCTATCGTGCAAGAGGTGTATACTACACCCCCATATCGTGCAACAAGGTATTCATTCATATCCATATCGTTCAAGTGAAGAAGGTGCATCATCATATCGAGTTAAAGGTGCTTACTAGTGTGCTTGCACCCGATATCACTTTTATAAGGTAATATCATCATCTTCAAGCTCTAGACCTTTTTTCTAACTATTATAGTTCATGTCAACAGGTCTAAGCAACTACTAGAACTCATAATTTCATCAACTATTTCAGGAAATTCAGTATTAAAAGTATTTCACTAATTATAACAATTTAGGTGAAGAATAATAACATGGTTGAGTTCAAGTTATATAACCCGCCTTAAGAACCACTTCAAAGCTCCAAGTTCCAAAGCTCCACGTTCCTAAGGTTGAAGATGAACTTCACAACTCCTCTATATGCAAAGAATCACCATGGATAAGCAATTGGTGAAGAAGAAAAGAAAAGAAGATAAAAACCCTAAATTCATGCTTCAATCCAATGTTGAAGATGATCATTGCCTCACCTTAGGGTTAAGTTTTGAGTTCCTTAGCTCCTTGGCCGACACCCCACCAATCTTGGGTGATATGGAATTCCTCTTGCCCGACACAACCTTGCTTGTGGCCGATACCCCCTCACTTGTGGCCAAAATCACTTCAATTGGCCGATATCAACTTGTTATGGACAATATCAACATGGTATGGCCGATACACTTGCTATGGCCGATACCCAAGGCCTATGCACGATACCCTTGTGCCCTTGCACGATATGCCAACCCTCTTGCACGATATGGCACTCACTTGCACGATATGGCACTCAACTCTTCACCCTATTGGCCGATATCACCTTATATGGCCAATTTCACCTACTTGGCCGATATGCTTTTGCTATGGGCGATATCCAAGGACCTATGCACGATATGCTTGCTCTCCTGCACGATACAAGAGCCCCATGCACGATACCACAAGTTAGGAGGGTGGTAAGGGTCGAAAAATTCCATTAAGGGGTCAAACTAGGGGTATATATACTTGCTGATCACGAAGAGAGGAAAAAATGAGGTGTCAACATTTTGAGATAGTAGGTGCCACGTGTCATGCATGGGTGACATGTGTCCATGCATGCATCATCATTTATCTTATCTTGCAAAATAGTTGAGGATCATATAGAGATGCAAATTCGTCCATTGCTTATCCATTTGGATAAGTCATCTAGGTTTACACTACAGGAAAATATAACAATAACGATGGAAAATATCTGTCGTAATTGGGGAAAAATTGGTCGTTATATCTATTAAGGATGGAAAAAATCAACCGTCGTGTGTCGTCGTAATTGGTCTTGCCATTATTACCTGTGGCGACAAAAAAATTCATTCCATCATTATTATCAACAACGACAGATAATTGATGTTATCGCTAATGGATATAACGTCAACTTAAACTGGTTGTCATAGTTGGTAATCACGACAACATATTTCCATCGTAAATAACAATAATGACAAATTTATAAGTACTCTCATCAATGTTTATTGGGACGCAAGAATTCTGTCGTAAATAGTTATAATGATACATAATATTTTTATATAATTTAGAAAATTGATATATGATATATTATATAACATTATTTCTTAACAATATCCATCTAATGTACACAATTGAATTAATCATGAAAAATTCACAAACTCTTTCCTTTATTGTATTGAACAAAATGTTGATGTACATAGTGGAGGACATGATCCTTTACCACCTTGAACAAATTACCAAATACAATATAAAAACGAACTTCATTTGTTACTATACAACTTATACAACCATAGATTCCAAACTCTCAAGCCTAATTTGCACCCTGTGCGCAAGTAGAGCAATGAATGTACATTTTTGAGGTTTGTATTTTGTGGAACAGAGTGATGAAGGCAGGTCATGGGACAACTATGTTTTCCATCTCCTTGACTATGAGATTCTCATAAGTTATAAGATGAAGGATGAGTGTGGAAAACTTCGATATAACTTCCATGTATTTCTTAGAATAAAAAATCTTTTATATGAACATCCTCTTGTGCAACCTACAATTAACAAAATAATGACAATATATTAAATAACACAAAAGACTAAACTTCAAGCATATAAAATATGGTTAAACACTCAGGACAATAAGGATTTATTGACTAATAAATATGTAATTTAATAATGTCAAAGAAAAGGCTACTATGTTTAGAAGAACATCTCCAATAAGGGGATGTTTTGTTAGCCATATTCAGTAGAATTGGACCATATCTATTAATCCAGCGACCAAAAAATTGAGTTTGGTTTTGTGGAGCAGGAAAAAGTGAATAATCCAGTAGTTTTCAGTTATACAGTAGTTGTTGGTGTTTTTTCTTTATTTTAGATTGGTGGGTTTTTTCCATCCAACTTGGTGTGCCCTATTTCTTCTAATGTTGTAGCTCGGAATGGAAAGACATGTGACCTGGTTGTACAATTTATGTTGAACAACATCTGAAATAAACATAAAGTTTGTATTTTTGAAATTTATAGAATCCCAGAGTTTTTCATTGTTGCATTAAACTAATTCATAAATCTTGTTAAATCATGATAAACAACTAATCCCTAAGTTTAATGAAACATGGTTGAATACCCAAAATGATAAGTAGGATGATTGACTCGGAAAAATTCTTAACAAAATAAAAACCAGTCATTTTAGTTGTTCAACTACTGCTCCACTAGCCATGCATCTACATGAAATTCAAGTTGGGGTGCTTCTACAAGAAAGACACTTGAAGTTATAGTGATATACCTCCATAAGAATATGAAACCATAGAAAATAAGTAACAAATTATATTAGTGCAAATAAGCATAAGATACCTGCAATGAAGTAAGATTCACAATGCAATTAGACAAATTGATTGGAAAAATGATTGGGATATAATAGATACCCTCATTTTCTGCTACCATTCCCTCTATCCTCATTAATTATGAATCTCTCCTTTCTAAAGTCAATTAAAAATGTGAGAATGCTCCTTGGTTTCATTTTTATTTTGTCTAAATACAACAACCAAGCTCGAGAAATGCCAATTGCTCAGCCACTTGGAGAGCCTTCCCCCTAACCAGTCTACTCTAATTGCGAGTCACCTCTCCTTTCTGAATGAGATTGAAAACTTAAGAACGTTTCTTGGTGTCATTTTTATTTTATTTATAAACATAAGAAGATCGAGCTCTAGAAATGTTAGTTGAGGTTCCACTTGGAGAGCTTTCACCAAACACCAGTCTACTCTAGTGGGATGCATTAAAAGTATTTCACCGGAAAAATGCCATTTCATTGAGGACTGCAAAATGGCTTGCTAATGAAGGGATTTTATCATTAGGAACTCTGAGGTAAATCCCTCATGAACTTATAGACTTGGAGAAAGAAAGTGTAGCACACAATGGTGCCTAGGTCTCAGACTTTCTCCATAATTACTTAAGTAATCAACCAGTGACCAGTTATTAGACACGGAACCTCCTGGCCCCTACTTGGGCAAAGATCAATGGATGGAAGAACATAACACTAACATTAACAGGTTGGAAAGTCAACTATTATAGATCAAAAAAGAGCAGATAATAAATATGAAAAAAGTAGATAATGCACAAAGGAAGAGAGGGCTTATCACCTTATACTTATGGGATCAATACCCTACAAAATGGTCATGAATACTTGCCTTCACCATGAAGCAATAATGCCTTATAAAGTGCTCTTTGCTAGCTGCTCCTCTTCATAGCCGAGCCTGAGATTGCCTCAAAGACACAACCTCTCCAGTACGACCTTATAAAGATGTTAACTATAGAACTCATTTGCAGCAGAAAATTAGGAGAGAAGTCAGGAACCAATAGTCATGAACACCTTCATCTAACAGACAGATGCATATCTAGTAGCATAAAGTATTTAGTTCAAGCTCCATTCCAAGCTATCAATCTAGAGGCTAACCTCCTCCCACCTCCTTCAAGTTGGCTGGAATAAGGGAGGTTTAGGGGGCGAGCACCCTACTCCAGCATGATTCATCTTGTCTGTCTGTCCCCGACCTCCTTCACGCTTTTTGTTATCCAATGCAGTTTCCAAGTGTGAGCGGCTGGTCTTGGTTAAGAAACTGGGGCAACCCCACAAATAGAGGAGCATCTATTTTTTCTTGGTACTCCCGCACCCAATATTTGTCTCGAGTTCAAGGTAATCAATAACCGTAAGAGCCCACAACTATTAGTTTGGACCTTGGATTTTCTAAATTCAACTGGCAACTATGATTTGTACCTGGAATGCTCAAATCTTGGACTGCTTTATATGTTTTAGTATATTCGAAATTCTGAACTCACAATTTAATATCTTATTTTTTAATTATTCGCAGAGCCTTTGAGATCACTATAAACTGTCAATCTTTAAATTACTTTTAATGCCTTTTAATAGATGTCCTTGAGAGTCTCTCTGACTGACTGGACATTCTTCGAACATCCATCAATACAGGCCCTCATGGTGCTTTGAGGCTAGTGCAGGACATTCGAGTTGCTATTAGAGTCGGTGGATATTGAATGGCCATTAGTGTTTCGGTATAGAGAATCCTATTCCAGCAGTAATAAGAATGGTCGGCTGGATCCTATTCCAGCAGTCAATATAATAGATAAAATAAAATAAAATATAGACTATTGGTTGTAAGTCTACTACCCACCTTACACACCTAATTAAGCTCAATCTTTACCAGTTAAGATTGATCATCTTGATCTCTACGCTTGGGTACAAAGTTTTGAGTGCAGGTTGCACCAAACAGTCCAGAATAATAAATAGGTTAAAGAACCGATTCAGAGCAGTAGTCATTGCCCCAACTATCCTGACCTCATAGTAGTGGCACTGTGTTATCTCACTTTCTTGAAACTCACCTCCTCAAAAGGGATCCCAATAGATTCGTCTCTCCCTCAAAGAAGTACAGTAAAACATTGTTACGTGCCCTAGGTTCATCTCCCTAAGGAAATCAATACCGACTTGAATACTCAATCTACATAATTTATGTATCTCAAAATGCAAACCGAGGTGAGAAATTCCATGAAATGCTAATACATACAAAATTTAGGGACACCCTCACTTCTAAATGACACCCTCAAAAGCAATATGGAAGAAATGATCAGGTGGTTTTCAGGAAGTGTGTAAGGGATGAGCTTGTGACCTTCTCCACTTCATGTCTAGCTGCCTGGATGAACCATAACCAATACATTTTCAGTGATGTCCATTTGCCTCCTTCCATCAGAGACCATAGGTTATAGAAATGAGTGCATGATCATATGATGATAAAGAAAGAATTGAATACACCTACAAGAGGCAGAAACACACAACCAATGAGATCAAGGATCCCCCTTGTTGTAGTGACGTACATACCAAACATTGATGTTGGGTAAGTTGGCAAGGGAATGGTGAGTTTTGGAGCTATCTTCAAAATCTGGGAGGGAGATACATTAGCAATGGCAGCTCAGACAAATCCTACTGTCTGGTATGTGTTCACTGCTGAAGCTATGAGTGTTCTCTATAGTTTGTAGGTTGTTGAAAGTTTGGGGTTTGAAAATATAGTAGCTAAAATGGGTAATAAGAGTGTATGTGATCAGATATTTTCAGGAGTGAGGGGACAACCCAATTATGCACCTCTTTATTGAAATTGACAAGCTTGCTAATATTTTCTCCTAGTTTGTTCTCTTTCATAGGTAGAGAAGGGAATGCAAGTGCTCACAATTTGGAAAAGATGGGGCTGGGTGAGGCCAAGCAGATCGTTTGGTACATTTCAGTTGAATTGGGTGATGGTTTGAGCTCTACTAGTGATTAATATATGGCATCACTTTTGATATAAAAGAGTTGTTCACGTCTATATTTATTTAGTTGCAAAAACAAAATCACTGCTATTAAGAAATCAAAGTGAGGGGAGATGAAGCCAATGTTAGTTTTTGAAAGAATGCTACCACTACTTCATTACTCAAACGTCAAATATCTAATGACACCATGGTATTAAAAGTCCTACCATGAATCTCTCTAGGCTTACGCCTCATTGCGAGGCTATCATATTTGTTCCGAAAGGGTTACGCCTTGGTATCCTAGGCTAAGACTTATGCCTCACAATGTTTGAGGCCTGCCTTATCTTGAATGTCACATCTTATTTTAACCACCAAAACTTATTCCTTTAAGATTATTACAAATATTTTCTTTTAAGTAGTGAACTTGAAGATAAATGTTAAATAATAGTGGAAAAGCATTCTGACTTATAAGTTTTAACAATATGTAATTCCATTGAGAATGCAAGTATTGCAATAATGGGGGGCTTAATGAAGCACGACCATCAATCTTAGAGGTTCTTGGGAATTTGTGAGACTTAGAAGTTCCTAACTCTAATGATAAAGTCTTCACTCGTAGGTGGATTGCGACTAGTGATAAACCTACTTGTCTCTTATCAATTCCTCTCATTTTAGTTACACCTAATATTCATTCTCCATCATTACTCCCTTCCCCTTCCTCACCTTCCGCAAATGCAACTTGTGACTAATAATTTTAAAGTAGTATTGAGAGGCAAGGTAAGAGATGACAGAGAAAGGAAGAAGGAAAGTGGGGGAAAGTAATGTCGTGAAATTGATATTATCTATAAAGTTGTACCATATTAGAGTATTCTTTGCTGGGCTGTTGTTTTTCTTTTTTGGAGACCGAGTTGGCCCCTCTTTTTCTTCAGTCTTTAAAGTGCAGTTCTATCTATTCTTTTCTTGGCCTGCTTTGGTGGAGGGTCCCTAGGGCCTCTTCACAGATTTCTTCTTTCTTTAGAGATCTATTCCTCGGATGTATAGAAAAGTTTCTTTCCTTATAGTTGGTTTCTGCATAAGAGAATAATGAACAGGTCAAATCTGAGTATTCAGATATTCTGCAAATATTAAATTCGTAATCATAGCATTAACTTTTAAAAAAAGTCAACATGGCCATGGATCCTCATATCAGCTACAGAATAAAGTACCCTGCAACTGAGTATCACAGATCCGTAATCTCAAAAAGCATGTCTCAATTATGGATTTGGATTTGAAGAGAATTAGAGCAACAATCAATGAGATCTGACTTCTTAATGCAGCTGAAATGAGAAGGCACATTCTTCATTCACAACACATTATATCTTTGATAAATACCACCAACTATAAGACAAATTTTAAGACAAGAAGAATCAAGAAAAGAAGCAGGACTCTCTATTAAAGCTGAAAAACATAAAAGAAACCAAAAGTATATGTCTTCTTATAATTATTTCCATAAAGAAGAAAGATCAGGCATGCCTATATTTGTATTAAGCTCCCTTGAATATTATGTCTGCTTATAGTTGATGCTTATAAACTGTGGATGATTCTGGGAAAATATAGCAGTTTGTAAATTTCACAGTTGGTGAACTAGCCTGTGATGGCAGGTCATGGATGCTTTAACACTAGTTAACTACCAGAAAGTATCTTAATGGGATATTTTTTTGGATGATGATTTGAGACACAACCTATTTTATTAGTTAAAAGCAATGTAAACTAAACCGGATTTAATATAGTACATAAACATGGATTACAAATAACAAAGTACAATAAACTCTAAAAATTGAGTCAACTACCCTAAAAACAAGAATGACTCACACTGTGGTAATTCTGCTTTTCTTTACTTTAAAAATTACTAGTGTATTTCATTCTCATTGTACATCTTCTAGCAGTGACTTTTTCAGTTTCGTTGATATAAAGACATATTTGATGAAGCATTCGTTGCTAAAGACTAGGGCAAACTACAGAATTTCCTAGGCATTTAGGTAGCTCACAGCATAATTGGGGTAACTCTATTTCAAAAAACGTGGTATGCTAAGATGCAAGTCTTTCAGCTCTCTTATGGATCATCCACATAACCTTTGGGATGACACTTCGGCATAATTGGAGGACAACCACAAATCGAGTATCTGATTGGGAAACTTCTCTATCCGAATAAAACAAGGCTTGATATTTCTTCTGTTGATGGCTCACTACGTAATTCATGCATAGTTTTAAGCAGTCAAGCAGGATGCAGCTTATCCTATTATTTGATATCAAAAGTGTTCTCCTGTAAAAGGTTTGTTTTATAGGAAGAACGACCATCTCATGTGGTTGATTATTACTAATTATGAATTGCAAAAAAAACAAACAACCCAAGTTAGTGAGTGACACATAGTATAGTATAAGCCCCATACAGAAAGAAAGGAATGTTCATGATTAGAAAAGTTCAAAACCATTTTCTGAATGGGTATGCTAAGTACTTGATAAAACAGGCAAAAGTTGAAAATTGTGTAACACAAATTTAGAGTAACAAGCCAATTCACTTCTTTTAATAGCACCCAGGTTCTTTTCTTAACACCCTTTGACCAATCTCGTCAAAACAAGAGAGTGAGGTGCACAAATTCTTACAGTGTATGACGGCTTCATGTCATCTTCAATCGGGACACTATATAATGCAGAATCTACAGAGGGTTCATCCATCAAATCTTCTGCTGAATTGGATAGGTGTTGCTGCTCTTCAATTTTCACTTGTCCTATTTCTGGATAAACGAGGACAAAAAAATTATGACTGACAATTAGGAAAGCATAAATAAAGGTGCCGATATTCTTTAATGTTCAGTTGACAGATAACTCGGTGCAATCACTGCCAAAGTTTAAGAAGTAGCTTAAGAATTAATACAAGGTGCATAACAAACAGAAGAAATAGCATGGGAGATAGATAAAACCTATGTCTTTAGGCGCACTTGAGTGTGTGCTCTGTTGAGATAATTGTTGGACAGAGTTTGTTTGCTTTTGAGAAATAGACGGAACATGAGAAAGGCCCGGCGGGGGGATTCCAAGACCAAATGATGACAGCGACGAACTTTAAGAGTGTAGCTGCCAGTTTGCAGATCAATTGACATTGATAATTAGAAATAAATAATGCTGGATAAGGAATTGCACCTTCGTAAGCATTCAAAAAATACAGTTAAAGTTCATAATCTTCCAGCTCTATTTCACGTTAATAAAAGACATATATTGCAAACTAAAAAAAAATTTACTACCTGCTGCAACAAAGAACTTTGTTGGGAAAGAAATTGCTTTTGACTTGTCCCAGAAAGGTGTGACATGTTAAAATGATTACTGGCACCTTGCTGCTGGACTTGCTGCAGGCACTGCAGGTATTTCTCCCTGTGATCTGGAGGAAGCTCAGTTCTACCCCGAATTTGCACCTAAATGATTGATAGATGTCTTCATCAAAGATGAGCTTGAATCTTATATTCTTATACTTCTACCACAGTGAAGGAATAAAATAAAATTAGTAACGTAATAGTGTAAAAGTAAACTGGATCAGATAGCCATACATCCAAGTGGTTCTTAGACGTCTTGTAAGGAAACGCCCGAGATGCCGGGACATCATTACTGATGCAACCCAACACACATAAAACTTTTACCCTGCCCCACACACACACACCCAAAAAACATACACATACGGCCAAGAAGCCAAGGTCAAGAAAACGATTTCTTATGTAGCATAAGATATATCTCACATGAGAAAATAAAGGCAACCAGATAAAGAGACGAGTATTTTGTTCTTGAAGAGTAATAACTTCTATATTAATTGAGCTCAAATAGATTTTGCAACTTTATATATAAAGTCATGTCATCATATTGGTTGATGCAGTATTTTTTCATAGATTAAGATTATAGACATTATACAGTAAACTTGGTTGGGTTAGTAGTAGTACACTTATTCTTCAAGCGAAACTCTTTGGAGTGGTTAGTAGATAGTTGTTTGTAGACCACGGCTCAATTATAAAACCTGATAGTTGACCAACTTAGAAACCTTAAATGGTGGGATTTGAGTTGAACCTATTAAAGCATAGCTTAATTTGATTAAATCTTATATTAAGCCATGTACAATGGGTCAGGGTAGCAGTCCATTGTAATTGATCCATTATTTATGTTATTCTCACCCTATAAATATGAGGAGTAAAGTTTCCATTTAGATACTTATCTCTATCTTTTGTTTCTCTACATGGGTATCGAAGTAGCATTCCGAAACTTAACCTAGAGAGAAGGCGCCAAAACATTTCCAATAGCCATCGGGTAGCCACCTTTCTCTGGCAGATCACAGGAAAATTACATGTCAACTGGCTTGCACTGAGATTCTGTTTCACAAGCAGGCTTCTAGATTCCTGGATATCGCATCAAGAAGGTGGTTGACATAGGAAAGAAGAGGAAAGAGAAGTGTTACGACCTAGTTATTGCTTAACTGGTAACCTTAGGCTTTGAAAATTCTAATCTCAGTTTTCAGTATATATAAGTAATTTTTATGTTACTGCCTAGTATATGACTAAAGTGTTGATAGAATATTTCTTGGTAGCTAATTCGAAATTTTCGTTCTACAATACAACTTACAGAACTTGAATAATGTTACTAAAGTATGATCAGTTTGATTCATATGTTTGACATACCATCTCCACCTTTATATCCTCCACCAATCAGCAACCTCCTCTAGAGATCCTGAAAGGTGGAGTAAGAATGAAAGGTCACACTACAATTTACGAATTTAGTTAATTTTCACTGTCACTGATAATATTTCACCTCCTCTGAATTCTGATTCTCAATCTGAATTCTAATTCCCTGAATTGCTCTGTAACTATGAGAACTTTTCATACAAGTATAGCTCCCAGATAGGAAATGGTTTCCTGAAGAAATAGAGCCCTCCCCAATCCCCATTAGTTGATCATTTGTCAAAGTGAAGCAAAAAATAAGGAAAGACCAACAATGATAACATGTAATGACACAAGCAAGATATCAACTGCTGATTGGTTATGCAGGATGATATCAACTCTGTAATGACACAAGCAAGATAGATAACGGCGCTCTAGAACATGTTGATATTTGGGAATTTTTAACACATTATAAATAATTAACATATAGCATGGATATTTAAAAGAGTTCAATAGCTTGAAAAAGAATTTTTAGTAAAGCAACATCAGATGAAAGGAATGAATTAAATCACAGCTCTAAGACAACAAACATTTAGTTGTTCTCATCGTAATAGATGCGACATTCTTGAGTGGCCATTTTTGTTTACTTTCACATAATAGAAGCTACAGTCATGTCGTCCTTTAAGGCGTCTATGAAGATGATGTAGCCTATTGCTAGCTACATTCTTGAGTGGCCATTTTTGTTCACCTGCAACCTTGAATTGCCCCATGTTCTGCTGCAGATCAAACTGGATGAAAAAGGTGGGACAGGAATCGACCATATGGATGCTAGAATCAAGTGAGAAAAGTAAATAAAAAAATACCTAAGGTGGGGCAGGAAACGACCAGATCCGGTAGTTGTCCATCTCCAGGTTCTACTGAATAAAAAGAAATATTCATAGCTCTCAGGTGAGTTATGAAGATGTTGAAGAATTTTGGAATTTTGAAGATGTTGCAGAATGTCAGAATGTTAAACAAATCCAACAACTGGACATACCTACCGGACTTATTGAAGCCTAGTTTCAGACCCATCTGTGCATGTAAACTACTGAAAGACTTGAAAAGATCCAAAGTCCCTGCAAATGAGAACCAATGAAATGTAATTAATCTGCTTATCTTCATTCTGATGATATTTCTGGAATAGATATTGCCACTTATTAAAGGGAAAAAAATCAGGTGCAACAAAATCATAGAACACTAAAATACATTTGAGCATCAATATACCTGTTGCGATTAACTCAGAGTTGGTTCACCACCATTCTGACTCATCCTCATTGGCAGTGGGCTTTCTAGAGCTTGAAGAGTACAGTTATGTCAGAACTAAATGTTAACACATTATTACATATGATTGAAAAGAATGACAAATGCTAAATGATAACAACCCCTCATGGGTTACATACAACCAATTTGTAATCAAAGTGACACAACCACATTCATACTATGGAATTAGCTTAACCACAATCTAAACATCACTATCATTGGCCACCTCCCACGGGACCAAGTGTGGGGCCTACAAACCAACATAAACAGAAAATAAACCAGTGTTATACTTATAAAAGATATAATTGATTTTCTCAATAAAACTTCACCAAACCAGTCTAGTAAATTAGCTACATCACAGTTGAGCAACACGAATATATTTTTTTATCCTACTATTAGTTGTACTCAGAGCAACTTGTACTCAGAGCAACACTAGTACATTTTGTTCATAAGAAAAGGTGGAGAATGTCTAGAACAATAAATATAAACAGCAACGAAATATAAATATTAACAAGTTCTTCCTTCATAGCCTAATGTTCCAGCTTAACCATATGATGGGATCCAAATGGTTAATAGAATTGGAGACTCCAATTCCTACAAGATAAAACAATAAAGCAGTTAGTTTCATTTCACCAATAGATATGTGTAACAGAAGACTATGATATGCAAATATATATACTATAAATAATACAATGGCAACAAGAAACATCATCAATTGATGAACTGACCTCATAACTAATTTGAGGTATCATCATCTGAAATAGCCGGAGAAAAGGCACAACCATCATCATCCTCACTAAAATCCAAAAGTTCCTGAAATTTTTGATTGCTGATTATCCTATATAGTGCATTTTCCACATTTTCCAAACATTTTTGTGTGGCACGCTTTCCATCTTCAACTATTTTAAGAGCTTTCTCTTGTACTTTCAAAGCTTCCTCCTTGTCTTTCAATGCTTGGTCTTTTGCTTTGAGTTCATCAAGTAAGGCATTCTTTGTTTTGTATGGTCCTCTAACATCTCTTGGCTTTACACCTCCACCATAACTGGATATGTATTTCTTTGTCTTTGATTCTTCATACACTTTTTCGGCGACCTCAACGGGGCGAAGGGATGGCTCTACTTGTTGGATGGTTATGATTTTTTCCTGAATCAACAATTTATGTTAGTAACTAATGGACCGAAAATAGATATTTTTTTCTTACTTACATGAACTTGAGATGACTCCATAGTAGCTAAGGTATCACCCTTCTTGTGGCTTTCAAAGTACATTGTTCCCAAGTCAGGTGGGTTCCCATCTTTTCCTCCCTATAGTACAACAAAAAAGTTATATGCATACCTAGAGACAAAGTATAGCATAAAGAGAAAATTAAACAACCTTCTGCCATGATATTTCTCTAAGAGGCATGCTACCAGTGTGATGAAGTAACTTATTGTTCAGCCCTTCTCTGTTTATGGAGTTTCTCTTACTCGATTCCTGCATTTAGTATAATGTGCATATAGATAGAAGAAAAAAAAAGAAATATAAGAACAAATAATTTGAATTGATGTAAAGTTTTATAATAAAAAGGTCACCATAAACTTTTCACTGTGAAAAATATCTTTCACAAGCCATTCCCAATCACTATCAACTTCAATTGCCATAGGTTTCTTTGATAGTTGTTGTTGCATGTCCAACCCCTTGACAGTTTGATGCATTGATGCCCTCCACTTTATCCATAATTCTTTCAAGTGTTTTAAAGTGTGAGCTTTGTGTTCCTCCATGTGGTCATTTGAGAATTTATCCTAATACATGTTTAATTACACAAGAACATCAATGCATCATGGATGTTTGTCAAATGATTATAATAATAAAGTGTAGAAGATATTACCATAACTGCAACCCACATGTGATCTTTTTGTCTGTCTGTAACTTCATTCCAAGAATGCACTTTGATTGGACAAATATTCCGATCACGAACAATCCTGCCCAAATGTCTACTCCACACCTTATGATTTTTTCCAACAGGGCGACCTTGATAGAATGTGACATCTATCTTGGCACCTCCTCTTAGTCTAGCCACTTTTTTACATTTGTTACGTCCTCGACGTCTGACTGCCTTTTCAATGGCACTGGCTATATTCAGTAATAAAAAATAAATAAAACAAGTTAAGGAATGTCTGACTCAAGCCCTTGAATCTTCTTATTATGAATAAAGGAAAGTGAACATACACATTGAAATATCATTGACGACATTAGTGGACATCAGTTTGGTCTCCACATTCTGTTCTGGTTCAATAGGAACTTCTTCAAGAGGTGTAGGATCATCTTCAGTTTGTGGGGAAGGAACATTTTTAGTTGGAGGAGCATCACAGTCTTGTGGTGGAGAAACATTTTCAGTTGGTGGAGGAGTAATTCTTTTTGACATGGGAGCCATTCTAGATTGATCCTGAATATTGCTTTGTTTGGAAGTCAAGTTGTTCAAAAAGGATAAATGATTATCACATGACTCCATGTAACCACGGCTTTTGCTACCTCCTATATGATTCAACAATCGACTCTTAATTTGTAATCCCTGATTACGTCCTTTCCCAATTACACTCAATTGTTGTGGTGAGATGAACTTCTTAGCATTGGACTTAGCCATTGGATCTTTCCCATTTCTTGATGTGCTAGCAGCCAACTTCCTACAAAACCGTCAAGCTAGTTGTTAATATAATTGCTTGCATAAATCAGTATAAATGAAATTATAATTGCATAGAATGTAAAAAGGAATAATTAAGTTGACACCATCACAAGAACAAGAAGCTTATGATCCAACATAGTGGCAAAGCCAAAACAATGATCGGTTTTGTTATGTACAACATATGGCAGGAAATAAATAGGAGGGTCTTCCTTAATAATAGAAGGGAGGTCCAGGAAGTGTGGGATACTGCTCTCTATGATTCAGAGAGCATGTATAGATAGTTGTTTCGTTCTGTACAACTCTTTTTTTTGTTATTTTCTTTTCTGTTTTGTACATATTTTTACATAGTTTCAATAAAGAGGAGCAAGCTGGTTACCACCAAAAAAACATTGTAATGAGATACGAAAAAAATAAGTTTGACTATTATAATTGTTACACATTTAGAAGTACTTAAAGAGGAATAGTAATCTAGTTAACATTATGAAATAAGCATTGGATCATCATGTGCATCATTTGTATCATCAACTAGCTCCAACTTGTCCCCTGGATCGATCTTTGTCACAATATGCCACCCCTTATTAATCTGATCATTCGCATAAAAAACTTGAGATGCTTGAGTTGCTAATATAAATGGCTCAACAGTTTTCCAAATATGCTTGCAATCAACACTCGTGAATCCATACGCATCAGTCTGTACTCCTTTAGCAACATCAAACCAATCACATAGAAATAATACCACTCTCTTACTGCCCAAATATTGTAATTCTATAATCTCAGTCAGCTGTGCGTAGTAATCTCTGCTAATTCCACTACCATCATCACCAACCACGGTTACCCCACTGCATTGTGACCTTGATCTTTCATCATGAGACTTAGTGTGGAACCGATAACCATTCACTATATAGCCATAAAAACATTTCACGCATTTGAGTGGACCACGTGATAATGAAAGCAACTCATCTGTCTTCTTGCTTTTATCATTCACATGTTGATCTCCTATCTAAAAAAAGATAGTTAGTAGAAAAACTAAATCAAATTAGTGTGTATACAAAACCATATTGAACAAATCAGACCAACTTACTTTCATCTTAAACCATTCTATGAAATCCTCATTTAAATCCTTAATAGATATTTGATCTGGATCAACTCCTTGAGCTTGATAATATTCTCTAGAATAAATTGAAAATGCATGTGATGAAGTTAGTAAACAAAATATAAAATCTATCAGCAAATGGCTCAGCTACACAATTCAAGAATCACGTACTCAATGAACGGCTTAACTTCCTCACAATTGTTCAAGATGTATATGTGAGCTTTCTCCCACTCAACTGCATCAAGGTCCCTTGTTGTTCCACATCCTAATCCTCTTCCCTTGTATGAAAATACAGATAATGTTGCACATTCATTGACATAATCATCATAGTTTCTATCAAGACGATTGAACCTTGTCTCTACAGTATGTAAATATCTGGAACAAAGATTCATGCATTCTTCTGCTATAAAGCCTTCTGCTATGGAACCCTCTGGACAACATATGTTGTGAATATAGGACTTCAATGTGTACAAATATCTCTCTATCGGATACATCCAATGATCATGAACGGGCCCACACAACATAGCCTCATGTGATAAATGAATAGGCAAATGTAGCATCACATCAAAAAATGATGGTGGGAGAATTTGCTCCAACTTACAAAGTGTAATTGCAATTTGAGCTTCAATTTGCTTCAGATCCCCCATATCTAAACATTTGTTTCCCAAAACCTTGAAGAAACGCGACAACTCAAGAAGTGGTTCGTAAACATCCTTAGGAACAAGGCCACGCAATGCAAGAGGGAGTATGTGGTGTAACAAAATATGATGATCATGACTCTTCAATCCTGAAAGTTTGTTTTCTTTAAGATTCACACACTGGGAAATGTTTGAAGAAAACCATCTGGTACCTTTAGATCCTTCAAAAATCTTAAAAACCTACGTTTTCCGTCTACAGATAATGTGAATGATGCATCAGGCAGCACTGTTTTCCCTCCAATTATCATTGGGTGCAACTCTTGCCTAATATTCATTGCTTGCAAATCTAGACGAGAGTTATAGTTGTCCTTTGTCTTATTCTTCACATTCATAAGAGTTCCAAGAATACTATCACATATGTTTTTCTCAATGTGCATCACATCTAAAGTATGTCGTATCAATAGATCTTTCCAGTATGGAAGCTTAAAGAAAATGCTTTTCTTGTTCCAATTATCCCCTCTGCTCTTGTGAGATACCTTTTTTGAACATTTTCTAAGAACATTCCCTTCCAAACTTTGCACTTGAATGAGGACATCATCACCACTTAGTGGTGTAGAGGGTGTGCCCTTCTCGATCGTGCCATCAAATGCAGATTTATTCTTTCTCCACCGATGATCCAAAGGCAAATAACGCCTATGACCCATAAAGCATTCCTTTCTACCATTAGTCAGCCTAATCGAATGAGTACCCTTATGGCAACACGGGCAAGCAAGTTTTCCCTTGGTACTCCATCCAGATAAAATCCCATATGCAGGAAAATCATTGATGGTCCACAACACAGCAGCACGAAGATTAAAATTTTGATGTGTAGTTACATCAAATGTTTGTATACCATTATTCCAAAGCTCCAATAATTCATCTATTAATGGTTGCAAATAAACATCAATACAATTACCTGGACCATCAGGACCTGAAATCATCATGGACAAAATGAGATTTGTTTGCTTCATGCACATCCAAGGAGGCAAGTTGTACGGAATAAGAATAACGGGCCAAGTGCTATATGATGACCTACAATTGTTGAATGGTTGAAAACCATCACTAGAAAGGCCTAGTCTGACATTCCTGGGCTCTACAGAAAAGGTACCATGAAGCTCATTCAACTTTTTCCATGCCAAGGAATCAGCCGGATGATGTAAATTCCCATCATCTTCTTTATCGTGATGCCACCTCATTAGTGAAGATGTTTTTGAGGACATAAACAACTTTTGAAGGCGGGGATTTAGTGGGAAGTAACGCAAGATCTTTGCAGGTACTTTCTTGCCATTTGCTTTTAATTTCTCTTCCCCATTGTGCTTGTCATACTTCCATCTTGAAGTATTGCAAATTTTGCATTTATCAAGGCCACGGTCTTCCTTCCTGAACAACATACAATCATTCACACATGCATCTATCTTGTCACATGAGCAACCAAGATCTTTAATTGTCTTCTTTGCTTCATAATAAGAGGTAGGTAAGGTTGAATCACCTGGGAATAGTTCATCTTTCAATAATTCAAGTAGCAATGTGAAAGAATGATTACTCCATTTTCCAAGGCTCTTGAGATGAAGCAATTTTACCAAGGAAGATAATTTTGACCCCTTTGATCCCTTATAGAGAGGTTGATTGAGGTCGTCCAGCAACCTAAAAAACCTTTTGGCGTCGGTGTTAGGTTCCTCTTCATGATCATCGTGGTTGGAATTTCCCATTCCACCATCATTCCTATCAAAATTATGTGAACTAGGGTGCATTTCTTCAAGAAGATCTAGCATCTCATCATCATCTACATCATTATCCCCTTCATCGTTATTGACTAAAGTATCTGAATCAGACTCACTTTCATTTCCCGTCTCACCATGATGATACCAAAGAGTATAACTGCTCAAAATACCATAAACCATCAAGTGTGTTTTCACCACATCACGTGGGATAGAAGAAGTATTAACACAACGAACACATGGACATCTGATTTTATCTGCACCAATTTTTTGACATGCATAGGTAAGAAACTCTTCAACACCGATTTCATATGATGGATCATCAAGCCTATCATCAACAAGTCTGATCCATTCCTTATCTGGTGCCATTTTCTACAAAGAAGAATTCATGTTATTGTTTACAAGCCATATAATACAATTATTTCTTGTTGGTGATAAATATAAGATTTCTTTCTCTTATTGGTTACCTTTATAAAAAAAGATCAAGATGTGTAGCATGCAGCTCTATGCCCGAGTCCTTTGGGCGCCTATACATTCAATGTTTAGCACTTGGGTTATGCAACACCTTGAAAAGTAATAAGAAAGTTAAGATAGGGTATACACTGTTATATCATGTGACCATGATGCAGGAAGTAAAAATAGTTTTCCAATTTCGTTGTTGCAGACCATGATGCATGAAGTAAAAAGTCATATCATTCACTATTGCATAGAGGAGTGTGACTTGTTTTATATCCACCCGCATCATGTTTTTTGTGAGGTATGACGGAGGATTTATCAGGGGAAAGGGTTGAACATAAACAAAGTTAGAGGACAAAGTGCAAGAAGACACCACCAATGCAATCCCTTCTTAGTCCCCCCCTCCAGCGTCTTCCCTACCCCCTTCTATGCACTCTCTTCCTAGACAGAGAGCGGTGGCCCAACTTGACACACCATGATAGCTATTAGAGGATGAAGAGCAAGAAGACACCACCAATACAATCCTTCCTCCCTTTCTCTCTTTTCCTGCCCATGTTATATAATACATCAATATCACCTTTGTAACTATTATTTTCCTTAAGTTGTATGACCCTTGGACTGGATATTGTCAGAAAAACAAACCTTAAAATTGCAAATGACCTGGATAGCAATCCTACAAAGAGGGGGTGTGGTTTCCATATGAGCCAACAAAGATAAAAAAGAGATCCAACATAAGGGAAAAAAGTTTAGATCTAGAACTCCTTTAAACACATAAAAAAGCCTATTGCTGTGCTTATGTGATACAATTCTCAAGTTTCAGTTGGTGTTGAGTCTACTAAACTGATCTGAATACAACTCACATAAGTTAGTCGAATTGGCAAAAGGTATCAGCTAAGCAAGTCAGTACACACTAAGTTGTATGATTAGTTTGTTTCACCTATCTGTGGATACACATAAAAGGGTTATGTATATTTCTCCTTGTTCTTTTAGTTCAATGGGTGTTTGTAGAAATGTTCAAAGACAATTTGTTAGAATATGCTATTTTATGAAAGCAAGATGTGGTCCATTAAATTGGAAAAAACAATGGCTTGCCCTATAGATCATTTCACTATATGAAGACACAACTAACCTACGAATGCATCCTACTTTTATTAAGCAAAGGGTTGTCTTCAAATCTCAAACTCAAACCTCTTTCACTGTGGCCTTACATCCAGGTCATTCAAACCAGCACTTGAGGAACCTGAACGGTATATTCCAGTACGTGGTTTGTGTTAGTTGGATCAACATACATGTGTGGTCAAAGTTTGAGTGACTTCCCATGCTTATTTTCTTTATGAAATAATAAAATCCAAGCTTCATTGGCAAGGCCCCGATGTAGGTTGCTAGCGATGCATCTGGTTTGGGACCTATTTTTACCAGGTGACCTGACCTTATATCATGTTGAGTTCAGAGAAATTAGCAATATCCATTGCTTTATTTAATCTCTTTAGGATATATTTTAGGATGGGTTTCTTTACCTTCTTCACATGATATTTCCTCAAGTGATTGAAATCACCCATGACTTTCTTAGGTAGGTCATTCTAGTTTGCATTAGCCAGTGCCCCCAAAACCTTCCTCCTACACAATTCAGAATTAAGCAAAATTCAGAATTAAGCAGACACAATAAAAATAACAATGTGGATTCCTCCGTGTTAATTAAGCTTTTGTTGACCATTTTCTCCATGGTGTGAATAACCTAAGCATCCCATATGTCGGGGTCTAGCCGATTCTGCCTAGTCTAGTTCCGAATATGAATTCCAACCAGCAGGAAAGACCTAGAAGTCTCTCATCTACCCCTATACAAATTCTCATTTCAAGGGAAAATGGCAATGTTGGACTTCACCTTTTCAGTGATCCCCCTCCACCTACCTCACTGACAGTTCAAGGTAATACCTTTAGTCTTTCATGAAAAGGAACTTGTAACTCTACCTTATTCGTTGCTCTTGATGTCACTAACTACTGACTCATGGTTGGGTTGTGCAACTATATACATGTAAATTTATGATATAATAATTGAACTTTTATTTTTCATCAGATCGAGAAGTATCCTTCGTATAATGACACCCAATTAGAATCTCCTCTTTGTAGCTACCATGGAGAAACTAATGTATCTTACTACTGCTTGCAACAATTCAAAAATCCTGTTCTATCAATTTTTTATTCATTTTCTTAAGATGACGGAATAAAATACCACATTCTTGTTTGTTATATTCTATTATCTGCTTTACAGAATAGGCATAACAACTCTAAATGACTATTCTGCACATAACCCAAACAGAGTGACTGATCATGAAGAAACATGGACTCAATTATATTTTCAATACTCCATGATATATGAAGCCATCTTAATATGACTATGGAGATTGGAGAATGGTATCATTGAAGTTTGGAGTCAACACTTATAGTTGGGTCTCACTAAAATATGGATTTAACTAGAAGTGCATGATCATGATATGGCATCGGGATTTATACAGGTATCAACATAGTAATAGTTGTATGTTTTCCACGATGAGGGGTATATGAATATGTATCTTATGTCTGACAGAAAAAGTAAAACTATTTATGCAGTGTGAAACCTTACTAAGAAAGCATTTGAAATGGATGCAGAACCTATATCTAAGTGTGATGTCAAACCCTTCAACTCCTTGAACCCCTCGTTGTCATGGACAACCGATATGGCTAATAGATTTGAGTGACTGCATGTCATAGTAGGTCGGTTCCCCATGGTTGAATGGGGTAGTAGCGGGTGTAGTCAGTGAAAACAAACCCTCTGGTGGGAAGATCTTGGCTAGCTTGAGCATGGGTTTAACAAGGTCTTGGATGGGTAACTAGACCATCGTGACATGGAGCTTGCCCAATGGGAAGTGCCATGGTTGAGGCACTCTAGGTAGTTTATTGGGAGAAAGACATGGAAGGGGAGTATTCTATTTAGTTAAAACACAAACACCTAGTTTTAATATTAGTCTCATACGGTGGTTCTAAGTAGAGAAGCAATCTGTTTAGCATGGATCAACTACACAGGTCGAAAAGGGAATATCTTGATGTAGCAAGATATCTTTGGTGAAGATAATTGTGGCCCCTGTCGGGAGCAAGCTAGATCTTAAACCAACCGCTCTAGTGAGAGTTGTTGTCTATCTTTTCCAAAAGACTAGTGAACATTTCCTTGAATGATGAGGTCTCTAGTTTTTAACTCTTCTGAGGCAGTAAATGAGTACAATATATAGAATAAAATTGACATGGAGTAAGTATAATAAAATGGGCAATGAATATGTATAATATCCTAACTTGTGAATAAGCTTCTTATTGTTCTAGGTCCACTTTTATTCTCAGAATTGAGCTTAGGCACAATACTTTTAGCTAATACTTTTTCAATTCTCTCTATTGGATGAAGTAGGTCATGACTAGTAGTTTCTATCTTCTCTTTTGATGTTCTACTACTGATGAGGAATGGAGTTAAGAGCTTTAATATGTATTTAGCTACATATTGGCTCATTGAGATTATCAAGTATCAACTATAGTTGGGTCCTTTTCTATGTGATTTTGAGTGTTACAGAGAATGGAGGAAAGTAGGAGCTACTATTATTTTCGTATTCCTGAGCCTATCAATTATTGGTGTACATATTTCCTTATATTCTGAATTTTTATTTCTGGTTATGATTTAGTTAAGATCCTTTTTCTTGAGCTTAGTTGTTTCTCTAGTCTATAGGCAAATAAGTTGTTTTATATTTTCAACCATTCAACTAGAGTATAATATAGCTAGGCTATATTATACATGTTACCTAAAGGGATTAGACTGGACCAGAATGTTGGTGGAGCGACATTAAAATGTCGTCACTGTGGATTGACTAATAGGGACGAAACAGAAAACATATGGCATAGAAACCCTACTGTTGGAAAGGGACGGTAGACCTGATTTTGAGGTGTGACCTAGCATATTAGAAGGAAGCAACATGCTAAAGTGGAGAGGGCATTGGACGTAATAGTAGATGGGTATGGAATTATAAACTATAAGAGGATGAAAGTATATTATGGCTACAAAAATGGAAGGATGACACCCTACTAAATATTTTCCTATGAGTGTGACAAAAAGAGAGACTGGTGATGCATATTTACATGGCTTGGTCTGTACCTTGACCTTCTCGATCATGGACTGCAGCCACACGCCAGCCTAGTTTTGTATGCACATTAGAGAGAATAGCTCTAAAGATGACAGAAAGAAGCATACATGTCCTTGACTCCTTCGCATGACGACTCATGACATAAATCAAGGACTTCATAATACAAACCCCTTCAAACTTTGCCTTAGACTAGGAGACACCATGGACAGTCAAATGACTACCTCCCTAACTCTCACCTCCTCTCACCTCATACATGCCTAACTTGCTTTAAACAATAATACTAGTATGAACAAGTACCATAAAAGAATAGTTCAATCAGTTCTACTGAACCTGTTCTAGAAGTTAAGAGGTTCGACAAGACTTAGGTTATGAGTGGCTGATCTCTGTAAAATTATATTACATAATGATACCGTTGTTAAATGATATGTTCCCATAACCTCCTTTCCCTAATATTTCACTGTTTTTCAAATTAAATTAGAGAAGGTTTTAATTCGCTAATATATTGTTTCTTGAATCTCAACTATAATTCACAGTAACAAACAATATGCAATAACAAAAGAAGTTTATCGACTGCTAATGGGCTTATTAGGGATTATGAAGTGGTCGAGGAAAACTACTTTTTAATCCAATATGGTGTTAGAAATAATAACATGAGTAACAAAGAGCACCAATGAGCGTGGATAACTTACATAAGAAGAAGCTACTGCATTACAGTTGTCAAACAATTTTGAACATTATACAACTGCTAAACTGTCTCACAAATTTCTTTTTTTTTCTCCCTCGCACACATGGATCACAAAATCTACAGAATTTCTAAACTGATGATTGTCAACATTCAAAGCTCAGAAACCTATGTTATGATAGTCGACATTCTAAAACTGACAAACCCACAGAAAGACACATCACAGAAGACCCACCCATAACAACAATTAAAGTTGAGTCAGTGTATTCACATGAATAGATAAAATAAGTAAGAGAAATGTGAAATAGCATACCCTGTAGTTGTGCTAGAAGTAAACATCAATCTTGTTGGTCGTAGTCTTGTAGTGGTAGCCTCCTAGTCAAGCCCTCCCTTCCTCCTGCCTTGGGTCCAAAAACCTTCCCTCTGCCTTGGATCACCCTCTATTCACCGGCTGGTACTACATAAAGCAGAAAAGGAAGACTGCAATCACTACATTTTGATACAATGCCCTATGTTATGCCAGATTATAATAATTACTGCTTCCATTTGTCTGTTGATTACCAATCAATATTAGACAGTGCAAATGACGCATTCAAAAGTATTAACTGCCAGGATGTATTCTTTCTGGAGAAAGATCTGCATCAAATCAAATTTGAGATTTCTTCTACTGTTGTTAGTCAAATAAGCACTAGACCACCAAATACATTCGACTCTTGGATCTGTGAAGACAACCAAATTCATGCCAACTATAGAATAGCTCGCTAATCAAGAGACTTTTAAGAAGTTTTTGAGAATTATTAGGGAGGAGAAACCTGACAGCGGCAACCTCTTACTCACCTTACTGATCACCTCTTCTTTTTTCAATAGACCAGCCGTCAGCCCGCCATCTTGGATCGTGCTTGTCTCCTTGCAATCTAGACGCCGTCGTCTGTTGGTGCCTACCCGTGATATCCCGTCAGAAGAAAGAGGGAGAGAGAGGAGTGGCAGGGAGCTGGCGGCGGAGTGAGCAATGTGGGTGCAGGGCTCTCCTCTGGCGGCGGAGTGAGCAATGTGGGCGCAGGGCTCTCCTTGTGCTAGGGCGTGCTGGCAAGGGCTAGAGTTAACGGCTCGGAGTGGGATCCGGAGATGGAGCCGGATATTGTTTGTGGGCGACTGCATCGGGAACATGGTGCGTGGTCATCGCGGCTACCGGACTCTACGCGCGATGCTGGGGCGGGCGGGCGCGGGAGAATAGATTTCATCCAAAGTTGGGATGAATAGTTTTTCAGAAGTATATAAAAAAAAATTTAACAACGGAATAGACATGGCAAGGATGAATAGTTTTTCAGAAGTATATAAAAAAAAATTTAACGACGGAATAGACATGGCATTTAAGATAGATAAAATATTTGGTCATTATTAAGTGTGTTAATAGTGATAACAAAATTTTATGGTCGCAATTAGGAAAACAATTACGACAAAAAATTAATGTTGTCGTTATTTTGGTCGTTAATGCCTTCTTTTCTTGTAGTGTTAATCACTATTTTAAGTCAAGCCGATACACTTTTTCTAAGGAAACTTGTTGGCCGTCACACCTCACCTCCTTGAGGTTCTTTGCACGAAATGGACTTTGCCAAAAGTTCACAAAACTATATGGGACACCTCCTTGGGCTCCATGGCCGATAGGCACTCATATATAAGCTTTTCAACTTGATACAACTAAAGTTAAGCTTCCAAATTCAACCCTTTTTCTTGGTCATTTCATCACCAAGAGTATCATCATTCATAATTGACGCAAACATGGTGTCTCATTCATTTCCTCTCCTCTAAATGATACATAGAGTAAGTAGGGACATTCTAGAGGTGGTAATTTGCATATCAACCCCACATTTTGGGTAAATTACAATTTGTACCAAAATTGGCACACAATGCTCCAGCATTGTTCAAACAAGTTCAAACTTGGAATTTAAGCTTTCCACAATCCACCACTTAGCATCATTCTCTCTCTTATGATGCTAAAACATATAAGGAACATTCAAAATGTGACATTTTGCATTATAGCCCCTCAACTTGGGCAAATTGCACTTTGGTCCAAAACAAAGGAAAATTGCTCAAACATCATTCAATTGGGACCAAACTTGAAACATGAGTGTGTCACATGATAACAAAGCACCTTAGAGGATTATATTAAAGTTCTAATCAACTTTATTAGCCAAAACAAATAGGGTTACCTCATAACCCAGGTCAGGGTTGTTACAGATATCATGTAAATCAAGCGTTTAGATCTTCCCTAGTCAATCACAACACTTAGATAGGTCATCCCCTACAATAGTGTCACAACTGCACATTGATACACACACTTAGTACATAGTTTAAAACATTGAAACAGAGTCATTCTCGGTCGACAAACTTCTCGACCGAGACACTCTCGGTCGACAATCTCCTCGACCGAGAATGACCCAAGTAGCCGTTAGACACAACAGACAAGGTAGTTGGGAGTTGGAATCGAACGTTATACACACTTGCTCCAAACAGTCCCTCGGTCGACAAAAACTTCGACCGACTGGGATCTCGGTCGACAATTCCTCGACCGAGACTGTCTCTGTCTGCACTTTTTAGAGTTAATTAACTAGCCGTTGCTAAAGCAATTAGTGGACAACTAACGGCTAGTTAAGCACCAAGAACCCCCTAGAAAGTGTCTAGAACATCCTTAAGCATTCATATGCCATTCCTATAAATAGGACATGCCTTAGGACACCAAATACACACTTGTGCAATACTTGAGCATACTACTTGCAATTGACAATCCACTTTTGTGAGCAATTGAGCAACTCTAACTTTTGCTACTCATTTCCATTGCTCAAATTTCGTATCCTATAAGCTAGCATCTCCTACCCACTACACTTATACTTCCATATACATTGGTTAGGAGATCAAAACGCTTGATATAGGAAATCAAGCCTTGTGCTACAACGGTATTGTAATTTCCATTCTTCCTTCTTGTTCCTTTATATTGTTTGTACTCTCCTTGCTACTCCTAGGGTTGGAGGCTGTGGATTGGAGAGGGTTTATCTTCTCAGGTGGAGAAGGGTCTTCTCGGTGGAGAAGGTGGAGTTTGGACTACTTCAAGAAGGCTGTCTGTACGGGAAGCTACTTCAAGAGGAAGGCTACTTCAAGGGGGAACTTGAGGTAACTTCAAGGAAGGCTGCTTCGAGGTTGGTGAGACTACTTCTAGGTGAATGATGTCCAAAGGGTTTGGTGAAAGTATTTATAATTTTATGTAACATCCTTGTGAGGTAATAAAATTTAAATACTTTCAAAATCCTGATTGGGTAAGCAACCAGGTAGTGGATTGACTGTCTTAGTATTTGTTAAGGTTGGAACCAATTTAAATCCTTGTCCCTTGTCCAATATTTTTGTGGTTGCTTGTTTTGGTTGAATTATTTTTAAAATCTCCATAAAACCCTATTCACCCCCTCTCTAATGGTTTTTCATGGTCGAGTCGGCTCTTATCAGGCTTGGGTCAGGTCCGATCGGATCGGGTTTCCGGTTTGTCATAATTTTTTAGGGATTTTTATAATAGAGTATTTGTTATGAATTCCAGGTCCAGTTAGGCACGATCCATTTTGACCGGGATCCTTTTGGGTCCGGGTCCAATCTGGTCGGGTCTAAATCGGGTCAGGTCCAATTCGATTTTGGGTCCAATGAAACTCACCGTCTCTAGACTGAATGGAGCTCTAAGTGACATGAACGATATTTGTTTAGCCTTATTTGTCCCGATGTATTTTTTATTTTATATATAATATTTGAACATAATTTTACATGTAAAATTAATTAATTAAATAAAATAATTACCAACGAGTATCTTGGTCGAGTGGTAACAGTAACACTAGCAGCACCGCAAAAAAAAAAAGAACCGTCAAATGTGAGGGCTAGCAGACGGGCAGGTCACCTCGAGGGAGACGGGCAGGTCACCTGGAGGGGGGTTTCAGGATTTCTTAAACATGAGGGGGAAGCTTTGCAATATCTGGAAAACAAAAGGGGGGAGGGGTTGGGAAAAAACTCATTAAACTATGTGTATAGGCGTTAATGTCTTTTTAGAACATTTTGTGCGTTTTTCCAGTAGTGTGCGCTACTGTCGTGTGTGTGTGTATATATATAAACTGTCGTATAGATATATAGATGTAGCTGGATCATCGTTGTCTCTCTTCAGTCTTCCCTAACCTGTCCAGGGCTCCCCTCCCTTCCTATCCAGCGACCCAATCAAAGACGGACATGTTGAGTCGACAAAGAAACAGACGGGACAAGGAGTGATTGGCATAGGGAAAAAAACCTGGCCTCTTCTCGCTCTCTCTGGAAAGAAATTGAAGGTCCACATGTACCGTGTACTGCGCTGAATTCTCTCCTTTGACCTTTCCCTTGGGTTTCATAAGTAAGTGCAGTGGAGTTTTTCTGTCTTTCCTCCCAGCCACACCACACCCACCCGGCGAATTGGGTAATCTACCTGTCTTTCGAGTATTCCTAATCAGTGTCCAGGTAATTCGCCCTGTCGGCAGCTAACTAGAAGCTTATTAAATTAATCCCCGCGGAGCAAGTGGGTTAGAGAGAGATTGTAGAAGGAAGAAAGGGACCAACAACATACTGAATCGTCAAGACAGACAAGACGATTCCACAATAGAAGCATCAGCTCTTGGGTCCCCTCCGGCCGCTGCTTCCAGCCGATGATGATCCAGCACAGAGTACCGGCGGTCCTGCCGGTTACAGCACCGGTAGATGAAGGAGGAGCAGCAGCCTGCAGCAAGGAGCCCGAAGATCAGCGGACGTCGGAGTCCCTCTCATCCCATGCCCTTGTCCTCCCAACCACAACAGCCACCACCACGGCCGCCACCAGCACCCGCAAATCCTCCAAGTTTGCCCCAACCTACTCCAGGTCCCTAAAACTCCTCCTGTCCCTCTTCCTCCTCCTAGTTCTCCTCTCCCTCCTAACAACCACATCCAACCTCCTCAAGTACGTGCCCATCCACGCCACCCTCCGCTACCTCACAGCCTCCTCCCAAGAAACAACCCCTTCTCTTCTTGGCCCGACCCGCTGGCTCGTCCCGCCGCACACAATGGACCACGGCATGACCGACCAGGAGCTCTTCTGGCGGGCCACTTTCGTTCCACAGATCAACAAGTACCCGTTCGACCGCGTTCCGAAAGTGGCCCTGATGTTTCTTACAAGAGGCCACCTCCCACTGTACACGCTCTGGGAGAGGTTCCTGGCCGGCAACGAAGGGTTGTATTCAATCTATGTCCACTCGTCCCTCCCGGCGTACGAGCCGCAGTACCCGTCAGGGTCGCCGTTCTACGGCAGGCAGATCCCCAGCAAGGTGAGGTAAACAAAACCATAACGTTTGATTCATTAATTCTGCTTTCCGTTTTTCTTCCTGTGATTGCTGATCGTCTTTAATTTTATTTCTTTCCCATACTTCTTTTTTCTTCCGGTTTGCATTTCCGCCTTTTTTTTCTTTTTTAAATTTAAAGGCACGCTACGCTTTCTGTCCACCAAAATAAAGTCACGCGCTAGTTTAGCCCCCACCCCCCTACTTTTATTTTATTATTAGAATTATTTAAACTTCTGTTTATTTGTGCTTTTTTAAACTCTTATCAGTGAAACCCACCCCTACTTTATTATTAACTAAAATCTTTGTTTTGCTAATTTAAAACTATTATCCATTAGACAAAACCTGTATACCACTGTCTCCAGTTATCCATGATCAAGGCAGGGAAACGCAGGATAACATTTACTTCTATGGGTGGCACATGGGCAGTAATAACTCATTTGATTCCTTCTCGGGCAACTGAATCCTAATCCACTGGTTGAAACTTTTTGGAGGTATACATGTTTATCTCAATGGCAGTAGAAGAACAAGGGACCATTAACTGGTATTCAATATGCAGCCATCGACTGCCGCGTACGACTTCACGTAAGCCAAGAGAGAAGTTCCCCATCTTTTATTCGGCAATTAGATTTTGATTCCAAGTTTGATACGGGTCCGGCTAATACATGGATCCCGGTCTTGATCAACGGCCGTTAACTCGCATTCAATATACAGCCATTGACTTACCACACACAACTTCACGTAATTAGGTAGGGCCACAGACAAGTTTCCCCATCTTTTATTCGACAATTAGATTTACATTTTGACTTTGATACGAGTCCGCGGCTAATCTATAGATCTCGGGGATCATCAGCGGCTTCTGCGGGAATGGTTCGATGACGACAGTAGTGGTTGTTATTGTTGCTGGCTTGTCCGTGGCTGTTCTGGGTGGATGACGCATACTCAACTCACACACAAACCCTTACATGTGCATTGCAAACAGTTGTCGGGAGTTGGATGATGGGATCCCCTTTTGTTTGCTCAGTCAAATTCATTAGCTGGTACCAGCTTCCGGCGGACAAAACGAACATGCTGCTAACAACAGCTTAATCATGATTAGAAAAAGTCTGTATCCTAATCCAACGACCGTCACCGCCGGAATTGGTAATCTGGCCTAGAAACTACTAGGCCAGGTAGGAACACCTCAGAATTGTAAAATAAACAAACTAGAAGTTGATCGTGACGAGGCGTGGAATTACATGTTCCCAACTAGGTGAATAATATATTATTAGTAGAAGTCTGTATTATGATGTCACGGTGAATGATATATTATGATGTCAGTCCTTTTCTCGGTTTGGTCACTGTAGGGGGGGATTCACATTTTCCATAAACAATAGGAGGTCCGATGTTGAGTTCCTAAATTCACCCTCCATTTGACGGATTTAATTAATAAGGCTCCGCAGGCTGCGCTCATCAATCCACCATGGACGTCCGTGGTTTTGCGAGATAATATACCATGTTAGTAAATTCACAACCAAGAACGGCCGGGCCGGGTCGTCTTCTGTTAACCAAACTGCCTGCAGCGCCGGTATATTAGAGAGAGCCAGAATTACGGATAGGTTGAGACATCACCCCCGATTAAGCGTTTAAAACCTGTCAGTATATGGTTAACTCATGATTCCCATCCTTGAATCTTGTTTATGCAGACTTCCTCTTCCATCCACCAGTGGATCCCCCGTTTTCTTTTGTTCACTTTCAGCGCACCGCTTTGTGTGCTGACCAAGTTGTCAGAGGATGGAAAAGATAGGAGAATATGCGTGCCAAATAGGTAAAACCAAAAGGACGGAAGGAAACAGCATAATAAGTATAAAGAACAAGGAGAGCCGGCTGGGGGTCCGAGACACAACTTTGGAAAGCCTTCCACACCACTAGGAATAATACAAGGGCTTGATGTCAAGCATCAGCGATTGGTATATGAAAAGCTTGCTCGCTGCTTTCCAGCTCCATGTGAGAGTACCTGCGAGACTAGACATTGTTGCACTGCTTTCGGCTAGAGTTAAGATTCTATGATGCTCACGCGGTCACACCCGGTTTCACACGCGGGTGAAACTGACTTCAAATTAGCCCCCAAATCGCACACATGACAACTGTTGTTTGGATGTTTTTTTTTTTGAAATTATGCAATAGACAAATAAATTTGTTTCGCTTATAACTTTTGAACCATATTTTTTTTTAATGAAAAAAAATGTTGGTTTCGTTAAGAAAAAAAGTAATCTAACAAGTCTAATATTGACATATTTTTGAGAATAAATTACAAAAATGATATATATAGGTTAATTGACAACCAACTATGGCGTCTATAAATGATTATTGACATTAAAAAATTATTAGTTGACGCCCAAAATGCTTCATTGATACCCAGAAGTATAAAGATGACACCCAAATAAGGTATCGACAACCAAAACAACTATTTCACCATTTTTGGGCGCTATTTTGTCATTTTTGGATGCTTTGGCGCTCATAAATGGCTATTGACACCTAAAAATAGTTAATTGACGCCCAAAATGGTGCATTGACACCCAAAAGTATAAAGATGGCGCTCAAACAAGGTAATTGACACCCAGAAGTTTAAAATGACGCCCAAATAAAGTATTTTTAGATGCTATGACGCCCATAAAATGTTATTGACACCTAAAAATGATTAATTGACGCCCAAAATAGTTCATTGACACCCAAAAGTGTAAAGATGACGCTCAAATAAGGTAGTTGATGCCCAAAATGGTTCATTGACACCCAAAAGTTTAAAATTGTGCTCAAAATAGTTCATTGACACCTAGAATTATAACAACACCCATAAATGACTAATGACACCCAAAGATGGCTAATTGAGTTTAAAATGACGCCCAAATAAATTTTTTTTGATGCTATGGCGCTCATAAAAGGTTATTGACACCCAAAAAAGTTCATTGACACCTAAAAGTATAAAGATGATGCCCAAATAAGGTAATTGACACCCAAAAGTTTAAAATAGTGTCCAAAGTGGTTCATTGACACCTAAAATTATAACGACACTCATAAATGACTAATGACACCCAAAGATGGTTAATTGACGACCAAAATAGTTCATTGACACATAGAATAACCTATTCATATCATTTTTATATTTTTTTTGTTAAAAATATACCAACATTAGTCTTGTTGGATTGTATTTTTCGTAACGAATCCAATAGTTTTTGTTTTGTCAAAAAATTCATCACAGTATAAAAGTTATAATCAAAACAAATTTATTTACATATTACACACCCTCTACCAACCCATCAAATTAAAGGCCGTCACGTCATCATCCAAAATTTACTTTTACCCCCACAAAACCACCCCAGCAGTCGCGCGTGCGTGATTGAATCATTTCCGTTTCATCTAACATGGGCTGATACGGTACGAGACTGTCCTAAAAAAAATAGCTTAGATCGAGTTAGTATCCGAAACTGTGTTTCTATTAGTGTCCGTACAGTTTCCTGCTTGGTGCACGACTTCAAGCTGATTGCCTTTGGGAATTCTGGTTACAAACGTTAGCTTTGGGATCCATAAATTACGGCGATGAAGACATTTTCTTCAGGGATCACTCCTTGCAATCTTTGGGATAGAAATGGTTGTTTGTTACTTCTCTCTGGACTTGGGCGGGACAGGAGCAGCTGACACATAGCATTCCCCTACTGGTTTGTGCTTATAATAAACCAATGAAAAGTGCGTGTTGCATAATTGGTGGTAGAAAGAAGACCGCCGATGGATGATCTACTCATAATAAAGGTTGAGAAATGGGATCCAATATTACCGGTCACCAACACGTCCGCTCGTCTAGGCAACAACGAACATATATAACTGCTCCCTCTGCCAATCCCTGTTTCTTTAAGATCCAAATTCTGCCTCCAGTAATTTCATCGAATAGCTTGAATACAAAAATATCACTTCGTAGCCTGCTCAGGTAGATTATACAATAAGCTCGCCAGGCTGCACATGCAAAGGAATGCGGCAATCTTCTAAGAAAATGTGGTACGGGCGAGTGAGAGGCTTATCACTAACGTTTAAGACCTAGTCGCTTCACGCTTTGAGTTGAGTGAAACAGTGGACGGTGGTGGTCTCAGTAGCGGTGACAGCCGGGTTTGGGTTGAGCGAGTTCTATTTCGAGTCATTTCGGATCAATACTTTTTGGCTAAATTTTAAATTTACAAAAGATGGATTTTTAGGTTGAAACTCTTTGATCCTAATTCGACCAGTAAATAATTTCGGATCTATCAGATCTGATCCGTAAATCCAGTACCAAGAAAATAATTTATAAAAAATGCTATAATTTGTCTAATCATTGATAATTCTCAAGTGTAATTAACAAATTTCATTGTGATAAACTTACAATGTGCTTGAGAAACATATAAAGTTTATTGTAATTTTTTTGAGAGTTTTAAACACAAATTCATATCATAATTCGTTTAAAAATTCAAACAAATTAATAAAAAATCATGTAGAATGATCAAAATAAACTTCATGATTGATGGATTAATAATTTAATAGGACATTAGGTGTCTTAAAATATAGTACTTGTAATTTTAGTTGAAAATATAATTTTGAATTTCGGGTCAATCGGGTCATTTTGGGTCTAAAGTCCAAACCCATACCTGACCCTAGATCAATTGGATTCTTGGGTTCTGATCAATTCCAAGTCGGGTAAAAAAATCTTAAACTCGAAACCCACTTAAAATTTTAGATTCAGATCGAGTCATTCTTAGGTCTTATTTTGCCAGCCCTAGATCTGAGCACATTTAATGATAGCTGAGCACGCAAATGGAGATAGATGTATTCTAATGATAACATGGATGAAGCACGTCATCTTCCAGTAATTTGCTAATAGGTGGAGAGAAAAAAGAGAGGAAAAAATACCAAACCGGATCACTTTGAAATAAACCGTGCCTTATATAGCGGCTCTTTTTAAATTATTCCCAATGTCGTCCACTTTGCCTTGAAAAAATTACCCCTTGAAATAGAGCTTTTCAGGCCCGTATAAGAATGCATGCTTCATTTATACTGGTCAGAAAAAAAAAGTAACACCAAATTTGACGTTTTCACTCCAAACATCAAGATTAAAAACGCCACTTCATGTGACAGTCTGCCCCCTTTTCATAATTTTATTTTGAGTTTTTGACTAAATTGACAATTGGAGAAAGTCTTCTTACATGGGACCTAGAAAGTGCCACTTCAAGTGGCGTTTCATAGCAAAGCGGCTATTATGGGAATTTTCTAGAGGTGCTATATACCATATTATCTATGTCAGTCTGCTGATTTGTTTTTTTCTTTCAAATATAAATAAATCAAAGAGAAGGTTTTTCTCTCCTAAAAAATATGTAGTTCCAGTGAATATTCTTTATTCTGATGGTACACGTTTGAGTGCAAGTAAATTTTAGTTACACAAGCTAGGAACTCAATTTGTATAAGAATCGCATGTTGAATCGTGTTCCATGTAAGTATTTGGAAAAGCACATTGTAATCTAGGGTTATTGATATGTCTATAAATGGATATGTAAAATATGATAGTTGGAGCTCCATCCGCATTCTGAGTTGCGAGAGAAAAAAAAACTTAAGATTCCATATGTATATCAAATATTACTTTTTTTAACAGAAAAAATTTAAAATTGATAACTATATACATCTTTTTTTTTAAAATTTAGCATCTATAATTACAAATACAAAAATGTAACTTTTACTGTACATACTAAGTACAATAGCAATATGTCATATTGATAATATATCTATTAAGATTAAACATATGACTTTCGTTGTATTTCATACAATTATCCGAATCAAATAATGCCTGATTAGATTTGGATGTTACATAATGAAATCATTCATATTTCATATGAGATAGTATATCTATCTTTTATCGATTGAATTCGGATTCATATACTACATGCTCATGTGAATTTGCTACCGCCGTCTGTATCTTATAATTTTATTTTTAGATCTACAGGCTTTGCCATCCAGAAAAAATGACAGCTCAACTTATTGCTACTACTTTTGAACAAAGTATCTATTATGGTATTTGATTTGAATATTAGATGTGAGCAATTGGCATGGCTTGACCTTATTGGCAACTTGTTTAGACAACTATGGAACACAATTACACCCTCGATTGATCTTATCTATGGTGGGTGATTCGAAATAAGAGAGTCCAAAATTCTTACTTGAGGTGACCAGGAGAATCTTTATAATGGCCGGAGAGCATTTATTGATGGTCGAGCATTGACCACATACTCACAATAGTACCAATCAAAGACATAGATGCCCATCTAGGCCCTAGCATGACAAAATACACTCATAACAAGGTCTAGAATTAATTGCCGAGATGAGAAGTTAAAGAGAGTGTATTATTGGGTTAGCAATTATTCAGGTGGATCCATTCTTGGGTCTTATCTTTTTGTAGTGTGTCTAGCAAATTAAAGAGAGTGTCTAAGAGCCCGTTTGGTAGGAAAACGAAATCTCACTTAATTGCCAATTTTGGTAAGGTGTAGGGAGGCTACAAGTTTTGATTTTACTAACTAAAATTACATTGAAAATTCTCTGATTTGCATCTAACTACAACCAACCGAACAGGCACTAATGAGTGGTACATGATACGGACAACCAAATCCAAGTGTTTCAAGTTGTATTTTCTATTGATACGTTGTTTACTATATTTTCGAATCCATGATGTATTTATTGCTCTTGGTTTACATTGATCGTATTCTCCTTGATTTTCTCCTGAATCTATTGTTCCTTTTTCGCCAAAATTTTTAATTTTCTACACGGGCGCCCAAGTGTTGCTCCGGAATGCTTGCTGTTCCTTTTTACATTTAAAAACTTTCATCTGACGTGACATATACCAATATGCTTAAATTCGGGAAAATGAAAACGATACAGTATCTCCATCTTCAGTCTACATTTCATAATCTGCATTTCCCCCACCCACATTCGTAATCTGTTGATGTTCGATTCTAATACATCTCACTGCTGCGCATATAACAGGTGGCAGAATGGGGCGAGATGAGCATGGTTGACGCGGAGCGCCGCCTGCTGGCAAACGCACTCCTGGACATCTCCAACGAGCGCTTCGTCCTCTTGTCCGAGTCCTGCATCCCGCTGCGCAACTTCACCACCGTCTACAGCTACCTCACCGGCTCTCTCCACAGCTTCGTGGGCGTCTTCGACGACCCGGGCCCGTTCGGCCGTGGCCGGTACGACAAAAGGATGGCCCCTCTTGTACCTTACGACCTGTGGCGCAAAGGGTCCCAGTGGTTCGAGGTTGACAGGGAAGCCGCCGTGGCCATCGTCAGCGACACCCGGTACTACCCTCTGTTCAAGGACTTCTGCCGCCCGGCTTGCTACGTCGACGAGCACTACATACCGACCCTGCTCACCATCGAGAGGCCGGAAAGGACCGCCAACAGGAGCGTCACGCTCGTCGACTGGTCCCGGGGCGGGCCGCACCCTGCTACATTCGGAGATGGGGATCTGCAGAGGGAAGGGTTCCTCAGGAAGATGGTCGACTCGGGGACGCCGTGTGAGTATAATGGGAAGAAGGAGGAAGGCGTGTGCCACTTGTTCGCTCGCAAGTTCGCCCCCAGCGCGCTGAAACCGCTGCTGGACCTCTCTCAGACGGTCTTGGGGTTTTAAATTCACACAGCCATTCCTATACAACATTACCTTTGATGGATAACATCGGCAATCCATGTAGAAGCTATGCAAGGCTGATTGGTTATTCCAGTACGACGCAGTACGGCGTTTTATTTTGACTGGTTGGATTAACTGGTTGGAAGATCTAGTGCTCCTCTTGCGCCAACGAAGGAAAAGATCGAGCCCGCAGACATTTTCCCATCTTTTTGTTGATTTTGATACTTGTTATAAGAACTATGAAATCCAACGAGGTACAAAGAGTCAACATTACACGTTTTGAGTTTTAGAGTTTAGACACTCCCTTACGAAAATTTGTTTCATTATACAATGCATTTTCTCACAATACGTATTTAACAACGGATGTTCGGTGCCTTATTCTCATTGCACTTGATAGCTATCTCAACCACGGGAGAACTACAGATTTCAGCCACATGTGACACGATCCCAACGAACTGTGACTGCTTTGCCAGCTGAATATATCCACCCTTTGTAAAAATAGCAGCGGAATACAATTATGTGTCATTGGAAATGATGGTTATTGTGTGAAACACGTTCTACTAAGCACTTTCGTTGATCAAATCTGTGTTATTCCGACACGATCCCTTGGCACAGATAAATCTAGAAAGAGAAAATTTATTTACCAGATTCCATATGCCAAGGAATTCGAGGAATTAGATAGTGTTAGGGTTATATCTATAAGTATCGACATTATGATATCTTGTCATATTGAACCTACCACTATTTGAGTGGGTGATAGACAATATTTGAGAAAAGAAGTGTAACGTCCCTGAGTCCTGCCTTCTCCAAAACCTCGAGGGCTTGAAAGGACAAAATCCGAAAACGTTAGACAATCACACCAGAGTCCGTTGCAGAAGCAATATACAAATACATGAACAAACAACCATAGACATACACCGATATATTTCTCAGCATTTAACATATGTACATTACAAAAAGAATGATCACAACATGAATTACAATTACATATTGGAGGAAGATCTTACAAGTCTGAACATGTATGTTGAGTAGGATCAATACAATAGGCACAACATGTACAACTGCTCACTTTCCATCTTTTTTCCCATGCTAGTTGTGAACGTAAAACATACGTAAAACAACGAATCAACACACAAGGATTGACTTTGCCATCTAAAAAAACTGGTGGTGCAACTTGTTGCCCGTCTCCCATCTATCTATTTGTAACAAGGGATACACAAAAACTTTTGCACTTTTTACACACAAGGTGTTGTGCACTTGAGTAAAAAGATATATATATATATATATATATATAGCTTTCATAATTTGAAAAGATTTGCAAAAAGAAAGAAGAAGATCATATAATTTGTTCTTTAATAAGCAAAATAAACCAATTTTAATCATTTTTCCAGATGAGTTGCATTATCAAGGTGGACTAGTACAAAAAACATATATGTTAGGCCCTATCCCGTGTACCAAGTACTCTGGGGACCTCCCTGTACACCGTGTGCTCTAGGGAGGTGTACTAGTCAACATCAATCTATTCTCTCGTAAGTGGGGATAATGAACACCTTAATAATTACAAAATATCTACTGATAATTTATGTTTTCAAGTGAAAAAAACATTGAGTAATTATAGTAATACTACATCCAATATATGTAAGTAAGATAGCATACACAACTATCATAATTCAACTAAGAAAATCATATTTATATAATTAAATAAACCCACATACTGAGTTTAGAAATTCTTATTTATATTCTAGACCATCTACATCTCTGATCATCACCTGATTGATGTCAATTAATCATTATTAATAGATTCACTGTAATCTTGATATTTTAGGTCCAAATTAGGATTTTGACCAAACCTAGATTCAAAATGAGGTTAAAAATGTATCTATTTGTCTACATGTTAGGATGTCATATTAAGATTCTGATCTAATTTTCATATTTTTGTTGATGATTGGTCTATTTTCTAGAATTAAAATGAGATGAAAACATTAATTTTGTCATTAATGATTAAATACCTAAAATTTTGGCATTATAATCATATCAAAGTCTACGTATGGTTTTTAAGTGATTCTGGGGTTCAAATATAATTTTCTGAGAATTTATATCAATGGAATGCTAATTATACCAAATATATGAACCCAAAATGGAGCATCAACATATAAATTTAAAAAGTCATTACTTGTTCTTCAAAAGCCAGATCTAGGGATTCATTAACAAAGGTGATATATTTCTAATTTTAAGGGTATTTTTCGGGCATCTATAGGCCAAGGGAGCTATTCTCTAAGGATTTTCTAAGTTTCTATATAGTTCTGCTTATTTAAATCCAGATTTACCTTTAGGATATAGTGGAACCGTTGATCTTATTAACACGACCTCTCAGATTGCACCACGTCTCCTACTTGTTGTTCCAGGTGGACCGGTTGGTTCACATGTCTGCTCGGTCAGTTCTGGGATGTCCAGGACCGAGCTCTCCTCTTGCCTTCACCCACGAATCACGACCAGACCTGTGATCCCTCACACTTTCTCTATTTCACGCCAACACCGCTGTAGGGAAGAACCCCGACGAGAAGTGAATGGTGGATGTGTCAGGATTAGGAGTAGAATTCCCCACCTTCACATCCGTAGAGGAGAGAGAGGATGCTATGAGCATCATCTGCGGCACAAATCTGATCAGGGTTCCTCAGGATCATCGTGTAGCAGCAGGTGCCTCTCTGGATCTGAGCTCCAGTGAAAAAATTTCTTGGAGAAAGATTCTTATCATCTGGTCTTCTTTCCACCATTAGGTTTGAGGGGCTTCTGGTAGTTGGGAAATCGTGAAGCACAACGTGACTCCACACGGGCTGGTTCATTGAGGGGGTGGGAACCGAGCAGTAGATGGAAGATTGGGGGTCTTCACACATTAATTGGAAGTTCCCAGATCAATGGCTTGACAGTGTGAACCAGATGCAATCTATAAAGAGCAGCGATGAAGGATGAGCACTGGCTCATAGAATCTGTTTCCCATGGTTTGGCTGGAGTTTGACATTGAAATCTAGGTGTCCATCCTCTGGATAAACACATCTGATGGGATCATCTAGCGTCACCATCCTGAGGTCATTGCAACTATGTGTCGAAACCCTATCTCGACTGTATGCTTAGGCTTCCTACTACGAGCATCGATGAAGGAGGAAAGGGAAGTAGGGTTTGGGTCCTGAGTTCTAGGCTACCGATAAGGGGTTGTTGGGTAGTTTCGGTGAGGCAACCTAACACCACCACTATGATTGCTCTTTAATCACCAGGCTCCGTGTTGTGTGCTCAAGAAGGTATATTGGCCATGTCAGTATCTTGATCTACAAAGTTTGGAGGTTAGGGATGAACCCCCAACCCTGAATTCCTCCACTATGTGCCAGATGTTGGCCACACATCCCGTGCTAAAAGCCACGCCCAAGAAAGGGGAAGTCCAACGGGACATCAAATTGTCACATGTACTAACTCAAATAACCAAAGGAACAAAGTTCTACCACTTTTATTTCATGAATGTCCTCAACTTCAAGCAATTATATCTATTTACAACAAGCTATTAACATCCTAAAATTCTAGACATAGGCTCTAGATATCCTAAAGTAGCTTATATCAAATTTTGAGGCACACAATCTGTAACATCCCTGACCTGGGTTATGTGTTAACCCTAGATGTTTTGCCTAATAAGGTTGAGTGGACGCTTAATATTAACTTGGGAAAAGTAATTAGGGCTCATGAGAAACTTATGTTTCAATTTTGGTCCTGTTTGAACAATGTTGAAGCAATGTTTGCTTGTTTTGGACTAAAGTGCAAATTACCCAAGTTGAGGGGTTAAATTGCAAAATGTTGCATGAACAGATGTTCCTCTGATGTTGAGACATCATAAGAATGAATATGATGTAGTGGTATGGTTTTCACAAGCTTGGGCACCAAGATGAAGCTTGTAAAGCAATCCTTGTGCATTAGAACCTAGTTTTGGTGTAATGTGCAATTTACCCAAAACCTAGGGTTCAATATGCAAATTACCACTTCAACAAGGTCCATAATGTTTCTTGGAATCTTGTAGAGCAAATAAAATGAGAGGGGCGCCTCGTTTGAATTAAGTTGGAGGAGAGAGAATCTTGATATTAAAATAATCAAGATTTAATCCTAATTGAAACCCTAATTCAATTTAGGGCAAAAATGAATGTATTAATTAAAGGGCCTTCAAACAAAATTAAAATGGTTGGATTCAGATGTGTGTGGATGATCTTAAAGCCTTGCAAAGGAACGAGCATATCCTAAGGAGGTGAAATTCCACTCACCATTATTATAACAAAAAGAATTTCCACTCAAATATGGATATTCTTATTATAAGGGTTAAGGTGCTTAATTTCTTTTCCCTTAATTCATGGATAATGGAAGGGAGTTCGGTGAGGATAGAGATGCCCTTGCATGCAAGAAACTAAGGGGGAAGTGGTGCCAACAATTTTGGAATTAAAAGACTTTTATAAAGTATTTTCTCTCTCATTAATTTTCTTATAAAAGTACCCTTTCTAAGCCAAAACAAAGGCTTTTTTGGATTTCTTTCTTTCCCCTTGCTTGGAAAACGACCAAGGAGCTGTGGAGGAGCAGGAGGACGACCCCCAACCTGTTGGTAAGGTTCTTGACCTCCTTTCACCTTGAATCCATGGTGAAAATCGAAAATCAATGCATAAATTCTTCATATCTCGATCCCCTCTTCAATTCTAACCAATTCTTTTCACTCAAAGCTGAGGACGACCCTTGGAATAGTGAAAGGAGTTGCATCCACCATTGTTTCCATGAGCTCGTAGCTTTGGAGCTCAATTGGAGGCGGGTTTTATAACTTGAACCCTTAATTTTATTATTGCAATCAATTCCTTATCAGTTGGTGATCATTTCTACATTTCTGAAATTAAGTTTGATTGATTGATGAAATCTCCATGGAAATCACAGTAGATTTCGTGAGTTTTGAGCTTGATTATGATGATATCATCATAAGCACACACCTCCCTAAATATCTAGGGCAAACAGTTTCAATGTTGAGTCCAAACGGTTTCACCAAACCATTTGGTGACCAAACGGTTTGCAAACCGTTTGGTGGTTTGGGTTCCAAACCATTTGGAATGGTTGACCATTTGAAGATATATGCTGTGGTTCTTGGATCTTGATCCAATGGTTTCAATTGATTTGATCTTGAAGGTTTCAATTGTGAATGATTCCTTAATTGCAACCCTAATCGACTAAGTGCTGAATTTTCAATTGTTTGAGATGATGTTTTGGGTTGATTGACCCAAATGGTCTCAAGACCGTTTGGGGGTCACCCAAGACCGTTTGGAGGTCTATGTTTAAGTATGGCTAAGTGTTTGAAGGTCCAATGGTACCAAATTGAATTGCAACTAAGTGTTGATTTGATAATCAATCCAATGGTCCAAAACCCTAATTGGACGTCATGGGTTTTGATGATGGAATGGGAAAACGATCTCAAGACCATTTGGAGATCAACTAAATGATCTCAAGACCTCTTGGTGGTCATCCAAGACCGTTTGAGGTCAGGTCATATCATGTGATGATGATAGTTCAATGATTTCAATTGATTTGATTCCACAATGTCAATCATTGATGGATCCTCAATTTCAAACCCTAAGTGATGGTTTCTTGATTATCAAACCTAGTTAAATTGGGTTCAAAACCCTAAATTGAAGGTCTAATTAAATGGTGATTCAGTGGTCCAATTGATGAATGCTTTAGTGGGGTTCAATTTATAATTGGTCAATGGATTGAAACATTGAGTCGATTGAGTGTTGAAGTACCTTTTTGGTCCATGCAGTTTTGAGAAGGTTTGGACCAAACGGTCTCGAGACCGTTTGGGTCCAAACGGTCTCCAGACCGTTTGAGACCAAACGGTCTCTAGACCGTTTGGGATCAAATGATCTCAAACTGTTTGGAGACCTAAATTGCAAACGGTTTCAATACCTACTTTGTCCAATTGGTTTCAAGTATAACTTGTTCAATTGGTTTTCAACCAATTGATGTATGAGAACCTAGAACATTGAGGGTATAAGTAATTAATTTTGTGAAGATCAACATGGTTAACCCATTTGAATATCTCATGTAATTGAAGGTCCAATATGGTGAACCTATTTAGATACTTAATGCAATTGAAGATTTCAATGGTTAACCCAATTGATCACTTTGTGGAAACGAAAGTTTAATTGGTCAATCCTTTTGAATTCTTTATATAATTGATGGTTTAATTTACTAGACCATTTGGACATCTAATATGATCAAAGGTCAATCAGCCATGTGATTATTAAAGATGTAGACCCATGATGATTGTGAAGGTTAACCCTAGCTACGTGTACTCAAGTGAAGAGTTGACCTAGATTAATCTTGGAGTAGTTAACCTCCTAAAGAGGATGAGAGAGAGAATGAGAGAGATGAATGCTTATATAATTAAGCCCTAATTCTCCCATTATGAGTAAACTATGTGATAAGGGTTGATCCATAATAATGAGATCATGAAACCCTAATCAATGAGCCTTAACCCTAATTAGAGCAATGCTATGTGTGAAACCCTAATTAGAGCAATGCTATGTGTGAAACCCTAATTAGAGCAAAATGCTATGTGTGAAACCTTAATTAGTGCAATGATAAGTGTGAAACCCTAATTAGAGCAATGCTATGTGTGAAACCCTAATTAGAGCAATGCTATGTGTGAAACCCTAATTAGAGCAATGCTATGTGTGAAACCCTAATTAGAGCAATGCTATGTGTGAAACCCTAATTAGAGAAATGCTATGTGTGAAACCCTAATTAGAGAAATGCTATGTGTGAAACCCTAATTAGAGCAATGCTATGTGTGAAACCCTAATTAGAGCAATGCTATGTGTGAAACCCTAATTAGAGCAATGCTATGTGTGAAACCCTAATTAGAGCAATGCTATGTGTGAAACCCTAATTAGAGCAATGCTATATGTGAAACCCTAATTAGAGCAATGCTATGTGTGAAACCCTAATTAGAGCAATGCTATGTGTGAAACCATAATCTAGGGCAAAGCTGAGTGTTATCATAAATCCACGGTGATGATGTAATCCTAACTGAGTATAACAATGAAGGAAACCCTAATTTAATGGGAATTATACATCCTAACCCTAATTTGGGTATGAGGTAAGAGAGACCTTACTTGGATGTGAATAGAAAACCTTAATCCCTAAAATGGGGTAAGGTGTATGAAATCCTAATATAGGGTAGTGCCACTAATCCTATGTGAAGACCTAGCACTGGGTGATGTATTGTGAAATCCTAATTTCACATAATACTAGGTGAAACTTTGATATAGAAGGATGATTATGTAAAACTCTATTGAAGAGTAATACTATGTGAAATCCATAAATATATGGAATATACTATGTGAAATCCATAAATATATGGAATATGCTATGTGAATCCTCAAATTATAAGTGTGGAGAATACTATTCCTAATAATGGAATAGTGATTAATGTTATGACAAATGTAACACCTAGAAAGGTTGATAATGGATATCCTTATATTAATAGTTCCTAACTTAAGGATGAGTCTATAGTATTGGCAACAGTTGTATAATCTAAGTGAGTGACTAATGAGCAATACTTTACATGATAATTGTGATGAACTGGTGCATAAAGTATTAGGACGGGGAATGTCCTAATACAAACTAAGCGTATGAACTCAAGTAAGATAAAGGTGTTGAGGGAAGTGTTACATCAAGATATGATAGATATCACATCCAACACCCCAATACTGGTATACCTTGATGTGTTATAAGTCCAAGATAATTGGATGAATGACACATGAGATGTGTCATGTCAATGGTTACATTGAGATGTAATGCACTCTGTTGAATGTAGGCTAACATGCCTTATGAAAAGGTTATTCCAAACCTATAAACTATGATGTAATCATATTCTGGAAAAGATGAGAGAGAAACTCTTACTTTGTGTTGATAATACATTCAATGATGAATGATGAGAATAAATAAGTATGATTGAATACTTATGTTATTCGTATTGATTCCTTGCTATGTGAATTCCTAATACATTATAAGGACCCTAATCTTCGTTTAGGGTTTACCCTGTTTGTTTTGCTTAACCTTGGTGTTTTGGTGCTTGCTAATCACCTTTAATGGTGATTAGGGTTTGGTTGTTCTTTATTGAGAGTTGGAGGGGCTACTTGCAAATAACTCAAGTTTAGGGTTTTGTGTGCAAGTTTGCCATCTTGTGAGATGTTTCCCTCTCTTTGCTTCCTCTAGGGTTGAGAGGAAGGCTTGGGCTTGTTGTTTGAGTTCTTTGGGCCTTGGTTGAGTTTGTTTGGGCCTTGGGGTGCCTTGTTTGGGCTTGGTTGAGCCTTGTGTCGGCCAAGACTTGCCTTGTGTCGGCCAAGATTTGCTTGTGTCGCCCAAGGTGAGGTGTGTGTCGACCTAGGGTGGTTGTGTCGGCCAACAAGGATGTGTGTCGCCCATGGTACCTTGGTGTGTCGCCCAGAGAGCTGCTGGTTGTGTCGCCCATGATGCTTGGTCCAGCCTTGACCATGTTTGGTGGACACTTGGTGCACATCTTGGACAAGTGTCTTAAGGCTTGATAGAGTGGTGGCTTGAGCTCTAGGACAAGTGTCCCTTGGGTGGACGACACATAGCATGGATCTACCTTGTTTTCTCCTCCCTTTCCTTCTATTTAGGTGGTTCCTTCCTTTGCCTTAGCTTCCTTTGATCCTTTGGTTTTTCCTCCACCTTATGTGCACGACACTCCCTTCTTCTTTGCTTGTGTTGGCCGATACACTCCCTTGGAAGTACAGTGGTGGCCGATACCCCCCCCCCCTGGAGGAGCTGTGGTGGATGATATCCCTTAGAGCTTGGAGTTCTTCTTCTTCCTCGGAGATTGGAGCTTGAGGCGGGTTGCATAACTTCTAACCCTAACTTCTTAACCTCTTGTTATAATCTTGTTCATATGTTAGTAGTTTAGTTCCTTGCATTAGTATCTTTGTGGCCGATCCTCCTTAGGGTTTAGGGTTTCCTTGTGGCTTAGTGTACCTTGCTATCTAGGGTTTGAGCTTCCTTGTGTTGGAGGTAGAAGATGATCTGTGTTGGGCGATACCCCCCCTGTCTTGGTGTGTTGGGTGGCATGGTTGTCCTTGTGATGGGCGATATAGTGGTTGCTCTTGTGCTGGGCGACATCCTTTTCCTTGTATGGAAAGTTTGCTTAGGTTGGACGATAGGCTAGTGTGAGTGTTGGTCGATATGGTTGTGTTGGGCAAGAAGGTTTGGTAGCGGGCGATACATCTTGGGTTGTGACGGGCGTCACGCCCCCCCTCTTTGGTGTGTATCGGCCGATAGGCCTTGGTTGGTGGTTGCACGTTTTGAGGAAGTGTTCCTTCTCTCTCCCTCTCTCTCTTGGTTGTTGGAGATGGTGGTGACCTGACCGTTTTGATAGCTGTATCGGGCGTTGTGGTTGGGGTGCTGTAACGGGCGTCACACCCCCATGAGTGTCGACCGGTAGGGATGTGTGACGGGCATTGCCCGATAGGCATGGGATGCCCGACACCCCGTTTCTCTCTGACGCACGATACCCCTTGTGACGCTGTGTCGCGTGCTGGTTGCTCTTGTAGCAACACAGTGTTGCTGCACTCCCTTGTACCAGCCGTTGTTGTTGTGTTTGGGTGAGGGTTGTGATGAGTTTTAGTGACGGTTCCTTGTACCATGGAATTGTTTAGTTGTGCTCATATAACCTTGCTTCTAAATGATAGTGATGCCTTGCAACAATAACAATGTTAATGATAGTGATGATGCTGATAATAGTAGTGATGGTAACTGTGGCAACACATCCCGTTATCACACAGATAACGAGGTGTTACGCGAAAACGTGCGGAAATCACCATAACCAGAGATTGTCAAAACACGGGTTATTTAAAACCGATTGCGGAAAACTGATAAACTGTGAAACCATTACATTTCAGTCCTCATCCTGCAAGGAAACATGTCATATATATACATACACGAGATCTGATACATGTCTACAGCTCAGGAACAACTGTCCATCCATCATATGAGCTCACCTCCTGTTCATATACATAAAGGCCCACATCCGACCAACAACAGGATATACAAACACTATCGATCGTTCATCGTGAAACAACGTCAAAACACTGCCAAGGACCTGAGAGTACATGGATGACTCTAGACTCTACTACAAAACATCCAAAACAGCAGCATATCCATCGTTTGCCTCTACTGCTTTTCAGGCTGCTCGGCCGCAACACCACGACCACCACCACGTCTAGCTCGACCACCTAAAAGGGGGGGGGGAACCAGCAGAGTGAGACAATTGAACATTGTCCCAGCGGGAAACACAACTCCCCACCGCAACTACAGAACCTCAGCAAGATAAACTATAACAACAGATAACTAATGACAGGTATAACAAGAGCAGTCTATATAAAGTAAAGCTAATCTTACCTACAAGCTTACCGGCTGTACAAAAGCATATACCAGATATTTCTCAATGGAACATGATTGAAAAGATAAGATATATTGTTATGTAAAATGATTATCAGAATAAGATATATTGCCACATAACCTGATTATCAAGATCAGACATATTACCACATACCTGATGAATATAGAAGTAACTGCAAGATATAACAGAGATATTACACAAACAAGGCTTCAACCAATGCTTCATGTTTATCTTAAGCAGTAAGTACTAAACGGCTGTATTACGTATTATTATGCCCTGGGGAAGTGAACCGTACTGTTCAAATCCAACCTTCGGTTACGAAACCCAAGCCGGTGCCATACAAGGTCAATGGAAGAGTCGGACTCCACGACCTCCCGCCTCGTGGTCAGTACACGATCACAACATAAGCAGGACCGTAGTCTCATGCTAAAGTGGTCTTAGCCATAGGGTCAGCTCCATAGGCTACCCTCTCTCTAGCCCGCCTTGGTACAGGTCTCAACGCTAGTAAAACTGAGCCACGAGCCTGTTCACCGTGCTCTGAGCCATGAACGCATTCATGCTCCTCATATCACACATCCTGAACCATGGGCCTGTTCACCATGCTCTTCATACATATCTGAGTCTGCAACCAAAGTTACACTCTTACCTCCTCATTTTAGGCTAGGAGCAACCTACACATATTCAACAATATGCACTTCCAGGTTAACCCGTAGGAGAACCTGTTTTACCATCACCAACTGCTGACGATGATGGATCTATGGCCAGGGCAAACTACATGATATGGTTCCACTGTAATTATTTAGTATCTTTTAGATGGATTGCAAGATTCAACCAAGTTGTATAACAGGAAAGATATAACAGAAAGTAAATAAACTCAACATTTTATTATTATTGTAATCACATCAACCTAATCCATCTCAAGGATCCAACATCACATGTTACCACTTGGCCTCTTGCCAACCATCCAGATCCATCTCAAGGATCATCACATACCATGGGATCTCAATCCCTCATCATGTACTGCCAATGCCTCTTCAAGGCTCACATCAACATCATAGGACAACACATCATACATACAATCTCATCAATCAGAATAATTATCAAAGTGATGTTACTCATCACATATGCCTCATAGCCTTTTCATGGCTAATCATCACCTGCATGGTTAGGATATACGATGGTCATAGTTTCAACATAAGGACTATACTTACTATCACAAGATGTCATTCATAATACTATACTTACCATTCTTACATTATCTGATGATCAAGTATATAAAGCACATCATTAACAAACCATACCTATACTTATCCTCATCTCAGAATTATACGAATAATCAAGATGTTCACTTTATGCAAGCAGTCATGTTGAGAATACAGAACAAGCACTGTTATTATCATTATCACTATCATCATGCAAACTACTAGTGTAACTACCACTGAAATGTCTATTTCGAGAAAACAAGATTAACTAATGTGGAAGCGTTCACTAAGCATCAGATTACCAGAAATCACTAAAAAATTTAAACTTTTTACGAAGAGATCCTTTAAAGGTAAAGCTTTCTCATAAAGCAACATGATAAGTTGTTTACAACTAATCCATCAGTAAAACTCTGTAAGGCATGATACAAAAGTCTCTAAGGACTGGACCAAAAACTTGAAAGCACTAACTATTACTCCGAGGACCTGAGAGTACAAAGACGACATATAGGACTCTAACACTATCTACACATGAAATAGCAGCCAATGCCTCCACATGAAGCTTCACTGCTGTCCTTGGTACTGCTGATGCTGCCCTTCACCTATTGAAGGATTTCTGCCTCCTCGCCCACGTCCACCTAAAGGTTGAAATCTACAGGGTGAGACAATTATAAAAATCGTCCCAGCGAGAGATATAACTCTTCGCCAGAAGCATAATTATTGCAGCATAAGAGAATAAATGTACACAAAGAAGTTATGTATATTTGAGAGTAGTTAAAACAATGTTTAACAGATTAAACTATTCTTTCTACTAAAAGCAATGCAACCATAAATTGATAAAATCACATGTCACTTATCATGTCACTAACTCCCTTCAGACTTGGATCATATATCCATTGTCTGGCATTATTATTTGGGAAAGGATGGCCTGTAGCCATACTCCTTCTCCCAAAGTGTAAGGATTCCAACTCCACAACATATCTGCATAACTTGTACATATGATATCAGACTTAACATTACTTATGTAATACAAGGGTTATTTACATTCATAACCCATTAGTATGTAGTTAAGCTTTTCATAGGATTATTCCGTAATAGAATTTCACATAGAAACACTTTGGTTTAGGTCATACCTCATATTTTTAATATTGGGATATCAATCCCTAACCATCTTATTAATATGAAATCCGGAATGTGGGAGTTCAAACCCCTGGACTAATCATAGAATTTGTTACCAAGTAACATCTCATTTTATCTGGTTATCTAAATAATATGACCTTTGAAGATCAACAAATCATATTACTCGTGGCTCATTCAACCTATCAAGCTCATATGTTATCACTTACCAGATAACATGACATTTAGTTATACTCTTGAATTATAGGTAACAAGTGTTCTTAATGCAATTAGCATTATAAATCTTACCTGGACAGATCACCTCTATATGAAACCTGTCAAGCTTAACTTTTATCAGTTATTCCATATACTCCCACATACTCTAAAGTATGTGATCCAGGAGTTCCCTTTGTAAAACCTGTTTCACTATTATTTAAATTCTGACAATGATGGATCTATGATCAGGGCTCTACATGGTATGATTATACTTGATTATTAGGTACATATCAGTATTCTTTTAGCATCATACATGTTTCCAAACATTCAAGTACTAAACATGGATATAACAGAAGAATACTAAGTGTACAAGTATAACTCATATCAGTTATCAACTGGATATCAATTCTTAATCATCTTATCACTATGATTCAAGAACATGGGTGCTCACACCCTTATATCATCATAACACTTGCTATCAAGTGCCATATCAGCATCAAGTCATCTATTAGCATGACCTTGATTGAAGAAATGTATATACTTTTCACATATCATTACTCTAAAAGCTTATAATTGTTTTCAAGGAATATGACATCATAACTCATACCTGGCTATGATTACCTCATAATATCAACTTGTATGACTTATACAAATAAGGACATGCATATATAACAATGTCAACACAATACCAAAACTTCTCAATTTCATAATAGGACACCACGTCCGTGCCACCTTGCACGGTCGTGCAAAGTAAGACTACTACGGCCGTGCTCCCGTGCACAGTCATGCAAGCTAAGGCTACCACGGCCGTGCTCCCTTGCACGGTCGTGCTACATAAGATCATTCCATGATTCATATATATATATATAAATATATGTATTCTAATCTTTCATTCTTTTAACTTGATTAGGTCACATCAACCCTTCAATCAAGTACATGCTACTATGGTTAACATAGTGTATCAAGCTATTAATCCTATAAACAATTAAGAATTCTCCCTTTAATTGGTTCTTAATCACTTAGGTATTATTAGGGTTTCAACCTTCACACCTTCATTGATTATCATTACTAATCATTATTGGATCAATAGAACATTCATCATCTTAATTCTCAAGGATTCAATCACATTGGACCTCCACTTCATAAGGTATCCAATTGAATTAGGGTTTCCAATGTTGATTCCTTCAATCTTTGAATTCATGGAACCAATCATCAATTGGACCTATACTCATACCTTAATTGAGTTTAATAGGTCAACCTTCAACTGATTTTTCCCTCACTTGACCCTCAATTGAACATCAATTAGGGATTAACTCAATTGAATTAGGGATTGGAATCAATAACCCTTCAATATATTTCAATGTGGGACTAATTGATTTGAACCTATTGAACCATCATTACATTGGGACATGACCTGACCCCAAACGGTCTTGAGGTCGTTTGGATGACCTCCAAACGGTCTTGAGACCGTTTGCCCATCATATCATCAAAATCCAAGTCAACCAATTAAGGTTTGGATCATTGGATTGATCACCAAAACAACAATTGATTACATTCCAACTTAGTATCATTGGATCATCAATTGCTTAACCATACTCACCCCTAGACCTCCAAACGGTCTTGGGTGACCTCCAAACGGTCTTGAGACCGTTTGGATGAGTTCCAAATGGTCTTGAGACCGTTTGGCTCACCCAACCCTTGGATTCTAGTGAAAAATCATTAGGGTTTGAGCTATTGAGTTGATCGTCAAATCAGCAATTGATTGCCTTGTAATTGTGTACCTCTGGACCTTCAATTGGTCAACTATACTTGACCCCAGACCTCCAAACGGTATTGAGTGACCTCCAAACGGTCTTGAGACCGTTTGGGTGATCTCCAAACAGTCTTGAGACCGTTTGGGCCAATCAACCCCAAACAATCAACTCAATTCAATGCAAATCCAACACTTAGTCGATTAGGGTTAACACCATATTTTTTGTCCTTCAAACACTTAACCATATCCAAACCTAGACCTCCAAAAGGTCTTGGGTGACCTCCAAACTGTATTGAGACCGTTTGGGTGATCCCCAAACGGTCTTGAGACCGTTTGGGCAAGAAAACCCAAAAAGTCATATCAATCAAGTTGAAAGGCAGCACTTAATCCAATTAGGGTTTACATAATTGATTAGCCTTTAACTCACGATTACTTTGGAGTTAATCCCTCAAATTTGGAGGGTTATTAACTAACATGATTATGAACAGGAATCCCAAACGGTCAACGCTTGGTCAACGCCCTCAAATGGTCTTGAGACCGTTTTCCCAAAAAGTTCAATTAATCAAATTGTAAAATCAGCACTTAATCCAATTAGGTTTATCCAATTGTTTAGCCTTTAACTCATGATTCCTTGGGAGTTAACCTATAAAATTTGGTGGGTTATTAGAACACATCATTAGGAACAGTAATCCCAAACGGTCCACGCTTGGTCAACGCACGCAAATGGTTTGAGACCGTTTGCCCAAGAAGTTCAAGTTAAACAGATTGGAAACTCAGCACTTAATTCAATTTGATTTTCCTAATTGATTGGCCTTTAACCTACGATTACTTTGGAGTTAACCCCTCAAATATGGTGGGTAATTATCCTACATAATTATGAACAGAAATCCCAAACGGTCCACGCTTGGTCAACGCCCTCAAACGGTCTTGGAGACCGTTTTCTCCAACCGACCTTGTGAAACTGTTTGCCCCTCAAACGGTTTTGCAAAACCCCCAAACGGTTTTGCAAACCGTTTGGCCAAGGGTGCAAGACCGTTTGCTAAAGTGACATAGGTATTCACGCCCCCCTTCTTCTACCTACAGATCCAGGTCTGTTCCCCATGGTTTTAGATGCAAGAAAGCAAGGAAAGATGGGGGAAAGAAGAACAAGCTACTTTTGCAAGTACAAAGATATGCATAAGAAAGCAAAATGTTTAGAGTTATAAAACCCGCCTTAAGGTCGTTCCTCGAGCTCCAATCTTACAAGATTCAAGTATTTAATGGTGTATTGAGCTCCGCAGGTCGGCCAAGGGTGTTTCTCCAAGGAAAGGTTGGGAAAATATGGCTAGAAAGAAGAAACAAGTAAGGAAGACCATAAAACCAACCTTGCACCATGAATTCCTCCATGAATTCGAGCAAGATGATGATCAAAGCTTACCTAGAACTGCTTGGCCGTTCTCCTCTTCTCCAGATCTCTGTCCTAAGTCAGTCTAAGCAAGGGGATAAGAAAGGAAGTGAAGGAAACGATCCTTGCTAAGTGAGAAAAGGTGTATATATACTTTAGGTGAAATTTCAACATAAGGACAACTTGTTTCTCCATTTCTCCTCTAGGTCCTTCCCTTTTTATAAACCACGTTTCTCCCTTCCATACTTAAGCAAAACTCATCTTAAACCCAAGTTCTAAAGGTGAAGAAAGCCAACTTCTTACTAAGTTGCACATATAGAAGGGTTATTAGACTTATAACTTGATCATTTAATTTATAAGGGTTATCATTCTTATTTAATTATTCAATTGAAGTGACATCTTCATCATTATTACTCTTAATGATGCCAAGAGTCATAAAAGATACTCTAGAATGTGTATTTTACAAGTTGCACCCCATAATTTGGGTAAATTACACTTTACACCAAAACTAGAGTTTTAAGTACAAGGATTGCTCCACAAGCTGCATCTTGGTGCCCAAGCTTGGAGAATCCATCATACTTTATCATATTCATTCTTATGATGTCTCAACACCAAAGGAACATCTTAACATGTGCAATTTGTAAGTTAACCCCTTTTAATTGGGTAATTTGCACATAGGTCCCTGTATTACAAAACAATATTACAACATTGTTCAAAAGGGACAGAAATGGAAATGTATGTTCCTTAGGAGATTTAATTACATACCAAAAGATAATCAGAAGTATCTAATTACATAATTAAGCAAAACACCTAGGGTTAGTTCATAACCCAGGTCAGGGATGTTACAACAACATTGTTTTAAAAGGACAGAAATGAAATTATAGATTCTTCTAAAGATTAATGACACATCAAGGGGTAATCACAAGCCTCTAATCATATTTTAAGCAAAACATCTAGGGTTAGTTCATAACCCAGGTCAGGGATGTTACAAATTATATCCCCCTAACAAGGATTTCGTCCTCGAAATCTCAGATAAAAGGAAGCAGATATTATTTAAGTATCATATCTTGCTAATCAATTAATTTGGAAACATTCACTGAGAAGGTTCACTAAGCAATTTGTCTTGGAGGATTTCACTAAGTAAATTTACTAAGGGTATTGTTTCAAAGGCTTTTACTGAAAGAGTTCGTTAAGTATATTCACTAAGTATATTCACTAAGTTTGCTCACTAAGTATTCACTGAGTAAGTTTACTGAGTATATTCACTAAGTATGTTCACTAAGTTTGCTCACTAAGTATTCACTGAGTAAGTTTACTGAGTATATTCACTAAGTATGTTCACTAAGTTTTCTCACTAAGTATTCACTGAGTAAGTTCACTGAGTATATTCACTAAATACATTCACTAAGTTTTCTCACTAAGTATTCACTGAGTATATTCACTAAGTATGTTCACTGAGTATTCACTGAGTATATTCACTAAGTATGTTCACTGAATATTCACTGAGTATATTCACTGAGTATATTCACTAAGTATGTTCACTGAGTATTCACTGAGTATATTCACTGAGTATGTTCACTAAGTATGTTCACTGAGTATTCACTGAGTATATTCACTGAGTATGTTCACTGAGTATTCACTGAGTATATTCACTGAGTATATTCACTAAGTATGTTCACTGAGTATTCACTGAGTATATTCACTAAGTATGTTCACTGAGTATTCACTGAGTATATTCACTAAGTATGTTCACTGAGTATTCACTGAGTATATTCATTGAGTATGATCACTAAGTATTCACTGAGGAAGTTCACTAAGTATATTCACTAAGTATGTTTACAAAGTATGTTCACTAAGTATTCACTGAGGAAATTCACTGAGTATGATCACTAAGTATTCACTGAGGAAATTCACTAAGTATATTCACTAAGTATGTTCAAAAAGTATGTTCACTAAGTATTCACTAATATCCTCTCATTTAATTTTTCTTATACTTCTTAGATTGTTTCAAAATAATTACCTGATCAGAGTAATAAAAAGATAACAATCTAAGAGTTTCATACTTGCCTTATCTACAATAACCATATACCTGGCCAGGGTATATAAGTATTGAGATTAGGTAGTATGTATTTTACTTATCATCCTATTCTTTGCTTTTCATATCATTATACACGCAAAATTTATCACTCTAGGTTATTCTTCAGGTATCACATCTATATCTCATCCTTTTAATACACAATTAAGGGAGATTATAAATTGTTTTAAAGAATATTGAGTAAGATATGAATTCTTATCTTTCTTGTGTCCTTCTAGGACTTAGTCAAGAAATTCAAAAGCAGCTAACTTCCATATTTTTAACACATAGAATCCTAATATGTAATAATAAAATAATACTTATTTCATCTGACCTGTATGGGATGTTTGTCCACGTCCTCTATTATTATATTGCCTCCCTTGTGGGCCTTGCAGACTCTGTCCTTGAGGTCAAGTCATTATTGCATTCCTGTCTGGACAATCCCTTACCAGATGTCCCGGTTGTCTACATAAGTAACAGATCCTGGGTGCAAGGTGTCTATACGATCCAGTTACCGATGCTGAGGCTATGTCGGAGGGTCTTCTTGGAATACTACTATGGTCCCTATTTCCACTTGACACCCATTGTGTCTGGGTAGGGAATTCTGATATTGTCGTTGGTGTAGAAAATCTTGGCTTCTTAAAACTTTCAGGCCTTTGTTCTTGAGGGTGGGTGTACATCTTCTTACTACTTGTCTGTTGTTTCACGATTTCCGACCTCTCTATCCTTCTTACTGACTCCACAAAGGTGGCAAACCTTTCTCTATTCTCCAAGGCAGACACAGGAGTGGCTAGTTCAGCATTCAATCCTTTCTCAAAATGCCGAATTCTTTCTTCATCACTAACTGCCATCTGTGGACAAAACCGTAGTAACTCCATGAACTTAGCTTCATATTCACTAACGTTCATCAGTCCTTGTGTGATCTTCTCAAACTGAGAGATCTTCTCATCTAGATACGTCTTAGGGAAGTATCTATTGACGAATTCTCGTCGGAAAACCTCCCATCCTATTTCTTCACCTGGTCTCTTATCTTCCTCTATCATCCACTAATTACCAGCACTTCCTTTTAGGAGGTATACCGCATGCTTAAACTTTCCAGCTTCAGGAATATCAAGGATACTGAAAGCCTTTTCCAGCTCTGTCAACCATAGATCAGCATCTGTTGGATCAGATGTACCATCATAGTCTATGGCTCCCACCCGGAGAAGTCTCTCAAAAGTCTTGCCGGTTCCATAACCTTCCTGATGGGCTGGTGCCCTAGATGCAGATGGTGGCACCCTATCTGCTATGTGTGTTATGGCTGCCAGAAACTTATCAAATAAAGCATAAGTAGCTGGATTTTCTATCTCAGCTGGGTCAAACTGGGGCTGTTTAGGTACAGGCCCTTCCCTATTCTGGTCTCCTGCACCTCCTCCTGGTGCAGCAGAACTGCCCTCATCGGCATGCTCTTCACGTGGTCCAAACATCTTCAAGTTCTTCTCCTCCTATGTGAGCAGAAGATACTATCAGATAATCTGGAAAACACTTAGAACAAACTCTACAATCTTAGTCCTATGTCTCTGTAGACTTAGCGAACCTAGAGCTCTGATACCACTAATTGAAACGTCTATTTCGAGAAAACAAGATTAACTAATGCGGAAGCGTTCACTAAGCATCGGATTACCAGAAATCACTAAAATTTTTATTCTTTTTATGAAGAGATCCTTTAAAGGTAAAGCTTTCTCATAAAGCAACATGATAAGTTGTTTACAACTAATCCATCAGTAAAACTTTGTAAGGCAAGATACAAAAGTCTCTAAAGACTGGACCAAAAACTCGAAAGCACTAACTATTACTCCGAGGACCTGAGAGTACAGAGACGACATATAGAACTCTAACACTATCTACACATGACATAGCAGCCAATGCCTCTACCTGAAGCTTCACTGCTGTCCTTGGTACTGCTGATGCTGCCCTTCACCTATTGAAGGATTTCTGCCTCCTCGCCCACGTCCACCTAAAGGTTGAAATCTACGGGGTGAGACAATTATAAAAATCGTCCCAGCGAGAGATATAACTCTTTGCCAGAAGCATAATTATTGCAGCATAAGAGAATAAATGTACACAAATAAGTTATGTATATTTGAGAGTAGTTAAAACAATGTTTAACAGATTAAACTATTCTTTCTACTAAAAGCAATGCAACTATAAATTGATAAAATCACATGTCACTTATCACATCACTAACTCCCTTCAGACTTGGATCATATATCCATTGCCTGGCATTATTATTTGGGAAAGGATGGCCTGTAGCCATACTCCTTCTCCCAAAGTGTAAGGATTCCAACTCCACAACATATCTGCATAACTTGTACATATGATATCAGACTTAACATTACTTATGTTATACAAGGGTTATTTACATTCGTAACCCATTAGTCTGTAGTTAAGAATTTCATAGGATTATTCCATAATAGAATTTCACATAGAAACACTTTGGTTTAGGTCATACCTCATATTTTTAATATTGGGATATCAATCCCTAACCATCTTATTAATATGAAATCCGGAATGTGGGAGTTTAAACCCCTAGACTAATCATAGCATTTGTTACCAAGTAACATCTCATTTTATCTGGTTATCTAAATAATATGACCTTTGAAGATCAACAAATCATATTACTCGTGGCTCATTCAACCTATCAAGCTCATATGTTATCACTTACCAGATAACATGACATTTAGTTATACTCTTGAATTATAGGTAACAAGTGTTCTTAATGCAATTAGCATTATAAATCTTACCTAGATCTGATCACCTCTATATGAAACCTGTCAAGCTTAACTTTTATCAGTTATTCCATATACTCCCACATACTCTAAAGTATGTGAGCTAAGAGTTCCCTTTGTAAAACCTGTTTCACTATTATTTAAATTCTGACAATGATGGATCTATGATCAGGGCTCTACATGGTATGATTATACTTGATTATTAGGTACATATCAGTATTCTTTTAGCATCATACATGTTTCCAAACATTCAAGTACTAAACATGGCTATAACAGAAGAATACTAAATGTACAAGTATAACTCATATCAGTTATCAACTGGATATCAATTCTTAATCATCTTATCACTATGATTCAAGAACATGGGTGCTCACACCCTTATATCATCATAACACTTGCTATCAAGTGCCATATCAGCATCAAGTCATCTATTAGCATGACCTTGATTGAAGCAATGTATATACTTTTCACATATCATTACTCTAAAAGCTTATAATTGTTTTCAAGGAATATGACATCATAACTCATACCTGGCTATGATTACCTCATAATATCAACTTGTATGACTTATACAAATAAGGACATGCATATATAACAATGTCAGCACAATACCAAAACTTCTCAATTTCATAATAGGACACCACGGCCGTGCCACCTTGCACAGTCGTGCAAAGTAAGACTACTACGGGCGTGCTCCCTTGCACGGTCATGCAAGCTAAGGCTACCATGACCGTGCTCCCTTGCACGGTCGTGCTACATAAGATCATTCCATGATTCACACACATATATATATATATATGTATTCTAATCTTTCATTCTTTTAACTTGATTAGGTCACATCAACCCTTCAATCAATTACATGCTACTATGGTTAACATAGTGTATCAAGCTATTAATCCTATAAACAATTAAGAATTCTCCCTTTAATTGGTTCTTAATCACTTAGGTATTATTAGGGTTTCAACCTTCACACCTTCATTGATTATCATTACTAATCATTATTGGATCAATATAACATTCATCATCTTAATTCTCAAGGATTCAATCACATTGGACCTCCACTTCATAAGGTATCCAATTGAATTAGGGTTTCCAATGTTGATTCCTTCAATCTTTGAATTCATGGAACCAATCATCAATTGGACCTATACTCATACCTTAATTGAGTTTAATAGGTCAACCTTCAACTGATTTTTCCCTCACTTGACCCTCAATTGACCATCAATTAGGGTTTAACTCAATTGAATTAGGGATTGGAATCAATAACCCTTCAACATATTTCAATGTGGGATTAATTGATTTGAACCTATTGAACCATCATTACATTGGGACATGACCTGACCCCAAACAGTCTTGAGGTCGTTTGGATGATCTCCAAACGGTCTTGAGACCGTTTTCCCATCATATCATCAAAATCCAAGTCAACCAATTAAGGTTTGGATCATTGGATTGATCACCAAAACAACAATTGATTACATTCCAACTTAGTATCATTGGATCATCAATTGCTTAACCATACTCACCCCTAGACCTCCAAACGGTTTTGGGTGACCTCCAAACGGTCTGGAGACCGTTTGGATGAGTTCCAAATGGTCTTGAGACCGTTTGGCTCACCCAACCTTTGGATTCTAGTGAAAAATCATTAGGGTTTGAGCTATTGAGTTGATCGTCAAATCAGCAATTGATTGCCTTGTAATTGTGTACCTTTGGACCTTCAATTGGTCAACTATACTTGACCCCAGACCTCCAAACGGTCTTGAGTGACCTCCAAACGGTCTTGAGACCGTTTGGGTGATCCCCAAACGGTCTTGAGACCGTTTGGGCCAATCAACCCCAAACAATCAACTCAATTCAATGCAAATCCAACACTTAGTCGATTAGGGTTAACACCATATCTTTTGTCCTTCAAACACTTAACCATATCCAACCCTAGACCTCCAAACGGTCTTGGGTGACCTCCAAACGGTCTTGAGACCGTTTGGGTGATCCCCAAACGGTCTTGAGACCGTTTGGGCAAGAAAACCCAAAAAGTCATATCATTCAAGTTGAAAGGCAGCACTTAATCCAATTAGGGTTTACATAATTGATTAGCCTTCAACTCACGATTCCTTTGGAGTTAATCCCTCAAATTTGGAGGGTTATTAACTAACATGATTATGAACAGGAATCCCAAACGGTCAACGCTTGGTCAACGCCCTCAAACAGTCTTGAGACCGTTTGCCCAAAAAGTTCAATTAATCAAATTGGAAAATCAGCACTTAATCCAATTAGGTTTATCCAATTGTTTAGCCTTTAACTCATGATTACTTGGGAGTTAACCTATAAAATTTGGTGGGTTATTATAAAACATCATTAGGAACAGTAAACCCAAACGGTCCACGCTTGGTCAACGCACTCAAACGGTTTGAGACCGTTTGACCAAGAAGTTCAAGTTAAACAGATTGGAAAATCAGCACTTAATTCAATTTGATTTGCCTAATTGATTGGCCTTTTACCTACGATTCCTTTGGAGTTAACCCCTCAAATTTGGTGGGTCATTACCCTACATAATTATGAACAGAAATCCCAAACGGTCCATGCTTGGTCAATGCCCTCAAACGGACTTGGAGACCGTTTGCTCCAACCGACCTTGTGAAACCGTTTGCCCCTCAAACGGTTTTGCAAAACCCCCAAACGGTTTTGCAAACCGTTTGGCCAAGGGTGCAAGACCGTTTGCTAAAGTGACATAGGTATTCATGCCCCCCTTCTTCTACCTCCTGATCCAGGTCTGTTCCCCATGGTTTTAGATGCAAGAAAGCAAGGAAGGATGGGGGAAAGAAGAACAAGCTACTTTTGCAAGTACAAAGATATGCATAAGAAAGCAAAATGTTTAGAGTTATAAAACCCACCTTAAGGTCGTTCCTTGAGCTCCAAGCTTCCAAGCTTCAAGTCGTTAATGGTGTCTTGAGCTCAACAGGTCGGCCAAGGGTGTTTCTCCAAGGAAAGGTTGGGAAAAGATGGCTAGAAAGAAGAAACAAGTAAGGAAGACCATAAAACCAACCTTGCACCATGAATTCCTCCATGAATTCGAGCAAGATGATGATCAAAGCTTACCTAGAACTACTTGGCCGTTCTCCTCTTCTCCAGAGCTCTTTCCTAAGTCGGTCTAAGCAAGGGGATAAGAAAGGAAGTGAAGGAAACGATCCTTTCTAAGTGAGAAAAGGTGTATATATACTTTAGGTGAAATTTCAACATAAGGACAACTTGTTTCTCCATTTCTCCTCTAGGTCCTTCCCTTATTATAAACCACGTTTCTACCTTCCATACTTAAGCAAAAATCATCTTAAACCCAAGGTCTAAAGGTGAAGGAAGCCAACTTCTTACTAAGTTGCACATATAGAAGGGTTATTAGACTTATAACTTGATCATTTAATTTATAAGGGTTATCATTCTTATTTAATTATTCAATTGAAGTGACCTCTTCATCATTCTTACTCTTAATGATGCCAAGAGTCATAAAAGATACTCTAGAAGGTGTATTTTACAAGTTGCACCCCATATTTTGGGTAAATTGCACTTTACACCAAAACTAGAGTTTTAAGTACAAGGATTGCTCCACAAGCTGCATCTTAGTGCCCAAGCTTGGAGAATCCATCATACTTTATCATATTCATTCTTATGATGTCTCAACACCAAAGGAACATCTTAACATGTGCAATTTTTAAGTTAACCCCTTTTAATTGGGTAATTTGCACATAGGTCCCTGTATTACAAAACAATATTACAACATTGTTCAAAAGGGACAGAAATGGAAATGTATGTTCCTTAGGAGATTTAATTACATACCAAAAGATAATCAGAAGTATCTAATTACATAATTAAGCAAAACACCTAGGGTTAGTTCATAACCCAGGTCAGGGATGTTACAACAACATTGTTTTAAAAGGACAAAAATGAAATTATAGATTCTTCTAAAGCTTAATGACATATCAAGGGGTAATCTCAAGCCTCTAATCATATTTTAAGCAAAACATCTAGGGTTAGTTCATAACCCAGGTCAGGGATGTTACAACCACCATTCTCCTTATCATTAACAAATAAGCATAAGGATTACTTCATGTATATCATTACCACTACCTTCCTTATCATCATCACGACTACCATTGTTACCATCACTACTATTATCAGCATCATTACTATCATTAACATTGTTATTGTTGCAAGGCATCACTATTGTTTAGAAGCAAGGTTATATGAGCACAACTAAACAATTCCATTGTATAAGGAACCGTTACTAAAACTCATCACAACCCTCACCCAAACATAGCAACAACGGATGGTACAAGGGAGTATAGCAACGCTGTGTTGCTACAAGAGCAACCAGCACGCGACACAACATCACAAGGGGTATCGCGCGTCAGATAGAAACGGGGTGTCGGGCATCCCATGCCTATCGGGCAACGCCCGTCACACATCCCTACCGGTCGACACTCATGGGGGTGTGACGCCCGTCACAGCACCCCAACCACAATGCCCGATATAGCTATCAAAACGGCCAGGTCACCACCATCTCCAACAACCAAGAGAGAGAGGGAGAGAGAAGGAACACTTCCTCAAAACGTGCAACCACCAACCAAGGCCTATCGGCCGATACACACCAAAGAGGGGGGGGGGCGTGACACCCGTCACAACCCAAGATGTATCACCCGCTACCAAACCTTCTTACCCAACAATTCCATATCGACCAATACTCACACTAGCCTATCGTCCAACCTAAGCAAACTTACCATACAAGGACAAGGATGTCGCCCAGCACAAGAGCAACCACTATATCACCCATCACAAGGACAACCCTGCCGCCCAACACACCAAGACAGGGGGGGGGGGTATCGCCCAACACAGATCATCTTTGTGACGACCATCTCGTGAAAACAAGATTAACTAATGCGGAAGCGTTCATCAAGCAGCGGATTAGCGAAAATCACTAAAAATTAAAACTTTTTGCAAAGAGATCCACACATAGGAAATCTTTTCCAACAAATGCCATTGTATATCATATACATTCTGTTTCAAACGTACATATCCTGTACCATCTCTTTCCAGAGACTACATCATCAGCTGCCTTATAAACATATATGCAGGCAACATACAAATCTCGAGGCATCAAGCCAAAACCTCAGACTCATATATCAAAAACACTGACTAAAAACTCCGAGGACCTGAGAGTACAGATACGAGACATAAGACTACTATCTATATGACTAGACAGACAATATCTCCACCTGAGATCTTATTGCTGTCCATGCTGTTGCTGTTGCTGCTGCTCTTTCCCTGTTCTAGGGTTTCTGCTCTGCCTTTCATGCATACCTAAAAATGTTTCCCACGGGGGTCAGACAATTGTAAATTGCCCCAGCGAGAGATATAACTCTCCGCCAGAAACATTGTTATAGCAGATTATGAAATTAAACTGAGCAGGGGTTACTTTTACATTATTAGGCAGAATTATTCTTCATAGAACAGAATAAGAAAATCTCCATTTTCAATAAGAGCATTGCATCTACCCATGGTAGACTCATAGTTCATCCATCTACTTGTAATGAATACAACAGATATGAATAATCATCAATGAACTATAGATATATAACAGAAATGTAACATCAACCAAGTTCTCTAGCATAACTTATTAACACAAATGCTACAAAGAAACATGATACTTGTTATCCAAGTATCACACATGGCTCACAAGGCCATTCATATCTTGTCACCTCTCACTAGGAAACAACTTATTCACATGGCTCACAAGGCCATTCACATCTTGTCACCTCTCACTAGGCAATAACTTATTCACATGGCTCACAAGGCCATTCACATCTTGTCACCTCTCACTAGGCAAAAACTTATTCACATGGTTCATAAGGCCATTCACATCTTGTCACCTCTCACTAGGCAACAACTTATTCACATGGTTCATAAAATTCGTACACATTGTTACTTTTATTAAGCAACAACAACATCAACACACAAAAAGCCAATCAACATTTATTATATAAATGTCACAGCCCAAACTTGGCTATATTCATCATCTCATCATACCTGCATGTTTATTAGGCATGATAACAGTCATACAAGATATTCATCACATCATGTGATACAATAATAACACCATCATTCCTTAACCAGGAATTAGGGTTCACTATCAAATAGGGCTTATCATTCCCTTTTCCCCAAATTAGGGTTAGGGTTCCCCATTTCTCATTAACTCAGACCCTCTTGAGTTAACCAACTTTATCTTGTATTAAGGTGGTTCCCCATTTCTCATTAATTCAGACCCTCTTGAATTAACCAACTTTATCTTGTATTAAGGTGGTTCCCCATTTCTCATTAATTCAGACCCTCTTGAGTTAACCAACTTTATCTTGTATTAAGGTATTTCCCCTCTTAATACATTCCATCACAGAATACTCACCCTTAGCATATAATGCATATGCCACACATTAGAATTGTCCAGCTATCTCACATGATATGGACTAATCTTAGTTTAAGGCATAACTTTATTATAAAGTTGCCTATAAACAATCGCAATGATACAACCTCAACTAGGGTTTCACAAGGATACACCCTCAACCAGGGTTCACAATGATACACCCTCCACTAGGGTTTCACAAGGATACACCCTCAACCAGGGTTTATAAGGATACACCCTCAACTAGGGTTTCACAAGGATACACCCTCAACTAGGGTTTCACAAGGATACACCCTCAACTAGGGTTTCACAAGGATACACCCTCAACCAGGGTTCATAAGGATACACCCTCAACTAGGGTTTACTAATCATGTATTGGATTCATGCATTTGTTATGCATTATTGATTAGTACCATTAAGGGTATCTCTCACCTAATTACATTAGGTTTCCAAAAAGGTTTGATCAATCGGACCTTCAATAACATGGGGTGTCCAATTGAATTAGGGTTTCCCATGTTGATTCCTTCAATCATTGAATTCATGGAACCAATCATCAATTGGACCTATACTCATACTTAAATTGAGTTTAATAGGTCAACCTTAAACTGATTTGAACCTCAATTGACCCTCAATTGATCATCAATTAGGGTTTGATTCAATTGAATTAGGGTTTGGAATCGAAGATCCAACAACACTCATCAATGCAAGATTGATTACTTTGAAACTGTTGAACCATCATCCAAATTGGGAATGACCTGACCCCAAACGGTCTTGAGGTCGTTTGGATGACCTCCAAACGGTCTTGAGACCGTTTTCCCATCATATCACTCAAATCCAAGCCATCCAATTAAGGTTTGGATCATTGGATTGATCACCAAATCAACATTGCATTGTATAACAACTTGGTACCTTTAGACCTTCAAACACCTAACCATACTCAACCCTAGACCTCCAAACGGTCTTGGGTGACCACCAAACGGTCTTGAGACCGTTTGGATGATCTCCAAACGGTCTTGAGACCGTTTGGCCCATCCAACCTTTGGATTTTAGTGAAACATCATCAAGGATTGATCTATTGAGTTGATCAGCACATCAATACTTAATTGCAATATGATTTGGTACCTTTGGACCTTCAATTGGTCAACTATACTTGACCCCAGACCTCCAAACGGTCTTGAGGTGACCCCAAACGGTCTTGAGACCGTTTGGGTGATCCCCAAACGATCTTAAAACCGTTTGGGCTAATCAACCCAAAATCTCAACTTAACTCATTGGAATTTCAGCACTGTTTTCAATTAGGATTTTCCTAATTGAATAGCCTTCAACTCATGATTCCTTGGGAGTTAATCCCTCAAATTAGGTGAGTCATTATACCACATCATTAGGAACAGTAATCCCAAACGGTCAATGCTTGGTCAACGCACTCAAACGGTCTTGAGACCGTTTGCCCAAAAAGTTCAATTAAATCAGATTGAAAATCAGCACTTAATCCAATTAGGTTTCCCTAATTGATTAGGATTCAACTCACGATTCCTTTGGAGTTAATCCCTCAAATTTGGAGGGTTATTAATAAAAATAATTATGAACAGGAATCCCAACGGTCAACGCTTGGTCAACCATATCAAACGGTCTTGAAACCGTTTGCTCAACCAGGTCAAATTAATCAGGTTGAAAATCAGCACATAATTCAATTTGATTGCCTAATTGATTGGCTTTCAACTCTCGATTCCTTTGGAGTTAATCCCTCAAATTTGGCGGGTTATCATCCTACGTAATTAGGAACAAAATTCCTAAACGGTCAACACTTGGTCAACCATCTCAAACGGTCTTGAAACCGTTTGCTCCCAAACAGTTTCAAACCGTTTGCCCTTAAACGGTTTGCTGAAACCGCATAGCCAATCAAATTAAAACGATTTGGAGTAGCTATAAAAACGGTTTTTCTTGGTAATTTTCTTTGGATAAGAATCTAGTATGATGTCATCATCCCCTTCCTTCCAACAACCAATAACAGCAACCGTTCTTGATGGAAATTGCAGCAAAGAAACAAGTGTGTATCAAATTGAAGAAATCAATCAACAAAGCATAGAGAATTGATGCAATAGCAATGTTTAAGGGTTTGAGTTATAAAAACCGCCTCCAATTGAGATCCAAATCTCCAATATCACGCCATTAATGGTGGATGAAGCTCTATCAACTCCCCCTAGGCTCGTCCTCAAGCTTTTGATTGCAAAAGTTGGCTAGGGTTGAAGAGGAGATCGAAATAAGAAGGAATCCATAATTTATTTTCGATTTCCACCATGAAATCAAGGAGAACGAAGGTCAAGGGCTTACCCACAGGTTGGGGACGTTCTCCCTGCTCCTCCCTAGCTCCTTGGTCGGTTTTGCAAGCAAGGGGAAGAAGAAAATCCGAAAAAGGCCTTGGTTTGGGCTTGGAAATGGCACTTTTATAAAGAAATTGATGAGAGAGAATATGCCTTATAAAAATCCAATTAATCCAAAAATTATGGCCTCCTCTTCCCCCCTCAACTCCATGGATACGAGGAATATCCCTTTGCCTTTAATTATCCTTCATTATTCTCAATTTAAATAAAAGCAAATTAAGCACCTTAATGCTTATTATATTAATATCCCATATGTGAGTGGAAATTACTTTTCTTTATAATAAGGTGAGTGGAATTTCACCTACTTAAGATATTTTCGTTCCTTATCTTGGCAAAGGAACGTCCATACTTATTCAAAATCAACCCAAAACATTTTAGTTGAAAGCCCTTCAATTATTTTTATTCATTTTTGCCCTAAATTGAATTAGGGTTTCAATTAGGATTAAATCTTGATTATTTTAATATCAAGATTCTCTCTCCTCCATCTTAATTCAAATGAGAAGTAACTCTCATTTTATTTGCTCTACATGATGCCAAGAAACATTAGGGACTTTATTGAAGTGTTAATTTGCATATTGAACCCTAGATTTTGGGTAAATTGCACATTACACCAAAACTAGGTTTTAATGCACAAGGATTGCTTTACAAGCTTAATCTTAGTGCCCAAGCTTGTGAAAACCATAACACTACATCATATTCATTCTTATGATGTCTCAACATCAAAGGAACATCTTATCATGAAACATTTGCAATTTAACCCCTCAACTTGGGTAATTTTCACTTTAGTCCAAAATAAGCAATCATTGCTTCAACATTGCTCAAACAGGACCAAAATTGAAACACAAGTTTCTTATGAGGCCTAATTACTTTTCCCATGATAAGATTAAGAATCTACTCAACCTTATTAGACAAAACATCTAGGGTTAATTCATAACCCAGGTCAGGGATGTTACAAATTATAAACCCCTAACAAGGATTTCGTCCTCGAAATCCCAGGAAAAGGAGGAACAGATTGTTCATTCATCATGCCCTCAAGTCTCCACATATCATCTTAGTGTTATGGAGATACTATGGATTTGTGGTTCCTATAAAGTTCCTTTCATTAATTCAACCTTATCAATGTTTATTGTTTATGTAAGGCATAAACCCCTAACATATGATGTTCATATCATTGAAAAGAAGAAGCATAAAAGAGCATACTTCTATCATCACCCAGGAATATTTACTAAAAGAGAAACATATATATCTAATAGAGATAATTCATTCGACAATCCTTTATTTGTTTTTTTTTGAAAATATACACTGAGTAAGTTCACTAAGTATCCACGGAGCAAGTTCACTAAGTATCCACGGAGCAAGTTCACTAAGTATTCATGGAGCAAGTTCACTAAGTATTCACGGAGCAAGTTCACTAAGTATTCACGGAGCAAGTTCACTAAGTATTCACGGAGCACGTTCACTAAGTATTCACAGAGCAAGTTCACTAAGTATTCACGGAGCAAGTTCACTAAGTATTCACGGAGTAAGTTCACTAAGTATTCACGGAGCAAGTTCACTAAGTATTCACGGAGTAAGTTCACTAAGTATTCATAGAGCAAGTTCACTAAGTATTCACGGAGCAAGTTCACTAAGTATTCACGGAGCAAGTTCACTAAGTATTCACGGAGCAAGTTCACTAAGTATTCACAGAGTAAGTTCACTAAGTATTCACGGAGTAAGTTCACTAAGTATTCACGGAGCAAGTTCACTAAGTATTCACGGAGCAAGTTCACTAAGTATTCACGGAGCAAGTTCACTAAGTATTCACGGAGCAAGTTCACTAAGTATTCACGGAGCAAGTTCACTAAGTATTCACGGAGCAAGTTCACTAAGTATTCACGGAGCAAGTTCACTAAGTATTCACGGAGCAAGTTCACTAAGTATTCACGAAGCAAGTTCACTAAGTATTCACGAAGCAAGTTCACTAAGTATTCACGAAGCAAGTTCACTAAGTATTCACGGAGCAAGTTCACTAAGTATTCACGAAGCAAGTTCACTAAGTATTCACGGAGCAAGTTCACTAAGTTTTTTGAAAATATTTCACTTAGCTCTTCCTATTTAATTTCATTATACTCTCTGGATTGTTTTAGAATGACTACTTGATCATAATAATAAAAAAGATAACAATCTAAGAGTTTCATACTTGCCTTATCTAAAATAATCATATACCTGGCCAGGGTATACAAGTATTGAGATTAGGTAGTATGAACTTTATTTACTATCATATTCCCCACTTTTCATACCATTATACACACAGGATTTTCCATCTCTAGATTTTCTTCAGGCATCATTTCTATATCTCTCTCTTGCCTACTCCCATGCACCTTTTCCTAGTGCAACATTGCTTCTTCCTGCAACAACCTCCTCATGTGACCCAGTCATCTTTAAGTTCTTCTTCTCTTATACGAGCAGAAGGCACTTTCAGATACACTGGATGACACCAGAACAGACTCTACTACCTTAGTCCTATGTCTCTGTAGACTCAGCGAACCTAGAGCTCTGATACCACTAAATTGTGACGACCATCTCGTAAAAACAAGATTAACTAATGCAGAAGCGTTCATCAAGCAGCGGATTAGCGAAAATCACTAAAAATTAAAACTTTTTGCAAAGAGATCCACACATAGGAAATCTTTTCCAACAAATGCCATTGTATATCATATACATTCTGTTTCAAATGTACATATCCTGTACCATCTCTTTCCAGAGACTACATCATCAGCTGCCTTATAAATATATATGCAGGCAACATACAAATCTCGAGGCATCAAGCCAAAACCTTAGACTGATATATCAAAAACACTGACTAAAAACTCCGAGGACTTGAGAGTACAGAGACGACACATAGGACTACTATCTATATGACTAGACAGACAATATCTCCACCTGAGATCTTATTGCTGTCCCTGCTGTTGCTGTTGCTGCTGCTCTTTCCCTATTCTAGGGTTTCGGCTCTGCCTTTCATGCATACCTAAAAATGTTTCCCACGAGGGTGAGACAATTGTAAATTTCCCCAGCGAGAGATATAACTCTCCGCCAGAAACATTGTTATAGCAGATTATGAAATTAAACTGAGTAGGGGTTACTTTTACATTATTAGGAAGAATTATTCTTCATAGAACAGAATAAGAAAATCTCCATTTTCAATAAGAGCATTGCATCTACCCATGGTAGACTCATAGTTCATCCATCTACTTGTAATGAATACAACAGATATGAATAATCATCAATGAACTATAGATATATAACAGAAATGTAACATCAGCCAAGTTCTCTAGCATACCTTATTAACACAAATGCTACAAAGAAACATGATACTTGTTACCCAAGCATCACACATGGCTCACAAGGCCATTCATATCTTGTCACCTCTCACTAGGAAACAACTTATTCACATGGCTCACAAGGCCATTCACATCTTGTCACCTCTCACTAGGCAACAACTTATTCACATGGCTCACAAGGCCATTCACATCTTGTCACCTCTCACTAGGCAACAACTTATTCACATGGTTCATAAGGCCATTCACATCTTGTCACCTCTCACTAGGCAACAACTTATTCACATGGTTCATAAAATTCGTACACATTGTTACTTTTATTAAGCAACAACAACATCAATGCACAAAAAGCCAATCAACATTTATTATATAAATGTCACAGCCCAAACTTGGCTATATTCATCATCTCATCATACCTGCATGGTTATTAAGCATGATAACAGTCATACAAGATATTCATCACATCATGTGATACAATAATAACACCATCATTCCTTAACCAGGAATTAGGGTTCACTATCAAATAGGGCTTATCATTCCCTTTTCCCCAAATTAGGGTTAGGGTTCCCCATTTCTCATTAATTCAGACCCTCTTGAGTTAACCAACTTTATCTTGTATTAAGGTGGTTCCCCATTTCTCATTAATTCAGACCCTCTTGAGTTAACCAACTTTATCTTGTATTAAGGTGGTTCCCCATTTCTCATTAATTCAGACCCTCTTGAGTTAACCAACTTTATCTTGTATTAAGGTATTTCCCCTCTTAATACATTCCATCACAGAATACTCACCCTTAGCATATAATGCATAGGCCACACATTAGAATTGTCCAGCTATCTCACATGATATGGACTTATCTTAGTTTAAGGCATAACTTTATTATAAAGTTGCCTATAAACAATTGCAATGATACACCCTCAACTAGGGTTTCACAAGGATACACCCTCAACCAGGGATCACAATGATACACCCTCCACTAGGGTTTCACAAGGATACACCCTCAACCAGGGTTTATAAAGATACACCCTCAACTAGGGTTTCACAAGGTTACACCCTCAACCAGGGTTCACAATGATACACACTCCACTAGGGTTTCACAAGGATACACCCTCAACCAGGGTTTATAAGGATACACCCTCAACTAGGGTTTCACAAGGATACACCCTCAACTAGGGTTTCACAAGGATACACCCTCAACCAGGGTTCATAAGGATACACCCTCAACTAGGGTTTACTAATCATGTATTGGATTCATGCATTTGTTATTGATTATTGATTAGTACCATTAAGGGTATCTCTCACCTAATTACATTAGGTTTCCAAAAAGGTTTTATCAATCGGACCTTCAATAACATGGGGTGTCCAATTGAATTAGGGTTTCCCATGTTGATTCCTTCAATCATTGAATTCATGGAACCAATCATCAATTGGACCTATACTCATACTTCAATTGAGTTTAATAGGTCAACCTTAAACTGATTTGAACCTCAATTGACCCTCAATTGATCATCAATTAGGGTTTGATTCAATTGAATTAGGGTTTGGAATCGAAGATCCAACAACACTCATCAATGCAAGATTGATTACTTTGAAACTGTTGAACCATCATCCAAATTGGGTATGACCTGACCCCAAACGGTCTTGAGGTCGTTTGGATGAACTCCAAACGGTCTTGAGACCGTTTGCCCATCATATCACTCAAATCCAAGCCATCCAATTAAGGTTTGGATCATTGGATTGATCACCAAATCAACATTGCATTGTATAACAGCTTGGTACCTTTAGACCTTCAAACACCTAACCATACTCAACCCTAGACCTCCAAACGGTCTTGGGTGACCACCAAACGGTCTTGAGACCGTTTGGATGATCTCCAAACGGTCTTGAGACCGTTTGGCCCATCCAACCTTTGGATTTTAGTGAAAAATCATCAAGGATTGATCTATTGAGTTGATCAGCACATCAATACTTAATTGCAATATGATTTGGTACCTTTGGACCTTCAATTGGTCAAATATACTTGACCCCAGACCTCCAAACGGTCTTGAGGTGACCCCAAACGGTCTTGAGACCGTTTGGGTGATCCCCAAACGGTCTTGAAACCGTTTGGGCTAATCAACCCAAAATCTCAACTTAACTCATTGGAATTTCAGCACTGTTTTTCAATTAGGATTTGCCTAATTGAATAGCCTTCAACTCATGATTCCTTGGGAGTTAATCCCTCAAATTCGGTGAGTCATTAGAACACATCATTAGGAACAGTAATCCCAAACGGTCAACGCTTGTTCAACGCACTCAGATGGTCTTGAGACCGTTTGTCCAAAAAGTTCAATTAAATCAGATTGAAAATCAGCACTTAATCCAATTAGGTTTCCCTAATTGATTATGCTTCAACGCACGATTCCTTTGGAGTTAATCCCTCAAATTTGGAGGGTTATTAATAAACATAATTATGAACAGGAATCCCAAACGGTCAATGCTTGTTCAACCATCTCAAACGGTCTTGAAACCGTTTTCTCAACCAGGTCAAGTTAATCAGGTTGAAAATCAGCACATAATTCAATTCGATTGCCTAATTGATTGGCATTCAACTATCGATTCCTTTGGAGTTAATCCCTCAAATTTGGAGGGTTATCAGCCTACATAATTAGGAACAAAATTCCCAAACGGTAAATGCTTGGTCAACCATCTCGAATGGTCTTGAAACCGTTTTCCCTTAAACGGTTTGCTGAAACCGCATAGCCAATCAAATTAAAACGATTTGGAGTAACTATAAAAACGGTTTTGCTTGGTAATTTTCTTTGGATAAGCATCTAGGATGATGTAATCATCCCCTTCCTTCGAAAAACCAAGAACAGCAACCGTTCTTGATGGAAATTGCAGCAACGAAACAAGTGTGTATCAAATTGAAGAAATCAACCAACAAAGCGTAGAGAATTGATGCAATAGCAATGTTTAAGGGTTTGAGTTATAAAACCCGCCTCCAATTGAGCTCCAAAGCTCCAAGCTCACGACATTAATGGTGGATGAAGCTCTATCAACTCCCCCTAGGCTCGTCCTCAAGCTTTTGATTGCAAAAGTTGGCTAGGGTTGAAGAGGAGATCGAAATAAGAAGGAATCCATAATTTATTTTCGATTTCCACCATGAAATCAAGGAGAACGAAGGTCAAGGGCTTACCCACAGGTTGGGGACGTGCTCCCTGCTCCTCCCTAGCTCCTTGGTCTGTTTTGCAAGTAAGGGGAAGAAGAAAATCCGAAAAAGGCCTTGGTTTGGGCTTGGAAATGACACTTTTATAAAGAAATTGATGAGAGAGAATATGCCTTACAAAAATCCAATAAATCTAAAAATTATAGCCGCCTCTTCCCCCCTCAACTACATGGATACGAGGCATATCCCTTTGCCTTTAATTATCCTTCATTATACTCAATTTAAAGAAAAGCAAATTAAGCACCTTAATGCTTATTATATTAATATCCCATATGTGAGTGGAAATTACTTTTCTTTATAATAAGGTGAGTGGAATTTCACCTACTTAAGATATTTTCGTTCCTTATCTTGTAAAAGGAACGTCCATCCTTATTAAAAATCAACCCAAAACATTTTGGTTGAAAGCCCTTCTATTATTTTTATTCATTTTTGCCCTAAATTGAATTAGGATAAAATCTTGATTATTTTAATATCAAGATTCTCTCTCCTCCATCTTAATTCAAATGAGAAGTAACTCTCATTTTCTTTGCTCTACATGATGCCAAGAAACATTAGGGACTTTATTGAAGTGGTAATTTGCATATTGAACCCTAGATTTTGGGTAAATTGCACATTACACCAAAACTAGGTTTTAATGCACAAGGATTGCTTTACAAGCTTAATCTTAGTGCCCAAGATTGTGAAAACCATACCACTACATCATATTCATTCTTATGATGTCTCAACATCAAAGGAATATCTTATCATGAAACATTTGCAATTTAACCCCTCAACTTGGGTAATTTGCACTTTAGTCCAAAATAAGCAATCATTGCTTCAACATTGCTCAAACAGGACCAAAATTGAAACACAAGTTTCTCATGAGGCCTAATTACTTTTCCCACGATAAGATTAAGAATATACTCAACCTTATTAGACAAAAAATCTAGGGTTAATTCATAACCCAGGTCAGGGATGTTACAATCTTCTACCTCCAACACAAGGAAGCTCAAACCCTAGATAGCAAGGTACACTAAGCCACAAGGAAACCCTAAACCCTAAGGAGGATCGGCCACAAACATACTAAGGCAAGGAACTAAACTACTAACATATGAACAAGATTATAACAAGAGGTTAAGAAGTTAGGGTTAGAAGTTATGCAACCCGCCTCAAGCTCCAAGCTTCGAGGAAGAAGAAGAACTCCAATCTCTAAGGGATATCGTCCACCACAGCTCCTCCAAGGGGGGTATCGGCCACCACTGTACTTCCAAGGGAGTGTATCGGCCGACACAATCAAAGAAGAAGGGAGTGTCGTGCACTCAAGGTGGAGGAAAAACCAAAGGATCAAAGGAAGCTAAGGCAATGGAAGGAACCACCTAAATAGAAGGAAAGGGAGGAGAAAACAAGGTAGATCCATGCTATGTGTCATCCACCCAAGGGACACTTGTCCTAGAGCTCAAGCCACCACTCTAGCAAGCCTTAAGACACTTGTCCAAGATGTGCACCAAGTGACCACCAAACAAGGTCAAGGCTGGACCAAGCATCATGGGCGACACAACCAGCAGCTCTCTGGGCGACACACCAAGGTACCATGGGCGACACACATCCTTGTTGGCCGACACAACCACCCTAGGCCGACACACACCTCACCTTGGGCGACACAAGCAAATCTTGGCCGACACAAGGCAAGTCTTGGCCGACACAAGGCTCAACCAAGCCCAAACAAGGCACCCAAAGGCCCAAACAAACTCAACCAAGGCCCAAAGAACTCAAACAACAAGCCCAATCCTTCCTCTCAACCCTAGAGGAAGAAAAGAGAGGGAAACATCTCATAAGATGTCAAACTTGCACACAAAACCCTAAACTTGGGTTATTTGCAAGTAGCCCCTCCAACTCTCAACAAAGCACAACAAAACCCTAATCACCATTAAAGGTGATTAGCAAGCACCAAAACACCAAGGTTAAGCAAAACAAACAGGGTAAACCCTAAACGAAGGTCAGGGTCCTTACAAGATAACCCCCTTTAAGGGATTTCATCCTCAAAATCCGAAGAGAAAAGCGAGGGGTACTTCCTCCTCATCTCTTCCTCAAGCTCCCATGTGGCTTCCTCAACGCCACGATGCTCCCAAAGAACCTTCACAAGAACCAGGTCCTTCCTCTTCAACTTCTTGATCCTTCTGTCAAGAATCGCCACAGGACCTTCCTCATAGGTCACATCTGCATCAAGCTCAACCTCAACTGGCTGTATCACTGTACCTGAATCTGGATGACTTTTCTTTAGCATACTGACATGAAACATTGGATGCAACCTGTGCAACTCTGGAGGCAACTCTAACTCGTAGGCTACCTTGCCAACACATGCTCTGACTGAGTAAGGCCCCATATACCTGGGTGCCAACTTACCCTTCCGACCAAACCTTAGCACACCTTTCCACGGTGAGACTTTAAGATACACTTTGTCTCCTACCTGGAACTCCAAAGGTCATCGACGATTGTCTGCATAAGACTTCTACCTGTCCTGTGCCACTTTCAACTGTTGCTGTATCACTTTGATCTTATGCGTTGTTTGCTGAACTAACTCAGGACCCAAAAGCTGATACTCACCAGACTCATACCAACACAAAGGAGATATGCACTTCCTTCCATACAAAGCCTCATAAGGAGCCATGTCGATGCTCTGCTGATAACTGTTGTTGTAGGAAAACTCTATCAAACTCAGATGTACATCCCAGTTGCCTAGAAACTGTAAAACACAAGCTCGAAGGAGATCTTCCAAAATCTGAACAGTCCTCTCAGACTGTCCATCTGTTTGTGGGTGAAAAGCTGTACTGAACCTCAACTGCGTTCCCAACGCTTTGTGCAACTGTTCCCAAAAATGACTCATAAACTGAGGACCTCTGTCAGAAACTATCGTTGCTGGCACACCATGCAAACGTACTATCTCATCCACATATACTCGAGCGAGTTTCTCAGCTGTATACGTCGTCTTCACTGGTAGAAAATGAGCAGACTTCGTCAATCTATCCACTATCACCCAAATGGAATCATGATTCCTAGTTGTCCTGGGTAGACCAACTATGAAATCCATGGTTATATGATCCCATTTCCACTGCGGTATCGGAAAAGGTTGTAACGTACCTGCCGGCTTCTGATGCTCAGCCTTCACTTGCTGACAAACTGCACATCTAGCCACAAACTCAGCTACATCTTTCTTCAAACTGGGCCACCAATACAAGTCCTTCAGACTATGATACATCTTGGTGACACCTGGATGCATAAAATACATGGATGTGTGTGCTTCCTCGAGCACCAACTCCCTCAGATCATCAACATCTGGAACCACCATCCTATTACGATAGCAAACCAGTCCATCCTCCGACTCATGAAACCCATCACGCTTGTCGCTACCGAACTCTGATCTGATCAACTGTACCGCATCATCTATCTGCTGTGCATCCTTGATCTGCTGTCTCAACGTAGGCTTAACTTGCATCTGTGCGAAAAGACCAGACAACAAAGAAACTTTATTCTGCATATTCATCTGTCGCAGATAAACAAACATATCTCGCCTATGGCATACCAGAGAACTCAACTGTGCCTTCTTTGAAGAAAGAGAAGAAGTCTTTCTGCTAAGCGCATCAGCTACCACGTTTGCCTTACCAGGATGATACTCGATAGTGCAGTCATAATCATTGATCAACTCCATCCATCGTCACTGTCGCATGTTCAAATCTTGCTGCGTAAAGATATACTTCAGATTATTATGATCCGTAAAGATCTGACACACTTCCCCATACAGATAGTGTCTCCAAATCTTTAACACATGAACCACGGCTGCCAACTCCAAATCATGAGTTGGATAGTTCTCCACATGTTTCTTGAGCTGTCGCGAGGCAAAAGAAACCATATGATCTTCCTGCATCAACACACAACCTAAACCTTTCTTGGAAGCATCACAGAAAACAACATAGCCTTTCCCAAGCTCTGGCAAGATCAACACTGGAGCACTGGTCAGCTTCTCCTTCAAACTCTGGAAAGCTTGCTGACATCGATCATCCCAAACAAAAGGTACATCCTTCCTGGTCAACTTCATCATCGGCAACGCGATCACACTGAAGTCCTTGATAAACCTCCGGTAGTATCCTGCCAAACCAAGGAAACTACAAACTTCTGTCGGTGTCTTTGGTTGTTCCCAATCCGCAATGGATTCCACCTTCTTCGGATCTACTTTTACTCTTCAGGAGATATCACATGACCTAAGAAAGTCACTTCCGCCAACCAGAACTCACACTTACTGAACTTGGCATACAACTGATGTTGACGAAGAAGAGTCAACGCTCGACGAAGATGTTGCTCATGTTCTTGCCTGTCCTGACTATAGATCAATATGTCATCTATAAAGACTACAACAAACCGATCTAAGAACGGACGGAACACTCTGTTCATCAAGTCCATGAAAGCAGCAGGTGCATTGGTTAACCCAAACGGCATAACCACAAACTCGAAATGACCATACCTCATCCTGAAAGCTGACTTTGGTATGTCATCCGCCTTTATCCTCAACTGATGATACCCAGACCGTAGATCGATCTTCGAAAACACTGTATCACCACACAACTGATCAAACAAATCATCTATCCTCAGCAATGGGTACTTATTCTTAATCGTGACTTTGTTCAACTGCCGGTAATCTATACACAACCGCATTGAACCATCCTTCTTCTTAACAAACAACACGGGAGCACTCCAAGGCGACGTACTCGGTCAGATAAAACCTTTCTCCAACAACTCTTGCAATTGTTTCTTCAACTCTGCCATCTCTACTGGAGCCATCCTATACGGTGATTGTGCAACTGGCTGTGTTCCTGGAACCAGATTGATCTCGAAATCAATCTCTCGGGGTGGAGGAACACCAAGAAACTCCTCAGGAAACACGTCTGCAAACTCTCGAACCACTGACACCTCCTCAAGACTAGGACCTTTTGCCTTGGTAGCTACAACAATATCAACCACGTGAGCTAGGAACGCCTCACATCCTTGTCATAACAACTTATCTGCCACCATAGATGATACCAAACACGTCGGAAGAACCTTCCTATCTCCCTGGAAGATCCACTTCTCTCCAGCATCATCAAACACTGCCTGTTTGGAACCACAGTCCATAACAACCTTATACCTCTCCAAGGTATCCATCCCAAGGATAACATCGAAACCATGCATATCAAGTGGTATAAGATCCACTTGGATGTGGTGTCCTGAGAAAGACAAGACACAAGATGGACACTCTTCTCAAAGCAAAGAGGAACCATCAAGAGGGGTTTCTAACAACAAGCTATCCCTCTTACCGCTAACAGGTAAACGACAATTTTCAAGGATACTATAGGCGATAAAAGAGTGTGTAGCACCCGGGTCAACCAGAATAGTTATAAAGCAAGAAGAAGACATATCAGAATGAAATAACTCCATCTGACATGTCACCACTCGCGGGTTGACTATCGCCTCCGGTTGACTCATGGCATAGAATCGAGCTGTTGCTTGCTGTCCACAACCTCTACTTCCTTAAGCAGACGATCTAGCTTGAGACGCTTGATCGCGTCCTCGTCCTCTGCTACCACTGGGCTATGGCCTCTCTGACATCTGAAAACTCTGTCTCGACCGATGCGTCACTTCAACATCTCTATTCGGGCAATTGAACTTCCAATGCCCGACTTGTCCACAAAGATGACATGACTTGTCCTCAAACTGTGGCCTAGCTATCACTGTCACAGCCACAGAAGCTGAACTATGCGCCTTGGACGGTGAAGAAACATAACCTTTCCCCTTACTTGGAGACCACTGAGACGGTACACCAGAACTTCTCATCACTACTGGCGATGAAAACCTAGGCTTCTTAAAGCCTCCAAACCTCCGTCCTTGAAACTGAGCAGGTCTTTTGTGAGACATAGACTCTCTTTTCTCCCTTACTGTCCTCTCAATCCTTCGAACAGATTCCACGAACGTAGAAAACCGCTCTTGGTTCTCCAACGTAGACACCGGGGTTATCAACTCAGCACTCAAACCCTTCTCGAAATGTTTGATCCGTTCCTCATCTGTTTCCTCCATGTGAGGACAAAATCTCAACAGATCCATAAACTTGGCTTCATACTCGGTGATGTTCATCGTTCCTTATCTCAGGTTCTCAAACTGACTAACCTTCTCATCTAGATACGTCTTCGGAAAGTATTTGGTGACGAACTCGTGTCGAAACACTTCCCAACATATCACCTCACCAGGCCGCTTCTCTTCTTCGATGGTCCACCAGTGACCAGCACTACCTTTCAGAAGGTAGACAACATGTTTTACCTTGACTGCTTCGGGGATGTCAAGGATCCGGAAAGCCTTCTCGAGACTTTTCAGTCACAGATCTGCATTTGCTGGATCAGTCGTTTCAGCATACTCCGAAGCTCCAACTCAACGAAGCCGCTCGAAGGTCTTCCCAATACCCGATGCTTCTCCATGGGGAACCTGTGCTCGCGGAGGAGGCACTGGTAATCGCTCAACCATGAGATTCATCGTAGCCATTAACTGCCCCATAAGCTGTTGGTAAGCAGAATGTTCGAGTATGGCTGGGTTAAATTGGGGGACCTCAGGCACCCGATCTTCATGTGCCTGTCCTTCTGCTCCATCAACTGATGCAACATCACTATACTCAGGAGCATGTTCTTCATGGTTTCCAGACATCTTGGCTTTTCTTCCGCTGAGGGCAGAAGATATTGTAAGAAAACCTGGAAAACTCATAAGAACAGACTCAACCTAGTCCTAAATCCCTGTAGACTCAGCAAACCTATCGCTCTGATACCAAAACTTGTGGCAACACATCCCATTATCACACAGATAATGAGGTGTTACGCGAAAACGTGTGGAAATCACCATAACCACAGATTATCAAAACACAGGTTAATTAAAACCAATTGTGGAAAACTGATAAACTGTGAAACCATTACATTTCAGTCCTCATCCTGCAAGGAAACATGTCATATATATACATACACGAGATCTGATACGTGTCTACAGCTCAGGAACAACTGTCCATCCATCACATGAGCTCACCTCCTGTTCATATACATAAAGGCCCACATCTGGCCAACAGCAGGATATACAAACACTATCAATCGTTCATCGTGAAACAACGTCAAAACACTGCCAAGGACCTGAGAGTACAGGGATGACTCTAGACTCTACTACAAAACATCCAAAATAGCAGCATATCCATCGCTTGCCTCTACTGCTTGTCAGGCTGCTCGGCCGCAACACCACGACCACCACCACGTCTAGCTCGACCACCTAAAAAGGGGGGGGGGGTAAACCAGCGGAGTGAGACAATTGAACATTGTCCCAGCGGGAAACACAACTCCCCACCGCAACTACAGAACCTCAGCAAGATAAACTATAATAGCAGATAACTAATGATAGGTATAACAAGAGCAGTCTATATAAAGTAAAGCTAATCTTACCTACAAGCTTACCGGCTGTACAAAAGCATATACTGGATATTTCTCAATGGAACATGATTGACAAGATAAGATATATTTCTATGTAACATGATTATTAGAATAAGATATATTGCCACATAACCTGATTATCAAGATCAGACATATTACCACATACCTGATGAATATAGAAGTAACTGCAAGATATAACAGAGATATTACACAAACAAGGCTTCAACCAATGCTTCGTGTTTATCTTAAGCAGTAAGTACTAAACGGATGTATTACGTATTATTATGCCCTGAGGAAGTGAACCGTACCGTTCAAATCCAACCTTCGGTTACGAAACCCAAGCCGGTGACATACAAGGTCAATGGAAGAGCCGGACTCCACGACCTCCCACCTCGTGGTCAATACACGATCACAACATAAGCAGGACCGTAGTCTCATGCTAATGTGGTCTTAGCCACAGGGTCATCTCCATAGGCTACCCTCTCTCTAGCCCGCCTTGGTACATGTCTCAACGCTAGTAAAACTGAGCCACGGGCCTGTTCACCGTGCTCTGAGCCATGAACACATTCATGCTCTTCATATCACACATCCTGAACCATGGGTCTATTCACCATGCTCTTCATACATATCTGAGTCTGCAGCCGAAGTTACACTCTTACCTCCTCATTTTAGGCTAGGAGCAACCTACACATATTCAACAATATGCGCTTCTAGGTTAACCCGTAGGAGAACATGTTTCACCATCACCAACTGCTGACGATGATGGATCTATGGCCATGGCAAACTACATGATATGGTTCCATTGTAATTATTTAGTATCTTTTAGATGGATTGCAAGATTCAACCAAGTTGTATATTGGTCGCCCAAACACAGCAACAACGACTGGTTGAATCTCGCAATCCATCTAAAAGATACTAAATAATTACAGTGGAACCATATCATGTAGTTTGCCCTGGCCATAGATCCATCATCGTCAGCATTTGGTGATGGTGAAATAGGTTCTCGTACGGGTTAACCTGGAAGCGCATATTGTTGAATATGTGTAGGTTGCTCCTAGCCTAAAATGAGGAGGTAAGAGTGTAACTTCGGTTGTAGACTCAGATATGTATGAAGAGCATGGTGAACAGGCCCATGGTTCAGGATGTGTGATATGAGGAGCATGAATGCATTCATGGCTCAGAGCACGGTGAACAGGCCCGTGGCTCAGTTTTACTAGCGTCGAGACCTGTACCAAGGCGGGCTAGAGAGAGGGTAGCCTATGGAGCTGACCCTGTGGCTAAGACCACTTTAGCATGAGACTACGGTCCTGCTTATGTTGTGATCGTGTACTGACCACGAGGTGGGAGGTCGTGGAGTCCGGCTCTTCCATTGACCTTGTATGGCACCATCTTGGGTTTTGTAACCAATGGTTGGATTTGAATGGTACGGTTTACTTTCTCAAGGCATAATAATACGTAATACAACCGTTTAGTACTTACTGCTTAAGATAAACATGAAGCATTGGTTGAAGCCTTTTTTGTTTAATATCTCTGTTATATCTTGCAGTTACTTCTATATTCATCAGGTATGTGGTAATATGTCTGATCTTGATAATCAGGTTATGTGGCAATATATCTTATTCTGATAATCATGTTACATAGTAATATATCTTATCTTATCAATCATGTTCCATTGAGAAATATCCGATATATGCTTTTGTACAGCCGGTAAGCTTTTAGGTAAGATTAGCTTTACTTTATATAGACTGCTCTTGTTATACCTGTCATTAGTTATCTGCTATTATAGTTTATCTTGCTAAGGTTCTATAGTTGCGGTGGGGAGTTGTGTTTCCCGCTGGGACAATGTTCAATTGTCTCACTCCGCTGGTTTACCCCCCCTTTTTAGGTGATCGAGCTAGACATGGTGGTGGTCGTGGTGTTGCGGCCGAGCAGCCTGAAAAGCAGTAGAGGCAAGCGATGGATATGCTGCTGTTTTGGATGTTTTGTAGTAGAGTCTAGAGTCATCCCTGTACTCTCAGGTCCTTGGCAGTGTTTTGACGTTGTTTCACGATGAACGATCGATAGTGTTTGTATATCCTGCTGTTGGTCGGATGTGGGCCTTTATGTATATGAACAGGAGGTGAGCTCATGCGATGGATGTACAGCTGTTCCTGAGCTGTAGACACGTATCAGATCTCGTGTATGTATATATATAACATGTTTCCTTGCAGGATGAGGACTGAAATGTAATGGTTTCACAGTTTATCAGTTTTCTGCAGTCGGTTTTAATTAACCCGTGTTTTGATAATCTGTGGTTATGGTGATTTCCACACATTTTCACGTAGCACCTCATTATCTGTGTGATAATGGGATGTGTTGCCACATACATGGTAATGTTATGTGAAACCCTAACATAAGTTAATGCTATGTGAACCCTAATACAGGGTAATGCTATGTGAAACCCTAGTACAAGATGATGTTATGTGAAGTCTTAACATAGAGTAATCCTATGGGAAACTCTAATACAGATGGATGGGTTATGAATGTAATAAGATAACCCTTGTATTGCATGTTACTGATATTTAATTGTATCATGATCACTAATCATGCAGATATGTTGAGATGATGAGCATAGCAAGGTATGAGCTATGATGTTCTGTATACTGAAAATGTTCTATAGGTCTTATAAGCCTTCATATGCTTTGTTACTTAGTGAGAGGTAACCTACAATTAATAAGTCTTGTGTGTCACATGATGTGCTAATTATCTTAGATTGTTTATGAGCTTTGTGAACTATGTGCAATGCTTTGTGTAGCAAGAATTATAATGTCCCTGGGCTAGATGATATGAAGGTATGAAGTTACCTAATAAGTGGAAATAAGTGTTCTATGGTGAGTTATGGGTTCAAATACCCAGATTCTATAATCATGATAATGAACTTATTAAAAAGTGGAAATGTACTTGATGAGCTGAGGGACTAAGATCCCAACACTTGTGAAAAGAGTCTGGCTACAGGCCATGACTCCCCAATGACAATGCCAGACATTAGATATATGATCTAAGCTTGAAGAGAGTTAATGTTGTGGTAATGATTCTATAGTGAATAAATGTTATACATGTTCTTCATATTCCTTAAAGGATAAGTGACACGTTGTTCTATCAAATTATAGCCGTATTGCTTTTGATAAGAATGATGTTCTAATATGTTTGACATTGAATTAACTGCTACCAAACAAATATAATTCCTTTGTGTATATTTATCCTCTTAAGCTACAATAATAACGTTTCCAGCGGAGAGTTATATCTCTCGCTGGGGCAATTTACAATTGTCTCACCCCCGTGGGAATCACATTTTTAGGTGGTCGCAGACGAGGAGGCAGGAATCCTTCAATAGGTGAAGGACAACAACAACAGCAGCAGGGGCAGCAGTGAAGTCTCAGATGGAGTCACTGGCTGTTATGCCTTGTATATATATAGATAGAGTCCTATATGTCGTCTCTGTATTCTCAGGTCCTCGAAGTAGTAGTTAGTGCTTTTGAGATTTTGGCTCAGTGCCTCGAGATTTTATACTACATGTGTTTAGCTTGACAGGACAATTAATGCTTGTAATTCTCAAGAAGAGATGATACAAAATATGTACCTATGAACAAGAATGTAATTATGTTACTTTGGCTCTACGTGAGAAAGTTATCCTTTGATGGATCTTTTGATAAAATGGTTTTAATTTTTAGTGATTTTTGGTAATCCGCTGCTTAGTGAACGCTTCCACATTAGTTAATTATGCTTTTATGAGTTTTATGCCACAATTAAGTGGTATCAGAGCTCTAGGTTTGCTGAGTCTGCAGAGTCATAGGACTAAGGTTGTAGAGTTTGTTCTAAGTGTCTTCCAGTTTATCTGATAGTATCTTCTGCTCACATAGGAGAAGAAGAACTTGAAAATGACTGGAGAACATATGGAACACATTGCTAAGGGCAATGTTGTTGCACCAGGAGAGGGTGCATGGGATCCGGCAAGAGGAGAACAAGTACCTGAGAATTCCCACCTTGACCTAATAAGGATAGAGAATCATATGTTATTCTCTTGAAGGGCAGGATAGGACAACAATAATGCATATAGAAGACTGGATACTAGTATTACAACCTAAGTTACCAGTCTTTAATGCATAAACTTTGGACTTTGAAAGGATTCCTGAGTGACATGGTCATGTTGGAACAGTGGAAATGTGGGAAAGATTAATATATGGTGAGAAAATAGATTCTACCATAAGTTTGGACAAATAGTACATATGTGATGGTAGTTCCCAAGGAGGGGCAATAAGCTGAGAATTAAGGTAAGGTCTCTATAATTTTAGAGACATTTGCCTAAATATTATGAAAAGCCAAAGTTTTTGGTTTCACCAGTGCAATAGATGCCTAGTGTACCAGGGTAGTAGCCACTAAGAGAAGGCAAAAGCAGCAACATGAGATAACTGGACACTATGTGTTGAAAACAACCTAATGTGATAGGTGACCTTGAGGGGAAATACTTAAATGAAATATATTCAATCCGATACTTCATATTATGATTCTATGTGTTAAAGATATGAAAGTAGTTGTTTTTGAATTCCTTTGACTAGTCTTATAAGGACACAAGGGAGATGAGAACTTATATCTTACTCAGTATTCTTTAAAATGCTTTATAATCTCTCTTATCTTTGTGATACAAGATGAGATATAGAAGGGATGCCTGGAGAAAATCTAGGAAATGGAAAATCTTGTGTGTATAATGATATGAAAAGTGAGGAATATGATAGCAGATAAAGTGCATACTACCTAATCTCTATACTTACATACCCTGGCCAGGTAAATGATTATTGAAGATAAGGCAAGTATGAAACTCTTAGATTGTTATCTTTTTGATTACTCTGATCAAGTAGTCATTCTGAAACAATCTAGAGAGTATAATGTAATTAAAAGGAAGAGCTATGTGAACATTCCCAACTAAAAGGAAGAGCTATGTGAACATTCCCAACTAAAAGGAAGAGCTATGTGAACATTCCCAACTAAAAGGAAGAGCTATGTGAACATTCCCAGCTAAAAGGAAGAGTTATGTGAACATTCCCAACTAAAAGGAAAAGCTATGTGAACATTCCCAACTAAAAGGAAAAGCTATGTGAATATTCCCAATTAAAAAGGAAAAGCTATGTGAACATTCCCAACTGAAAAGGAAAAGCTAAGTGAACATTCCCAATTACACAGAGTTTGCTAAGTGAACTTTATGAATAAAGGATTACTGAGTAAATTATCTCTGTTAGATATATATGTTTCTCTTTTGGTAAATATTCTTGAGTGATGATTGAAGTATGCTCTTTTATGCTTTTTCCTTTCAATAATATGGACATCATATGTTAGGGGTTTATGCTTTGTATAAACATAAACATTGATAAGGTTGAATTAATGAAAGGAACTTTGTGTGGATTACAAAATCCATGATATCTCCATGATATTAAGATATTATGTGGAGACTTGAGGGTATGCCAACTGAATAATCTGTCCCTCCTTTTTCTGGGATTTCAGGGACAAAATCCTTGTTAGGGGTTTATAATTTGTAACATCCCAGACCTGGGTTATGTGTTAAACCTAGATGTTTTGCCTAATAAGGTTGAGTAGATGCTTAATATTATATTGGGAAAAATAATTAGGGCTCATGAGAAAGTTATGTTTCAATTTTGGTCCTGTTTGAACAATGTTGAAGCAATGTTTGCTTGTTTGGACTAAAGTGTAAATTACCCAAGTTGAGGGGTTAAATTGCAAATGTTGTATGAAAAGATGTTCCTATGATGTTGAGACATCATAAGAATGAATATGATGTAGTGGTATGGTTTTCACAAACTTGGACACCAAGATTAAGCTTGTAAAGCAATCCTTGTGCATTAGAACCTAGTTTTGGTGTAATGTGCAATTTACCCAAAACCTAGGGTTCAATATGAAAATTACCACTTCAACAAGGTCCCTGTTTCTTGGCATCTTGTAGAGAAAATAAAATGAGAGGGGCGCCTCATTTGAATAAATTTGGAGGAGAGAGAATCTTGATATTAAAATAATCAAGATTTAATCCTAATTGAAACCCTAATTCAATTTAGGGCAAAAATGAATGTATTAATTAAAGGGCCTTCAAACAAAATTAAAATGGTTGGATTACTATGTGTGTGGATGAGCTTAAAGCCTTGCAAAGGCACGAGCATATCCTAAGGAGGTGAAATTCCACTCACCATTATTATAAGAAAAAGAATTTCCACTCAAATATGTATATTCTTATTATAAGGGTTAAGGTGCTTAATTTATTTTCCCTTAATTCATGGATAATGGAAGGGAGTTAGGTGGGGCTAGAGATTTCCTTGCATGCAAGAAACCAAGGGGGAAGTGGTGGCAACAATTTTGGAATTAAAAGACTTTTATAAAGTATTTTCTCTCTCATCAATTTTCTTATAAAAGTACCCTTTCTAAGCCAAAACAAAGGTTTTTTCGGATTTCTTTCTTTCCCCTTGCTTGGAAAACGACCAAGGAGCTGTGGAGGAGCAGTAGTACGACCCCCAACCTGTTGGTAAGGTTCTTGACCTCCTTTCACCTTGAATCCATGGTGAAAATCGAAAATCAATGCATAAATTCTTCATATCTCGATCTCCTCTTCAATTCTAACCAATTCTTTTCACTCAAAGCTTGAGTACGACCCTTGGAATAGTGAAAGGAGTTGCATCCACCATTTTTTCCATGAGCTTGGAGCTTTGGAGCTCAATTGGAGGCGGGTTTTATAACTTGAACCCTTAATTTTATTATTGCAATCAATTCTTTATCAGTTGGTGATCATTTCTACATTTCCGAAATTAAGTTTGATTGATTGATGCAATGTCCATGAAAATTACATTATATTTAGTGTGTTTGGAGCTTGATGATGATGACATCATCATAAGCACACACCTCCTTAAATATCTAGGGCAAACAGTTTCAATGTTGAGTCCAAACAGTTTCACCAAACCGTTTGGTGGTTTGGGTTCCAAACCGTTTGGAATGGTTGAACATTTGAGATGGTTGACCATTTGAAGATATATGCTGTGGTGCTTGGATCTTGATCCAATGGTTTCAATTGATTTGATCTTGAAGGTTTCAACTGTGAATGATTCCTTAATTGCAACCCTAATCGACTAAGTGCTGAATTTTCAATTGTTTGAGATGATGTTTTGGGTTGATTGACCCAAACAATTTCAAAACTGTTTGGAGATCACCCAAACGGTCTCAAGACCATTTAGGGGTCACCCAAGACCGTTTGGAGGTCTATGGTTAAGTATGTCTAAGTGTTTGAAGGTCCAAAGGTACCAAATTGAATTGCAACTAAGTGCTGATTTGATAATCAATCCAATGGTCCAAAACCCTAATTGGATGTCATGGGTTTTGATGATGGAATGGACAAATGATCTCAAGAACATTTGGAGATCAACCAAATGATCTCAAGACCGTTTGGTGGTCATACAAGACCGTTTGAGGTCAGGTCATATCATGTGATGATGATAGTTCAATGATTTCAATTGATTTCATTCCACAATGTCAATCATTGATGGATCCTCAATTTCAAACCCTAAGTGATGGTTTCTTGATTATCAAACCTAGTTAAATTGGGTTCAAAACCCTAAATTGAAGGTCTAATTGAATGGTGATTCAGTGGTCCAATTGATGAATGCTTTAGTGGTTAAATTTATAATTGGTCCATGGATTGAAGCATTGAGTCGATTGAGTGTTGAAGTGCCTTTTTGGTCCATGCGGTTTTGAGAAGGTTTGGACCAAACGATCTCAAGCCATTTGGAGACCCAAAGTGCAAACGGTTTCAATACCTACTTTGTCCAATTGGTTTCAAGTATAACATGTTCAATTGGTTTTCAACCAATTGATGTATGAGAACCAAGATCATTGAGGGTCGACGTAATTAACTTTGTGAAGATCAACATGGTTAACCCATTTGAATATCTCATGTAATTGAAGGTCCAATATGGTGAACCTATTTAGATACTTAATGCAATTGAAGGTTTCAATGGTTAACCCAATTGATCACTTTGTGGAAACAAAAGTTTAATTGGTCAATCCTTTTGAATTCTTTATATAATTGACGGTTTAATTGATTAGACCATTTGGACATCTAATATGATCAAAGGTCAATCAACCATGTGATTATTAAAGATGTAGACCCATGATGATTGTGAAGGTTAACCCTAGCTATGTGTACTCAAGTGAAGAGTTGACCTAGATTAATCTTGGAGTAGTTACCTCCTAAAGAGGATGAGAGAGTGAATGAGAGAGATGAATGCTTATATAATTAAGCCCTGATTCTCTCATTATGAGTAAACTATGTGATAAGGGTTGATCCATAATAATGAGATCATGAAACCCTAACCAATGAGCCTTAACCCTAATTAGAGCAATGCTATGTGTGAAACCCTAATTAGAGCAATGCTATGTGTGAAACCCTAATTAGAGCAATGCTATGTGTGAAACCTTAATTAGAGCGATGCTATGTGTGAAACCCTAATTAGAGAAATGCTATGTGTGAAACCCTAATTAGAGAAATGCTATGTGTGAAACCCTAATTAGAGCAATGCTATGTGTGAAACCCTAATTAGAGCAATGCTATGTGTGAAACCCTAATTAGAGCAATGCTATGTGTGAAACACTAATTAGAGAAATGCTATGTGTGAAACCCTAATTAGAGCAATGCTATGTGTGAAACCCTAATTAGAGCAATGCTATGTGTGAAACCCTAATTAGAGCAATGCTATGTGTGAAACCCTAATTAGATCAATTCTATATGTAAAACCCTAATTAAAGCAATGCTATGTGTGAAACCCTAATTAGAGAAATGCTATGTGTAAAACCCTAATTAGAGCAATGCTATGTGTGAAACCCTAATTAGAGCAATGCTATGTGTGAAACCTTAATTAGAGCAATGCTATGTGTGAAACCCTAATTAGAGCAATGCTATGTGTGAACCCTAATTAGAGCAATGCTATGTGTGAAACCCTAATTAGAGCAATGCTATGTGTGAAACCCTAATCTAGGGCAAAGCTGAGTGTTATCTTAAATCCAGGGTGATGATGTAATCCTAACTGAGTGTAACAATGAAGGAAACCCTAATTTAATGGGAATTGTACATCCTAACCCTAATTTGGGTATGAGGTAAGAGAAACCTTACTTGGATGTGAATAGAAAACCTTAATACCTAAAATGGGGTAAGGTGTATGAAACCCTAATATAGGGTAGTGCCACTAATCCTATGTGAAGACCTAACACTGAGTGATGCTTTGTGAAATCCTAATGTCACATAATACTAGGTGAAACTTTGATATAGAAGGATGATTATGTAAAACTCTATTGAAGAGTAATACTATGTGAAATCCATAAATATATGGAATATACTATGTGAAATCCATAAATATATGGAATATGCTATGTGAATCCTCAAATTATAAGTGTGGAGAATACTATTCCTAATAGTGGAATAGTGATTAATGTTATGACAAATGTAATACCTAGAAAGGTTGATGATGGATATCTTATATTAATAGTTCCTAACTTAAGGATGAGTCTATAGTATTGGTAACAGTTGTATAATCTAAGTGAGTGACTAATGAGCAATACTTTACATGATAATTGTGATGAACTGGTGCATAAAGTATTAGGATGGGGAATACCCTAATACAAACTTAAGTGTATGAACTCAAGTAAGATAAATGTGTTGAGGGAAGTGATACATCAAGATATGATAGATATCACATCCAACACCCCAATACTGGTGTACCTTGATGTGTTATAAGTCCAGGATAATTGGATGAATGCCACATGAGATGTGTCATGTCAATGGTTACATTGAGATGTAATGCACTTTGTTGAATGTAGGCTAACATGCCTTATGAAAAGGTTATTCCAAACCTATAAACTATGATGTAATCATATTCTAGAAAAGATGAGAGAGAACTCATACTTTGTGTTGATAATACATTCAATGATGAATGATGAGAATAAATAAGTATGATTGAATACTTATGTTATTCATATTGATTCCTTGCTATGTGAATCGCTAATACAGGGTAATGCTATGTGAAACCCTAACATAAGTTAATGCTATGTGAACCCTAATACAAGGTAATGCTATGTGAAACCCTAGTACACGATGATGCTATGTGAAGTCTTAACATAGAGTAATCCTATGTGAAACTCTAATACAGATGGATGGGTTATGAATGTAATAAAATAACCCTTGTATTGCATGTTACTGATATGTAATGGTATCATGATCACTAATCATGCAGATATGTTGAGATGATGAGCATAGCCAGGTATGAGCTATGATGTTCTATATACTGAAAATGTTCTATAGGTCTTATAAGCCTTCATATGCTTTGTTACTTAGTGAGAGGTAACCTACAATTAATAAGTCTTGTGTGTCACATGATGCGCTAATTATCTTAGATTGTTTATGAGCTTTGTGAACTATGTGCAATGCTTTGTGTAGCAAGAATTATAATGTCGTTGGGCCAGATGATATGAAGGTATGAAGTTACCTAATAAGTGGAAATAAGTGTTCTATGGTGAGTTATGGGTTCAAATACCCAGATTCTATAATCATGATAATGAACTTATTAAAAAGTGGAAATGTACTTGATGAGCTGAGGGACTAAGATCCCAACACTTGTGAAAAGAGTATGGCTACAGGCCATGACTTCCCAATGACAATGCCAAGCATTCGATATATGATCTAAGCCTGAAGAGAGTTAATGATGTGGTAATGATTCTATAGTGAATAAATGTTTTACATGTTCTTCATATTCCTTAAAGGATAAGTGCCATGTTATTCTATCAAATTATAGCCGTATTGCTTTTGATAAGAATGATGTTCTAATATGTTTGACATTGAATTAACTGCTAATAAATGTTAGACACGTTCTTCATATTCCTTAAAGGATAAGTGCCATGTTGTTCTATCAAATTATAGCTGTATTGCTTTTGATAAGAATGATGTTCTAATATGTTAGACATTGAATTAACTGCTACCAAACAAATATAATTCCTTTGTGTATATTTATCTTCTTAAGCTGCAATAATAATGTTTCTGGCGGAGAGTTATATCTCTTGCTGGGGCAATTTACAATTGTCTCACCCCCGTGGGAATCACATTTTTAGGTGGACGCAGACGAGGAGGCGAGAATCCTTCAATAGGTGAAGGACAGCAACAACAACAGCAGGGACAACAGTGAAGTCTTAGATGGAGACATTGGCTGTTATGCCTTATATAGATATAGATAGAGTCCTATGTGTCGTATCTGTACTCTCAGGTCCTCAGAGTAGTAGTTAGTGCTTTCGAGATTTTGGCTCAATGCCTCGAGATTTTATACTACTTGTGTTTAGCTTGACATGACAGTTAATGCTTGTAATTCTCAAGAGGAGATATTACAGAATATGTACCTGTGAACAAGAATGTAATTATGTTACTTTGGCTCTATGTGAGAAAGTTTTCCTTTGATAGATCTTTTGATTAAAAGGTTTTAATTTTTAGTGATTTTTGGTAATCTGTTGTTTAGTGAACGCTTCCACATTAGTTAATTATATTTTTATGAGTTGTATGCCACACAATCCATTACTTGGCCATGAAAATAAATTCTCCAAACAATCTTATAATAGGTGTATAAAACTTGAATTCAAATCAGAAAATAATAACATCTTGATTATATAACTTCAATAATACTAGTATGATTCTAACCTACCTCAAGGCTTATCAATTCACCAATTGGTTCATTGTGACTACTAAATTGACGGGACCCTTCTTTTGCTCAACATAAATGCTAACCATTAGAGATAATCCCTAAAACTAAACCCTGACTAAGCAACAAAATACTTCATTATCGACAAAGACGATAAACAAAATTTACAAAAACACAAATAAAATTTTCCTTTTCGTTTTTGTTTCTTCACATTTTCACAAACCAATGTCACATGCATGACCTCATGATAAGATTATTGGATCTAGGGCTCTAGGGGGGTTGAATAGAGACTCAAAATTCTCATAAGAATAGTTAGACCTTCAAATTATATTAATTGAAACCAATTGATTAAGAACAATTTGAAGTCCTATATGAGAGAGCATAGCAAGGATGAGAGAGATTGAAACATACACTTGGACAAGGTGGTTAGAGTGGTTCCAATATTCAAACTAGGAAACCGTCAATACACTACCTAGAGAGGTCAACATCTAGGACTTTGAAACCCATGTATACTTATATTCCATCATAAGAGATACAAGGAGACCACACATACATCTAAGGGCTTACCTATTCAAGACAAGAGTCTTTCACCTACACAAGGACTTACCCACTTGATCAAGATGTCTTCAGCCTTCAATAAGGACTTACACACACTTGCATCAAGTCTTTGGCCTTGAAGGAATTACACACTCTTCTTGAATCTTCACCTTGCCCTTCTCCTTCATCTAAAGAAGATCTTCACTCCTTTTTCAACCTTGAAGAAGAACAACAGTTTCACCTTCACTCAGAGAAGCTCACTTCAATCTTTGCTGTTTGAGAAAGGGGATAGGGAAGATGGAAGGAATGAGAGCTTTATAAGATAAAATGGAGGTAGATCTCTTACAACATCCCTAATTCACTCATGATCATGAAATTATTTGTAATTGAGAGGGAGAAAGGGGCTCAAAGGGTTGCAACACACTCAACTATAGAAAGGACCAAAGATAGCTTGAACGAGCAACTAGTTTGAATGAGCAACCTTGTAATGAAATATAATAGGTCCTATTTATAGATGAGGGTGTTCCTTTGAGTGTGGGACTACTTATGAATGAAAAATAGCCATTTTACAACTTACAACAGATCTATTTTTTTTCTAACAACTCTCCAATGGTTGGAACCACTCTTTCTACATTTTTTGTACATTACATTCAATCAAGTTTTAATAAAGATAACTCGACCGATCCACTAACTGACAAAGATAATTTTCAAACTATCAGTTGAGTTTATTATGAGAAACTTGACCAATGAGTCAAAATCAATTTTAGTTAGTGAGTCGGTCGGTCGAGTTCTGTGAGTGTACAACTCGACCGATTGATCCATTTCCAAAAATCCATCACTGATCGGCCGAGATTCAAACTCAACCGACAAAGTTGCTGTGACAAATTTTTCAAAATGATTTTTGAGTGACCAAATGTTGGAATTAAGAGTCCCTAATTTTTTCTCATCTTAGTTACAAGTCATATCATCAATACAAGTTATTACAAAAATATTCTAAGGTAGTTGGGAGTGATTTCCCAAATTACACACTTGCATTGCTTTTGAGTTGAACTTGGACAAGATTGGGCTTGTGTAATTTGATCCTTTTCATGTACCTAAAGCCTGAAATCAATCTTAAACAAACATATTAGATACATATGAATGTGATGGTTAATTCATTATCAAAATATAGGCAATGTATAACTCTCAAGTCAACATTCTCCCCCTTTTTGACAATGAAAAACCATTCCCCAATCATATTGAAAAGGATATGTAAAGTTATACCTTAGATTTGTGAATTTCAAGGGGATTCATATTTTTAATAATGTGAATTGATCCCCCTCAATCTATGCTCACTCTTACCTGCATAGTTAGTCTTTCTACACAAAGCGATATAACAAGTATATACTAGATGGTCCTTTAGCAAGTCACATGATAAAGCATATATTGAGCAAGAAAAGGATCACATAGGCAATACAAGCAATATGGTTGAGCTTCAAAACATTGAAGTTCTCTCCCCCCTTTTCCATTATCAAAAAGGAAGGGGGGTAGAAGATCACAAAAAAAGGTCTTCTCCAAACACAACCAAACATTCAATCTACAAGATAAAACATGCAACCTCATACCACACAACAAACAAAGGCGAGAGAGAGAGAGATGCAAACTAAGTCATAATCAAAATATGAGAAACATAGCACTAACTCATGATATATAGTCAATCAAAGAGTAAGTGTACATATGATCTCTATAGAGAGGGGTGTTGGTCGAGTTTGTAACTCGACCGACCATGTTGTAGACTGCAATGTAGCAGTGTAGTGTTTCATTTTTTTTATTTATTTGTATCTATGAATGATCTAAAATTTTAAATGGATCTCTTAAACTAAATGATAAATAACATGTTAATTTTTAATAATTTTTGGAGAAGTTTGACTTCTGAAGTAAATGATTAACAATAATATTTTAATGACAGAAAATTCAGCTGAAATAAGAGAAAGTATAGTGAGGGGCCAATGTGCAAATTACCCAAGCATCTCAATTGCTCTATATGATAAACCTAGCACATAAGGAAGTATCGTAATTCTTGATTCACTCCTAATAATGAAACCTTAGAGAGAGAGGGAGAGTTAGGGTTTGAGAGGAGAAAGTAGTGGAATTGCTGATCTAGGGTTTAGCTATCTGGCATATGATGAAATCACGTAAGTTTAACTTCTTTGCATAGCCTTTCATGGGTACTCTCCTCTCACAAGTTGAAATTTCTAACCCTAATCTGATTTTATTTGAAATTACATCAAATCATCCCCTTTCCTCACTCTTTCTCTTTGAATCCCCATTTCTAGGGTTTTCAAGCTGAGAGGAGGAAGAAATGGATTCAATTGCTAGAGTTTGATTAGATTTCTACAAATTTAGATTTTGACCTAAGTTTTTAAGGTACTTATCACCTTATATGAGTGCTTTTATCCCTCCTATGCTATTTATTCATGTTGGAAGCATAATTATATCCGGAAAAAATAATCAGAAACCTTGCTTGTATATGTATGTGATTGGATATTGATTTGGAAAGATATTAGGGAATCAAATTCTACTTATTTTGATTATTTCTCATTGATTGGAACTTGCTTAGTTATTTATATATTGATTGAGGATCAATAGAAAATTCTATGGATAGATGACTATGCTATTTCATGTCAATGTTGCATAAAAATCAGCCCTATGTGTGATATGCTTGGGAATTGAATTGACATGTCTAGAATCATATTTGAATTGCATTAGAATGAATGATATAAGTGTATTGTTGAATCTTACTAAAATTTACTATGATATATACATATGAATTAGTATGAGGTGGTGATATTCCTTTCTTATGGTTTGCGTTGAGGGATTGAATCAAATGAGTCATCTAATCAATGTATACTCATGAATGATGAATGAAATATGTGAAAATATAAACTAGGGGTTCCATGTGTGTGAATATCTCTAATGAATACCCTTGTACACCATGATAGAATTATGGAAAGATATGATTCTTATAACATTTTGAACTAAGGATAACTGCTTGAAAACCCTAGAAGTTTAGTATTAAGACAAGTATGAGTGATAAATCTAGAACGTGTATATAATGTTGAAAATATGATAAAATGATGAAGTGTAAGCACTAATACGTAAATTGAAGATGATGAGACTTACAAATATAATATAATACTAAACAATCTATTTTATTATAATTTATGGAACAATGAGTAGCCCTTACACGAATGTGGTTCCTTTTAGACAAGTTACATAACAATGAATTGTGAAGGATGATTTGAGATTATGGTGTCAGAAGATGTAACCCTAATTCATTCTTTTTACTGAAAATGAGTAGTATAATAAGGAATATCATTGTTGATTATGGGAATTACATTAGAAGTCAATGGTATGGTACACTTATCTAAATATAAGAAATGATATGAAGACAAATGTATTGAATGATGATGGAAAGTTAAAGATGAAATTAATGAAGTTATTATGATGAAGTCTTTAATATTTTATTTAATTACATGTGGCTTATCCAAATTGAATGAAATGTACTAAGACTGGACTTTGATGGATGTCAATGAGAATATAAGCATTGTATATCAAGTGAATTAGAAATGATTGGTTCCAATAATGTAATGAACATGAAATGAGGAAAGTTGAGACTAATGAATATAAAATGAAGGGAAAATACGGGAATTAGTAGATGGATATAAGAACCTAACTCTAACCCTAAATTGATGATTTATATGATGCTAATGAATAACAATATCAAATGAGGGATTAAGGAATGTACATAAATGTAGTTGAATTCAATTAAAAGATGAGGTTTAAGCATTTGAATTGATTTATAATAATGTGTTCTTGTATTGTGATTATTTGATAGAATACTTGTATAATGAGAATGGGTTGTTTTGATGGACTTCAAATGATATTCAACATGTGTTGATTAGTAATCCTAATTGAAGAATGTGAAAAAAAACTAGAAGAGAACTAAATGTTATCCATGAAATTTATTTACATCTATTGAAATTGGATGAAATAAGTATATGTTGTATGATAAATGTGTTTTGAGTATGACGAATGATATGACATACTCATATGTGTTTACTATTTCTAGTTCTAATGTCTCTGTGAATATTTGTTGAGAACTACGATATAGAGTGAACTGATAAGAAATATGTTGAGATTGAATTTAACATGCACTGATTACATTTGAGAAGCCCTGATGAGGGTTAATGTTGCATAATGAGATTATGTCAAGGGTTGAAAGCCCATTGATGATGACAAAACCTTGATGGGGTAAATGTTGGACAATGAGATTTTGTCTTGAGATAAAATCACACTGATTATGAATGCTATGAGATGGTGTGGAAATGTAAAGAACTATATGTGTTGCAAACTACACATTGTTGTGCTCCTTGTTTTAGTCATTGTCTTTCTTGATAAGATTAATCGATTTCATGTTATTATAGTTACACAAGAATACACACATTTTATAATATGATGTTTTTAATTCTTTTAATAATTAAAAGAGATTACTAACAAGTAAAATGATGAACATCTAGTTAGGTGCCCTGAACACCGTGAGTTTCACCTAAGGACCACACTGAGGAAACAAAATGGATCTCCTTGTAATAATTGATAAATTATGAGAAGGACTTTCAGAGTGTGGATCAAGATCTTAAAGGTTAGACCACCAGGATTTAGGAGTGAGTCATCTGGAGTAGCTATGGACCTAAATACATGTTGTGAAAGTCTATGTCCATGAGGAATAGACTCTAATAAAGTGAAATGTTAAAATATGTAAAGTTGTGATATGTGATATAGTGTTTTGATGGTTCCTATCTCATGTACTTGAGATGAGGACATGAGCCTCTTTAGGAAACCCTGAGGTGGCTAGAGTCTATTGTTGATATCTTAGGGTGGTCGGATAAACCCTAAGATAATGATGATGACTCGTTGATGTTGACTCTAGATATAAATTAACCAAACCCTTGCTTTTATGATGACTAAACCATTCTAATTAATTGTCTCTAATGTCTCTACTTGAGTGATTTTAGATTAGGTACAGACACACTCCAAATGCCCTAACTTGTGCATCCTAACTTGGAGAAAAGACAAGTCAAAATCAATGCAAGTGCACTTTTGTGGAATATGATATAAATCCATGTGAATCATGTTGTAAATCACTTGTAATGATTGTATTACTTGTAATTAAGCTTAGAAAAAATTATGAGCACTTAAATTGAATATTTAAGCACTTTTATGACATTTTCCAAAATTCATTACAGGTTGTTTATCGGTCGAGTTACAAGCTCGACCGATCCTTGATGGATTTTGAGAATCTTTTTGATCAGTTGAGTTACAAGCTCAGAACTTGACCAACCACTGCATCGGAACAAAACTGATTTAATCTATTGGTTGAGTTCCTACCAAGACAAACTCAACTGATTGGTCAAATTAGCTTTATCGCATAGTGCATCTGGTCGAGTTACTTTTATTGAAACTCAAGTGATCGCACTATACGGAGAAGTGCAGAAAAGTGTTTCCAACCATTGGAATGTTGCAAAACTTGAAAAAATATCCATTGCAACATCTCAAATGGCTAGTTTCCATCCTTAAGTGTTCTCAAAGACTTATAGTCATCCTCAACTATAAATAGGACCCCTTGGGCTTCATCCCATGGTTAGCCAAGCACTATTAAGGTTTGTATTCTATAGTTGAGTGATCCTACAGCCTCCTCTCTCTCTATGTAAGCTTAATCACTTACATCATCCATTAGAGTGAGTAGGAGATTTTAAAGAGAGCTAGTCCTACATGTATATCTTGTGAGTCTCTCACTTCCTCCACCTCCCTATCTCTCATTCAACCATGAAGATAAAGGTTCTCTCTCTTATCTAAGAGAGGTGAAGAAGAACAATGGAAGGAGTTCCTTGGTGAAGAGATTTAAGGTCGAAGACTTGCAGCAAGAGTGGGTAAGCCATTGTTAAAGGTAGAAGACTCCTTGCTCAAGTGGGTAAGTTCTTGGTGGAAGCTTTGCCTTGGCAAAGGTGAAGTTAAAGGATGAAGATCCAAGAAGAGTGGATAATTCCTCAAAGGTTGAAGAGTTGTGCAAGAGTAGGTAAGTCCTTGGTGAAGGCGTAAGACTCCTTGAAAAGTGGGGAAGTCCTTGGTGAGGTAGAAGACTCTTGATTGGATAGGTAAGTCATTTGGTTGGGTATTTTTGTCCTGGAAAAGGAAGGTTATATGTTGTAACTCTTATAAGTGAATATAAGGAGTAGACATGCTTAAGAAATCCTAGAGGTTGACCTCTCTAGGTAGTGGACTGACATACTTCTAGTTTGAAGTATGGAACCACTCTACATAGCTTGTCAATTAGTGCTTGTTAAATCTCTCTCATCCTTGTTATGTATGTTTTAGTTGCACTCAAATTCCCATATTAGCAACCTTATCTTGTGATATATCTTGAAGTTCTAATGAATTTTGTTTAAGTGTATTCAGCTCTATTCACCCCCAACTTCTAGAGCATACAATCACCTATCCAAGGATCCAACAAGTGGTATCAGAGAGGGTCTTATCCAAGTGTACTTACACAAGTAGGAGAAGATGGGTGATTACCAAGATGGGAGTTCTTCATAAACCTTCCAATATTTTATGGGAGTAACTTTCTCTATTGGAAGAAAAGGCTTCAATTCCACCTCCAAAGAAAAAATTTTGAGCTATGGCAAATGGTGGACCATCCATACAAGCTACCAGAGAAAAGGATGGAAGAATGGGATGAAGCTACCATGAAGAAAGCCACCTTGAATGCAAGAGCTATCAACATCCTCTATGCAACCATGACCCCCACCCAGTTCAACTGGATTTCTTCTTATGAGACGGCCTATGAGGTATGGAGAAAGCTATGCATAACTTATGAGGGGACTCAACAAGTGAAGGAAAGCAAAGTCTACATGCTCAAAGGGTTGCTTGAGAACTTTAAGATGGAAAAGGAGGAGAAGATAGCCAACATATACTCAAGTCTCAACACCATTGGGAATGGTCTTGCAGCTTTAGGTCATCCTATGAGTAGAGGAGAGATCAACTCAAAGATCCTTAGAAATCTCCCCAAGAGGTGGGAACTCAAGGTTACCTCCATTGAAGAAGTAAAGTCTCTTGGTGATATCCCCAATGACGAGCTCATAGGAAATCTACAATCCCATGAAGTCACACTTGACTAGAGAGAAGAAGTTGAAAGATAAAAGGAGAAAGAACTAAAGATATTGAAGAATGCTAAAATCAAGATTCAAATTGAAGCTATTACGGGACAAGTCTCTCCATCTTATCAAGTTGATGATGCCATGTACTCAAAGGGTAGACTTTAAAAAGGCAAGGCTTACTCCTCCATCAGGTGCCTCAAGTGTGGAAAGAAAGGTCACTTTAAGATAGATTGACTACAAGGAAAATGACACATCATCATAAGAGAAGTGAAGTACAAGAAGAAGGATAAATGGCACAAAAGCTTAAGTGACTCCTCCAACTCAAGCTCAAGTGAAGAATCAAGTGGAGGATCTAGATCAAGCTCTAGTGATGAAGGAGAATGTCATTTTGCTCTCATTGCTTCAATAAGTCATTACCAAATGAGGTAAACCTAAACTCTTTATATAAAGAACCCTTAATTACTATCATTAATGTTGCTCGTGCCTCTCTTAAGTCTTCTAAAAAGAAAAAGAAAAAGCTTACTAGAATTGTTGATAATTTACATGTAGAAATAGATGATTTTAAACAACTAATATTTGCTTGCTTGATGGTAAAAGTGTTACTCTTAGTCAAGTAAATTCTCTTAAACTTTAAAATGATAGCTTGCTTGACAAGATTAGATTTCTAGAAGCTCAACCTCTCATGCATAGTGCTAATGTAGAGCATAGTAACATTGTTGATTCTCTCATGCATGATTTTGATGTTCTTAAATTTGAAAACAAGAACAAAGACTTGGCTTTGTAAGGTTTTGAATCTAAAAATAGGATTTGTCATTCTAAGATTACAATCTTTTAAAATGAAAAATGCTTCCTTGCTTGCTGAAATTAGTGTTCTTGAATCCTGCTCTAGTATGTAGAGAGAATAATGTTGATGCTCTTCATATTGATTGATATTCTTATATGACTAAAGCTCTTTTCTTAGAAAATGATCTTTTGCATTCTAGAGATAATATCAATCATTTGTATTCTACTATTACTTCTCTTATGCATGATAATCATAGTTTGAGATCTTCTTTGCAAAGATTCTTAGTTGGTAAAAAGAATCTTAATGATATCCTACACCATACTACTAAACAAATTGGTAGACATTGTTTAGGGTATGATGGTATCCAAAGGAACAACAAAGGTAAAGGTCCTCCAATATGTCATGGAGAATCCTCTAGTTCTAAGGCTATGGCACATGAAACTATTGCAATGATTTTGGTCATTATTCAAATTGTTGTCCTTTTAGGAAAGCACCCAAGAGTAATAGGACTTGGGATGCTAAGAGAACCCCTTCAAACCCAAAAATATGATTGGGGACCATTTCATATTTTCTTCTTGCATGTCACTTGCAAATGGATTGACATGAGCTATTGATTTACAAATTGACTTCTCAATCCACATGAAAGAAAAAAGGTGAGATGTGTATGGTGTGGCAACGAGTGGAAAAGAAATGATAAGTACAGAGGTAATGTTATTCTTGCTCATATCTGATCATGGTGTGTTTTTTCCAAGTTAGTGTGCACTATACATTTAGTTTTTGGGCCAAAAGTGGTATATTGTGATTCTCATCACCTACTTGCTCAAAAACTGCTTCTAATGTTTTCATAGTGCATCACTAACTTGTCTACACATGGTTAGATATGATTTACATTTTTATCATGCATGTAGATATGTTTTTCCAAAATATATGTGCTTTTTGATAGTAGCTTTGTCGGTCAAGTATGTCCTGATAGAAACTCAATCGATGGAACCAATGGTGCATGTTCAATCTCTCTCATCCTAGCTATGTATGTTTTAGTTGCACTCAAATTCCCATATTGCCAACCTTATCTTGTGATATATCTTGATGATCTAATGAATTTTGTTTAAGTGTGTTCAACTCTATTCACCACCCCCCTCTAGAGAACACAATCTCCTATCCAAGGATCCAACAGTTGACATGAGAATCCAGTGTGGTGACTTCTACTCGGTGAGGTACAAGGCAGGTAGTTTCAGGACAAATGAATAAAAGATGGCAAGTTGTGTGGAACATGATTTTAATGTTTGTTACATTCTTTGTACTTCTAGTTAATGATTTACCATGGTTGATTATGTTCTTTCTGTGGAAAGTAATCATGATGTTATAGAGATTATCTATTTCATATTCTGATCTATCTTGTTGGCAAGTAGTAAATGTTAGGATTTATATCTACTCTGAATATGATTTGGATTGCTTATCATTTGATAGTATTGTTTGGTAGACATGCCTTATGTGTGCTTTAGCTTTAGGACAATATGATGTGTTCCTGGTCCAGCTAGTGGAGTGTAATATTATTGTTATGTATTGATTCAAATGCTTAGAACTTGACTTATTACTCATACAGAAGGAGTGTTAATCTGAACTAAGAAGTATCTGCTGATTTGTTCATAGACATGCTCTAAAAGATGTTTCAAAGTTATAATTAGTTTAAGTGATTATCTTATCTGTTTGATTAGATTACCATTGTAAACTAGATTTGACTTATGATAGAACTATCTACTATACTTTTCAATATTTGCATGTTTCTTTTAATTTTATTATACTTAATATGATGTTGATGCATGTACCTAGCTAGAGTGGGAGGTATCCACCAAGTGGGGCTCTATATGAGTCTCATGAGGTTGTTTGAAATGTTTTTAGGCATAATGCTATCCAGCGGAGAGTTTGTGATAAAGAAAACATAAATATAATAATCTAAATAAATTAGAATGTCCTTGTGCACTCTCTTTCCCGAGATGGGTAGTATACTGAGTTTGTTGTTCCGTGTATATGTATCTATTGTAAGATGAACTACACATGATCCATAAGATTTGATTATGTTTGATGGAGTTGAATAAGATTTGTGTTGTCTTTGTTGACTTGAGAGTTATAAATTATCCATATTTTGATAAAGACTTAACCATTCCATTCATATGTATCTAATATGTTTGTTTAAAATTGATTTCAGACTTTAGCTACATGAAAAGGATCAAATTATACAAGTCCTAGCTTGTCCAAGTTCAAGTCAAAAGAAATGTAAGTGTGCAATTTGGGAAATCACTCCAAACCACCTTAGAATATTTTTGTAATCACTTGTAATGATGATATGACTTGTAACTGAGATGAGAAAAAATTAGGGACACTTAATTCCATTGTTTGGTCACTCAAAACTCATTTTGAAAAATTTGTCACATCAACTTTGTCAGTTGAGTTTGAATCTCGACCGATCAGTGATGGATTTTTGGAAATGGATCAATTGGTTGAGTTGTACACTTAGAAAACTCGACTGGACAACTCACTGACCAAAATTGATTTTGACTCATCGGTCGAGTTTCTCATAACAAACTTGACCGATAGTTTGAAAATTAGCTTTGTCGGTTAATGGATCGGTCGAGTTATCTTTATTGAAACTCGGCTAAATGTACTGTACCAAAAATGCAGAAAAAGTGATACATACTATTAGAGAGTTGTTAAAAATGAAAATAGATCTGTTGCAAGTTGTAAAATGGCTATTTTTTGTTATTAAGTGATCCCACACTCAAAGGAACAACCCCAGCTATAAATAGGACCTCTTGGATTTCATTCCAAGGTTTCTCATTCATGCTATCCTTGATCCTTGCTATAGTTGAGTGTGTTGCAACCCTTTGAGCTCCTTTCTCTCTATCATTTACAAAGCATTTCGTGATCATGAGTGAGTTAGGCATGTTGTAAGAGATCTACCTCCATGTTATCTTGTAAAGCTCTCATTCCTTCCATCTTCCCTATCCCCTTTCTCAAAGAGCAAAGGTTGAAGTGAGATTCTCTAGGTGAATATGAAGTTGTTGTCATTCTTCAAGGTTGAAGAAGGAGTGAAGATCTTCTCCAGGTGAAGGAGAAGGGAAAGGCAAAGATTCAATAAGAGTGGGTAATTTATTCAAGGCCAAAGACTTGATGCAAGTGTGGGTAAGTCCTTGTTGAAGGCTGAAGACATCTTGATGAAGTGGGTAAGTCCTTGTGTAGGTGAAAGACTCTTGTCTTTATTAGGTAAGTCCTTGGATGTATGGTGGTATCCTTGTATCTATTATGATGGAATATAAGTATACATGGGTTGCAAAGTCCTAGAGGTTGACCTCTCTAGGTAGTGGATTGACAGTCTCCTAGTTTGGAGACTGGAATCACTCTAACCACCTTGTACAAGTGTTTGTTTCAATCTCTCTCATCCTTTATATGATTGCTTAGATAGGAATTCAAATTGTTCTTAAGAATTTAGTTTCAAGTAATATAATTTGAAGGTCTAACTATTCTTGTGAGAATTTTGAAGCTCCATTCACCCCCTCTAGAGCCCTAGATCCAACAAGTAGTATCAGAGCAAGGATCTTCTCTGAAAAATCTCCTACGAGATGAGAATATGGGTAAGAACCTACTTGGTTCACTCAACCTAGAGGGATGCTTCTCCATGCACCCCTCGGTCTTTGATGGTACCAACTTCCTCTACTGGAAGAGGCAGATGCATTTCTTCATTCAAGGGATGAACTTTGATATGTAGAAGGCGATGATTACACCCTATAAGGAGCCAACCGGAGCTGTGTCAACATGGGATGAAGCTTCCCTAAAGAATGCCCAGAATTCCAAATCAATTAGCATCCTCTATGCATCTCTCACTCCAACCAAGTTCAACCGCATCTCTACATGGGATATGGCCTATGAGATATGGGATAAGTTGTGCATCACTTATGAAGGCACAAAGCAAGTGAATAAGGCACATATCTACATGCTGAATAGTCTCCTAGAGAACTTCAAGATGGGGAAGAAAGAAGGAGTTGTCAAGATGTACTCTGGGCTCAACGTCATCATCAATGACTTAGTTGCTTTGGGACACACTTTGGATAGAGTAGAAATCAACTCAAAGATTTTGAGATCTCTACCAAAGAGATGGGAGTCAAAGGTGACCTCCATTGAATAAGTGATAAGTCTTGGATAGAGTAGAAATCACTTGGCTTATTGGGGATCTACAAATTCATGATCCAAGACTTGACAAGCAAGAACTGGAAGCCAAGAAAGAAGAGAAGGAAGCAAGGAAGGCCAAAGATAGTTCCTTCAAAGCTCAAGTGGAGGTTGTCATCCTTGAACAACAACTTGCTTGTCGGACCTCTCCCTCCTCTAGTGAAGATGATGGCCCTAGTGAGCATGAAGCCAACTACTCTAAGGAAAAGCACTTCAAAGGAAAGCAATCTTCTTCTTCTACTCCAAGGTGCTACAAGTGTGGTCAAAGAGGACACTACAAGAGTGAATGCCCTAAGGAAATAAAGTCACACCACAAGAACATATCCAAGAAGGAAGAAGAGTACAAAAAAGATCGCAAGTACAAGAGTATGGATAAGAAGGAGAGGAGACACAAAGACACAACTCATGTAGCATGGGGAAGCATTATCCTCTAGTGGCTCAATATCCGATGAAGATGGAGAGTGCCACCTTACACTCATGGCCTCTACAAGTGAAGATATTGGTGAGGTAAGTGAGGTAACCTTGCATGAGTTAACTAAAGAAACACTTATTGATACGCTTGTTTCTATCCATTCTTCTTATTTTAAATGTAAATCTAAGAAGAAGAGGTCAGTTAAATCATTTATGAGTTGTATGTTAAACTTGAGATTCTTGAGCAAAATGAGAAAATTAATTTTGAGAGCATTGATAATTTGCAAGGCCAATTTCTTGATCTTGAGCTCTAATACAATGGGGTTGAGGTAGAGAATGGTGTTTATCTTAAGAACATTGAATCTCTTAAGGAAGATAACCAAAAGTGCCTAAATGAGCTTGAAATACTTATTTAATAGAATGTCTATAATAGAATTTTCCAACTATAATTAAAATTTGAGTTCAATTGGATGTACCAATAAAAAGATAAATACCATATTGTCATATTTCAAGCTGAATACATGATCGACTGAGTTTTTCCAGGACAAACTTGACCAACTAATATATCTTAGAAATATTAAAAAAATATGATATTTTTTAAGAGTACTTAAATTTGAGTTATCCAAAAAACATATAAATTTTAACTAAATCAGAGATGTACATAAAATACTAAAAATCATGTAGTACACCACTATACTTATCAAATTCTGTATTCATATGCCATAAAAACCCTAACATTGACCAATTAGTGTTTTCGATTCTCAAAACCCTAATTATTTGAAATAAAATCATATTTAGAGTTTCTAATTAGGTTCAAAGAATCATGATTAGAATACCATCATTAATCACGTTTTAAACTATGATCAATCTGGTTAAGCACGTAATCATCCAAGTAAACCCTAATTATTTGATTATCTAGAAAATGGGTCATTAGAAATACTCCCATCCTTTTAAGATTTCGTCCCAAAATTCAAAAAAAGATTTGGAAGAATATCATATCATCTAATCGTTCTTCTCTCTTGGCATCAAGTTAGAAAGACTTTCATTTTATCTTTCTTTTATATGCCATTTTTTACATCAGATGGATATTTCATCCCTTTATCATCATCATATCTCTCCTTGAGTATTACAAACACTTCAATTACAAATATTAGTAATACATCATTTATCATGATTTAATTCACATCACATTTAATGATTTTTTAAAATTTGATTATGTATCTCATAAGTACAATATCATTATTCATTCTACATTATTATTCACATTTATAAATTTTCTTCATAAAGACATCATTCTTAGTTCTTAGCCTTTTCTTATAGTTTCAAATTCAAACTCACTAGAGATTAACTTCATCATCTGTTAGTCTTTCATCTTTTTCATATGAAATTTCCAGCTTGCCATAGTTTTCATTTCAAATTATACAATCCTTTTTTTTCACCATTTTATCATCATTTTTCTTATCATCATACATCTTATTATACTACCAAAATGTGTTCATCTGGATACTTGGAATAAGTAAAGGTGATTGTTCCATACTAGCTTATCTCAATACCCAAATACTTGACCAGAGTATCCAGATACTGAGTTCAGTCAATATGCACATCATTCAGGTTATATTCAACATCCACATTATCATTTATTCCTAGATCCTGTTGTCCCTATAGTCTCATCTAACATGGATCTAATACCACATTGACATGAATCTTCTTTTAATCAGCACAAATGCCAACCATTAGAGAGAATCCCTACCTAAACCCTGATTAAGCAACAAAATACTTCATTATCGACAAAGATGATAAACACAATTTACGAAAAACACAGACAAATGTTTCCTTTTTCTTTTTCTTTCTTCACAATTTTCACAAACCAATGTCACATCCAAGATCTTATGATAAGATAACATAAATCTTATTCAACTCCATCAAACAAAATCAAATCTTATGGCTCATGTGTTGTTCAGTTTATAATAGATACATATACATGAAATAGAAAACTCAATATACTACCCATCCTTGGAAAGAGAGTGTACAAGGCGATTCTAATGCATTTAGATAATTCTATTTATGTCTTATTTGTCACGACCTTTCTGTTGGATAACATTATACCTAAAATATTTGAAACAACCTCATGATACTCATATAGAGCCCCAGTGAGTGGATACCTCCCCCTCAAGCTAGGTACATGCATCAACATCATATTAAGTATAACAATCTTAAAAAAATGAAGATATTGAAAAGTCTAGAAGACAGTTCTATCATAAGTCAAATCTAGTTTACAATGGTAATCTTATCAAACAGATAAGGTAATCACTTAAACCAATTATAACTTTGAAACATCTTTTAAAGCATGTCTATGAACAAATCAACAATACTTCTTAGTTTAGATTAATAGTCCTTCTGCATGAGTAATAAGTCAAGTTCTAAGCATTCAAATCAATACATAACAAGAACAATATCTTTGTGACACTCCACCTACTGGACCAGGAAAACATCCTACAGTCCTGAAGCTGAAGCACACATAAGGCATGTCTAACAAACAATAGTATCAAATCATAAGCAATCCAAATCATTTTCAGAGTAGATATAAATCCCAACATTTACTATTTGCTAACACAAGAGATCAAAATATGAAACAAATAATCTCTATAGAAGCATGATTACTATCCACAAAAAGAACACAATCAACCATGATAAATCATCAACTAGAAATACATAGAATGTAACAATCATTCAAATCATGTTCTACACGGATTTTCATCTTTTATTCATTTGCCTTATAACTACTTGGCTTGTACCTCACCAAGTAGAAGTTGCCACATCTGATTCTCAAGTGAACGACTCATCATCACTATCTTAGGGTTTATCCAGACACCCTAAGATATCAACAACAGACCCTGGGTGCCTCAATGTTTCCTAAAGAGGCTCACGTCCTCATCTTGGGTACACGAGATATGGACCAACAAAATAGTATATCACATATCACAACATTTCACATATTTCATTTCATCAGAGTCTATTACTCATGGACATAGACTTTCACAACAAGGATTTAGGGCCAGAGCCTCTCCAGATGATTCACTTCTAAATCCTGGTGGTATGACCTTTAAGGTCTCAATCCACACTCTGAAAATCCTTCTCATATTTCATCAATTACTACAAGGAGATCCATTTTGTTTCCCCAATGTGGTCTTTGGGGGAACTCACGGTTTTCAAGGCACCTAACTAGATTTTTCATCATTTCACTTGCTATTAATCTCTTTTTCTCATCTTAAAATAATTCAAAACATCATATATCATATGTGTGTATTCTCACGTAAGTAGAATAACATGAAATAGATTAAGCTTATCAGGAAAGACAATGACTAAAATAAGAAGCACAAAAATTTGTAGTTCATGACACATATAGTCTTTACATTTCCACATTATCTCATAGAATTCATCATCAGTGAGCTTTCATATGAAGACATAATCTCATTGTCCAACACTTACCCCATCAAGGTTTTATCATCATCAGTGGGCTTCCAACCCTTGACATAATCTCATTATGCAACATTTACCCTCATCGGGGTTTCTCAAATGTAATCAGTGCATGTTAAATTCAATCTCAACAAATTTCTTGTTAGTTAACTGTATATCATAGTTCTCAAAAAATATTAACAAAGACATTAGAACTAGCAACATTAAAAGCATATGAGTATCTTGTACCATTGGTCATACTTAGAATAGATTTATCATACAACATATACTTATTCCATCCAATTTCAACAAATGCAAATAAATTTCATGCATAAACATGCATAACACACATAGTTCTCTTCTAATTTTATTTCACATTCTTCAGTTAGGGTTACTAATCAATGCTTGTTGAATATCATTCAAAGTCCATGAAAACAGTCTATTCTCATAGTACAAGTATTATATCAATCAATCATAATATAAGAACACATTCTTTTAAATCAATTCACATGCTTAAACCTCATGTTTTAATTGAATTCAACTACATTTATGTACATTCCTTAATCCCTCATTTTATATTGCTATTCATTAGCATCATATAAATCATTAATTTAGGGTTAGAGTTAGGTTCTTAGATTCATGTACTAATTCCCATCTTTTTCCTTCATTTTATATTCATTACTCTCAACTTTCCTCATTTCATGTTCATTACATTATTGAAAACAATCATTTTTAACTCACTTGATATACAATGCTTCTCTTCTCATTGACATCCATCAAAGTCCAGTCCTAGTACATTTCATTCAATTTGTATTAAGCCACATGTAATTAAAATAAAATATTAAAGACCTCATCATAATAACTTCACTAATTTCATCTTTAACTTGCCGTCACCATTCAATACATTTTTATTCATATTGTTTCTTATATTTAGATTAGTGTACCATATCATTGACTTTTGATGTCATTCCCACAATCAATAATGATATTCCTTATAATACTATTCACTTTTGGTAAAAAGAATGAATTAGGGTTACATCTTCTTACATCATAATCTTGAATCATCCTTCACAATTCATTGTTATGTAACTTGTATAAAAGGACCCACATTCATGTGAGGGATACTCATTATTATATAAATTATACTAAAATAGATTGTTTAGTATTTGATTATATTGGCAGGGCTCATCATCTTCAATTTAAGTGTGACGACAGTCGCCAAACCGACAAACAAATTGTTACTAATCAAGCAAAATAAACATAAACATCAGATTAACAAAAATCACTAAAATTTAAAACCATTTTGCAAGGAGATCCTTGTCTAGAAATTTTTTACTAAAAGATCCAAAACTCATACATATCATGATTCACATTATACAACATTGCTTCATCTCATATTGAGGACAACATATAATAGTTGCTCTATCAAAACACATACTGGAGAAACATAAAACCTCGAGGCATTCAAGCCAAAATCTCATATCATTCATGAAACCAGTACAAACTAACTCCAAGGACCTGAGAGTACAGAGACGATGCATAGGACTTCTATCTACAAGACACAACAGACAGTACACTCAACTTGAGCTGTCACTGCTGCCTCAACTGTTGTTCCTCCTCTTCAGAAAGATCTTCGCCACCTCATGCACGTCCACCTAAAAAAATGTGGATCCCACAGGGTGAGACAATTGTCCCAGTGAGAGATATAACTCTTCGCTGACCATATTATTATCCCAGATTAAGTATTTATAAATTGAGCAGATTTTCTTTATATATTAACAGGCAGGATAATTCACTGTATGAACAGAATGAAGTAATCTCCTTTCTTAAGGAGAACATTGCATCTACCCATGGTAGAGTTATAAATCATCTATCTACTTTGCAAGGAATGTAAAGAAACATAAATATCATCTATCAACTAAGATGTATAACTAAATTATGCATCAAATAATATTTCTCATATTCGATCCTTAAGTAGATATGCTACAAAAATGAACATATTTTAACAATCATGTTTATGCCTAGAGGAGATGAAACATACCCCAATCATCTCTAACCGACCACAAACTTCTCACAAGTCAGTACCATACAAGGTCAATGGAATAGCCGGTTGTCGTGACCTCACTTGTCTCGGTTAGTACAAGACCACTAGCATGACTATGTCAACAGCTTAACAAGCTGTGCCAGGGTACGTAGGCATCCACACTTAGAGCTACAATGTCAACTACACTCTCTTCGGGGAAACATCTACTAACAACCATCCCAGTTACTGATTCATGGTGACACAAGCACCATACTCTGAGCCACGGGCCAGTTCACCGTGCTCAACATAGAGTCTACGACCGAAGTCACACTTGAGCTAGGATATGGCATATAGTCAAATCCCCATTCATTTCGGGCTCGTAAGGGGATCAACTCATACATGGTCGTATGTAATTACACCCCCACATACTCAAAAGTTTGCACTCCGGGTTATGCCGCGGAGCAACCCGTTTCAGCATTCAGCAAATCCTGACGCTGATGGATCTATGGTCAGGGCAACATTTTATAGTTTCTAGTGATATATTACGTGCATTACATCATTCTTTTAGCATCAAACAAGTTATCATTATTAATCACAACAAATGCTACAAAGAAAGGTGTAATACATCTATCATGTACTTTTCAAATCTTTAAAAACACATGATACTTGGAATCTCAGTCCCTTATCACATTACTGGGAATTCTCATCCCTTCACATCATCATTATCATGATTACTAGAATTGGGTATTCAAACCCTTAGATCATCACATGGCATTGTTACCTCTCTAACAGGTAACCATTACCTCTAGGTCCTCAGACCAAGGTATTCATTTCACTTGTTGTACAAGTATTCTCATGGCTCACAAGGCCATCACACATCTTGTCACCTTTCATTAGACAACAACTTATTCACATGGCTCACAAGGCCATTACACATCTTGTCACCTCTCATTAGGCAACAACTTATTCACATGGATCACAAGGCCATTACACATTATACTCGTTATACAAGTATTTAACATGCCTTACAAGGCTTATGTAATAAGAGAATTACAACCTTCCCATCATTAGGGTTAGGGTTTCCCTTTATAGCCGATTAGGGTTTTGTGTTCATATTATTAATCCAAACCCTAACTCATTGCTCCACACATCTAGGAGTTTACATTGATGTCATAAGTGTTCAATCATACTTATTTATTCTCATCATTTATCATTGAATGATTATCAACACAAGGTATGAGTTTCTCTCTCATCCTCACTTAGGATATTGATTACATCATACTTCATTTACTTGGCTTGACCCTTTCTCAAGGCATGTGGCCTACACTTATCAAAGTGCATTAATCTCATTACATCTCAATGTAACAATTGTCATGACACACTTCATGTGTTACTCATCCAAGTATATTGGACTTAAAATGCATCAAGGTATATCAACCTTGAGGTGCTGGATATGATATTTATCATTTCTTAGTGTATCACTTCCCTCATCACTTTTAACTTACTTAATTCATAAACTTATCTTGTATTAGGGTATTTTCCCATCCTAATACTTTATGCACTAACTCATCACATTTATCATGTAGTATATAGTCCATAAGTCACACATTTGAATTACCCAACTATCTTCAAGTGATATGGACTCATCTCAGGTTGAGGCATTGTTGATATCAGGTTGTCCATTATCAACCACTTTAGGTGTTTCACCTATCAAGGTATTAGCCGCACCATTACTTGGTATTATACTTATCACTCCTAAGAGTGTCTTTCCCTCACCTTTACAAGTTGTCTCGGGTTAGAGGTGTGCATATGTTCACCATATCGGGTTGTAGGTGTATAGGAACCACCATATTGAGTTGGAGGTGTATGAGCACTCACCATATCGGGCTAGAGGTATATGACCATCATCCATATCGGGATAGAGGTGTTTGTATGTGTTACCCATGTCGTGCATGAGGTATTAATCCTTCACCATGTTGGGCTAGAGGTGTATTCAATCACCATATCGGGTGGCTCACCATCTAGGGTTGGCCGTGACGGGTTAGGGTTTTCCATATCGGGCTCAACCCAATATACAAGTCGATAGGAGTGAAGGGCACCAAGCCATATCAGGCTACACCATAAAATGTTGGGTTATAACACCCATGTTGGGTTAGGGTTGGTTGTGATGGGCACATGATACATGTATGTATCTCCCATGGTGTTAAAGAGGTATCAACTCATCACCATGTCGGGATAGACATCAACTAGGGTTGTGTATCGGGCTACCATATCGTGAAATAGGCTTTACTTAAATGTTCATATCATTCACCAGATATGTGTGCTTCATGATACTAAGTACCAATGCTATATTATATGATCATATCGTGCAATAGCATTTGCTATTCTTTAATCATATTGGGTTACCCAAATTAGGGTTTCATGTCAACTTATAAGTATTCATTTAACTTTGTATCGTGCATGGAGTCTATACTTGACTCCCTATCGTGCAAGAGGTGTATACTACACCCCCATATCGTGCAAGAAGGTATACAATCATATCCATATCATTTTAGTGAAGTAGGTGCATCATCATATAGGGTTAGAGGTGCTTGCTTGTGTGCTTACACCCGATATCACTTTTATAAGGTGATATCATCATATTCAAGCTCTAGACCTTTGTTCTAACTGTTATAGTTCATGGAAACATGTCTAAGCAACTACTAGAACTCATAATTTCATCAACTATTTCAGGAAATTTTGGAATTTCTTGACAAAAATGCTCAAAAAGCTCATTTTCAAATTCTCCCCCACGGTCACTATTGATGGAAACAATCTGACAAGAAGCTTCATTCTCAACTCATTTGCAAAAACTAGAAAAAGCATCAAGCGTATCACTCTTTAAAATGAGAAAGAAGGTCCAAGTATATCTAGAGAAATCATCGACAATAACAAGGTAATACTTAGAACCAGAAAGCATTTGTGTTCTCATTGGTCCAAATAGATCAATATAAAGAAGCTCAATAGCTCTCTTAGTGCTAAGGACTCCTTTGGATTTGAAGGAGGACTTGGTTTGCTTTCCTTTTGTACAAGGTTGGCATTCTTCATCCTTTTCAAAATCCAATTTAGGAAGTCCCTTGACTAAGTCCTTTTTGCCCAACTTCTTTAATTGATGCATTTTTACATGACCAAGCTGACGGTGCCAAAGAGAAATATCATTCGAATTGGATACAAGGCATCTACCAACCACATGCTTAATAGAGTTAAGAATAAAAACATAAAGATTACCACTTCTAGTTCCCTTATATATAACTTGGTAGGTGAGGGAATCTAGAATCAAACATTCAAAAAGAGTAAATAGTACAAGGTAACCATTATCACAAAGTTGACTAACACTTATTAAATTGTGAGGCAGTCCATCTAAAAAAAGAACATTCTTAATGCATAAGGATTTACCTACATCACCCTCACCTTTGACTTTACCTTTCTTGTTGTCCCCAAAGGTGACAGATCCTCCTTTCTTCTTTGTGAAATTGTTGAAATGGCTTACGTCACCGGTCATGTGCTTTGTGCAACCACTATCAACAATCCATCTATCTTTTTCCCTACAAGAAAGGAGAATGTTGGTTCCCAACTCAAACTTTGGGATTCAGAGTTAGCTTGGAGACCCATTTCATCTTTGGGTTGGTCCCCCTTAGACTTGAAAGGACAATAAGTGGAATAATGATCATCACATTTGCAATAAGAACAAACCATAGGATTCTTAGTGCCCAAAGATTCTCTTACAAAGAAAGAGATCTCCTTACTCTTTTTCTTACCTTTGGCCTTACTCTTTGCTTTTGAGGCTCCCCCTACAAATCCCAAACCACTAGTACCACTTTGTTGGGTAGAATGATCAATGATTTCATTTTGGGAGTTCTTCCCTTTGAGGAATTTCTATAGGGACGCTCTCAATCTATGGTTATCATCATTCAAAGAAACAATAGTAGAAGATAAACTAGATATGTCATCCCTAGCATGCACAAGATCAGCCTCAAGACATAAGGCTTTAGTAAGATTTGAATCCTTTTCAAGAGAGATAGCAGCAACATTAACACTAGGCAATAAAGGTCTAGAAGATAGATCATTTACTTGACTAAGAAACCTAGCATTTTCAAATTGTAGCATTTGAATCTTTTTAAGATAAACATCGCTCTCTTCTCTATGAGCATCAATAATCAACTTAAATTTAGTATTTTCAGTTTTAAGCAATTCAAGTTCTTTTAGGCAATTTTGGTTCTCTTCCTTAAGATTTTTAATATTCTTAAGATAGATACCATTCTCAACTTCAACCCCATTGTAGTTGAGTTCAAGATCAAGGTATTGCCCTTGCAAATTATCAATACTCTCAAGGTTAGTTTTCTCATTCAATTCTAAAATATCAAGCTTAGCATAAAGATCATCAATGATTTTTCATAACCATTTTCTTTTATATTTACATTTAGCAAAAGAAGAATGGGTAGTAACAAGCATGTCAATAATATCTTCTTTAGGCAATTCATGCAAACTTACTTCACTTACCTCACCAATGTCTTCACTTGTAGAGGCCATGAGAACAAGGTGGCATCCTCCATCTTCTTTGGAGCTAGAGATACTTGAAGATGAAGCTTCCCAAGTTACATTAGCTGCATTCTTGTGTCTCTTTTCCTTCTTGTCCTTCCTCTTGTGCTTTCTCTCCTTCTTGTAATCCTCTTCTTTCATTGAGCTATTCTTGTGGTGAGACTTTCTTGACTTTGGGCATTCACTCTTGTAGTGCCCCTTTTGACCACACTTATAGAATCTCAGAGTAGAGGAGGAGACTTGCTTTCCCTTGAAGTGCTTGCCCTTGATGTAGTTAGATTCATGCTCACTAGGGCCTTCATCTTCATTAGAGGAGGCACTAGTACATAACCAGTCTTTAGTGTCGGTTTTTAAGGCCTTTAGTGTCTGTTTCTAAGCGACACCTATGTGGGTGTCGTTAAAAGCCCAACCGTTAAGCGTCGGTTCTCAAACCGATGCCACAACCCTTCACGCGCCACCGAAAACGTGCCAGCAGGGGGTATAGGTGTCGGTTATTAGCTTTGAAACTGACGCCATATACCTTCGCGCCACAGAAAGGGTGCCTTCTGGGGCACTATCAGTGTCAGTTTATTAGTGATAACTGACGCCATCTCACTCGCTGCCACGGTCGTGGTGTCTGTCCTCTAGGGAAATCGATGTCGGTTACTAGTAGTGCAACCAACACGATTACCATATGTCATCGGTTTTATACAAATATCCAACGCCTATTTTATGTCTGGTCCACTGCCACGGCCGTGTTGGCCAGCACGACCGTGGTGTCTGGCCTCATTAGGGAAATCGACGTCGGTTACTAGTATGGAAACTGACATTGTAACCATATGTCGTCGGTTTTTTTCAAATAATCGATGCCTATGTTTTTTTTCTGTCAATCTGCAGACCTGCTGTGGTTGGTCGCAGCATGAGAAACCTGTAGTTCAGTTATGAACTGCAGGTTTTACGACATCCATTGATATCATCCAACAACAGGCCACAAACCTACAAAATTAACATGATGGACAATATTATATATATGTGATTCACACTCATGTATAAGAACATTTAATTCATATTTTTTTTCATCACACGCATGTAGAAACCAGTAGCAACCCACAGTTCCATTTATTTCATCTCTTTTCATATTCAGACACATGTAGAAACATTCATGTATTGATGATTTTCACACACAATTCATAAAAATTCATTCACATTCACACAAAATTAATTATGAGAATAAAGTTATTCTTTATTCATCATTGTCATCATTGTCAACAAAATCATATTGAAAGAGCCATGAAACAACAAAAGAAGCCACAATGAAGGGAAGCATGATACAGATACAATACATAAAGTACAGCACGCACAAGTGTTTCAGATTCATATAACAACATGACAGACTAACACATATATAGTGCATAACAACAGTAGTGCCGAATTTACATACAACACTATAGCTTAGTACATATATAGTGGGACTAAGGTGACGATCCCACCTGCTAAAATAGGTTACCGACAACTACATGTTATGACTGGGAGGTCGTGATTCAGCAACCGTATGCATTAGCAGGAGGACAAACAGATTTCACCACGAGTTAACATTGAAGAAGGTCTACTAACCTACACTGAGCTAGACAATTTTATCAGTAGGTTAGTAGACCTTCTTCAATGTTAACTCGTGGTGAAATCTGTTTGTCCTCCTGCTAATGCATACGGTTGCTAAATCACGACCTCCCAGTCATAACATGTAGTTGTCGGTAACCTATTTTAGCAGGTGGGATCGTCACCTTAGTCCCACTATATATCTATATAACCTTAGTGTGGGATGCTTGCTTTCTCTGCGACTGTTGCGCTTTGGATTTACAAAGCAATGTCGATGGCTTGCATAGCTATGTCATGGCCATCCTGCATAGCCTGTAGTCTTTGGCGAACGCCGGAAAATTAAATAGAATTGCTATTAACGAGTATCTTAAAAATTTGATAAAAAACACACTTACATAATATAATTATAAATGAACATATAGATTGAAACCTCAGGGATATATTCTTAAAACTTACATTGTCAGGCGGTGCAAGCACGTCCTCACCCTCACGGTGATCATCAGCACAGTCATGCATCATGGGAACATAATAAAAATATAAATGTCCATGCCTCTAATATTGTGATCTTTTATCAATTAACAATCCTTCATTATGATCCCCGCGAACATATAAGTCATTGTGATCCCCAACTTCAATGTTTGGTGGTGTTGGCAACCTAACTGAGAATGGATTGGAGTCATCATACTTATCATAGTACTCTTCTTCATCTATGGGATCTTCAATGAATTGTCTTTTACCATGAAGAACAACTGACCATTTATCATTTGCAGGATCATCGATATAAAATACTTGTTTTGCCTGTGATGCCAATATGAATGGTTCACCCTTCTCGCCAATCTTTTCAAAGTTCTCTAACGTGAAACCCAATTCATCCACTATAACTCCTTTGTTGTTGTCAACCCAATTACATTTAAAGAGCGGAATTCTGAAATCTACATAGTCAAACTCCCATATGTCTTCAATGACACCGTAATATGACATTTTAGCTTCACGTGGACTTTTATCCTTTGCACTTGCAAAAAACAATGAAAACGCTTGAAGGGTGACCCCACTGTTTTGGACGAGACACTTATCATATTGACGCTTTGTGTAATATGAGAAACCATTTATGTCAAACCCTTCATAAGACATAACATTCAATTTTGGTTTTTGGGGATGTTTACCTCTGTTTGAGCCCAGTCGGGCATCTTGATCTGGAGCAGGGAGAGAGGGCGAGACGGATGGGTGCACGTGGAAGCCGAACGGGCAGGCCGAGCGGGTAGGCGAGCGTGGAAGAGCGGTGAGCAGGCAGAAGGCCGACGAGCTCCTGAACCGTAATGGAAGTGATCATTGAAAAATACTAGACAATCATATTTTATTTCATATACAATGTTCAATTTAAATAAACACTCCCTTAGAGGTTCTAATATTAGAATAAATGAAGATGGAGACCAGACTTTACGGTACTCCTAGTTGCAATAGCACACACATAGAAACCAGTGGATCAATCACAGTAGAAACAGACCAGACTATAAGGTACTCCTACAGGTAACACACATAGCACACACACGTAGAAACAGAGATGGTTCCATTGTCTTTGATTAGCTGGAGCAGCGGCGAAACTAGTGGCGGTGGCAGAAGGAAGAAGGAAGGCGATGCCGGAGTTGGCCGAAGCAGTAAGAGAGCAGGCCGTCGGAGGTGCCGGAGCAGTAAGAGAGCAGGCCATCAGAGTTGGCAAGAGAGCTGTTAGAGAGCAGGCTGCCGGAGAGTAGGCCACCAGAGACCAGGCCGCTGGAGCAGCGAGCGACGACAGCGAGCAAGCGGCAAGCAGCTGGCTGGCGGTGAGCAAAGAGAATGGCCAGCAAGCGGCGACAAACAGGTGGCCGGCGGCGAGTAGCAGGTGGATTGCCGACAGTGAGCAAGGAGACGACCAGCCAGCAAGAGGCAAGCAGCAGGTGGCCGGCGGCAGCGAGCAAGGAGAACAGCGGCGGTGGGCGGTGGCGCGGAGGGAGTGTGCTTTGTCACCACCAAAATCACCAGACCCTAAGCCGATTGCAACACAAAGAGAAAGGGGAAGAGTCGGGCTCGCTCACGTGATATTAAGTTAACATTCGGTGTCAGTTATCCAACAAAACCGACACATAACACTAACGGTGTCGGTTAACAACACAAACTGACACATGTTCCCCATGATAATCGTCAGTTTTAACTAGAAAAAAACCGACATCTATCTACATATGCTGATTAAAAAATGGTTCTCGATTAATGACCATAGTCGTCAGTTTGTTTTAAAATCCGATGCTTAAAGGGTGTGAACAATTTCCCGCGAAGAGCACAGGAAAACCCATAAGTGTCGGTCATTGTTGTAAAACCGACGATCAAAATGTGCCTAATTTCTATTTCGCGAATAACCTTTCGTCGTCGGTTTATTAGTTAATGACCGGCGCCATATGTTAAATTTTTGGAGGTAATTTTTTTTGCTGGAAATTTTGGATTTGGCGGTTAATTTTCGGCGTCGGTTTGTTATTAAGTAACCGACACTGAATAAAAGCGATACCTGTGTCTGGTCATCCTTCACAGATTGATGGCGGTTTAATTTATAAACCGATGCTGTATTGTTTAGATGTCGGTGTATTTATGAAACCGACACCTTTAAAAGTGACGTTGTAAGCCATTTCTGTAGTAGTGAGGGAGAAGAAGTCCGGCAAGTAAGTTGTTGTTGAAGGATAACAACCTCCACTTGTGCTTTGAAAGTGCTATATTTGATCTTCTTGGCTTCCTTCTCTTCTTGCTTAGCTTCTTCTTCTTTCTTGTCAAGTCTAGACTCATGGGCTTGATGATTGCCAATGAGTTCTTTAAGTGGGATGTCACCAAGGATCCTCACTTCTTCAATGGAGGTGACCTTTGACTCCCATCTCTTTGGAAGAATTCTCAAGATTTTTGAGTTGATGATGCCTCTATCCAAAGTGTTGCCCAAAGCAGCCAACCCGTTGATGATGACATTCAGCCTTGAATACATCTCTGTAATGCTTCTTTCTTTCCCATCTTGAAGTTCTCTAGGAGGATGCCCAACATGTAAATCTTTGCCTCTTGACTTTCTTTGTGCCTTCATATGTGATGCACAACTTGTCCCAAATCTCATACGCGGTGCCCCATGATGAGATCCGGTTGAACTCTATGGGAGTGAGGGCTACGTAGAGGATGCTAATGGCCTTAGCATTGAGTTGAGCCTCCTTTAGAGCAGCTTCACTCCATGTTGCAACAACTCTGATTGGCTTTTTGTAAGGTGTTACCATCACCTTCCACATATCAAAGTTCATCCCTTAAATGTAGAACTGCACCCATCTCCTCTAATAGAGGAAGTTGGTGCCATCAAAGACCAGAGGGCGCATGGAGAAGTCTCCCTATAGGTTGAGTGAACCAAGTAGGTTGTCACCCATCTTCTCATCTCATGGGAGATTGTTGGAGAAGATCCTTGGCTCTGATACCACTTGTTAGATCTAAGGGCTCTAGAGGGGGCCGAATAGAGCTATAAAACTTCTCACAAAATAGATTAGATCTTCAAATTATATTAATTAGGAGCAAAAGCTTAATGACAATTTGAAATCCTATCTAACAAGCATAGCAAGGATGAGAGAGATTGATAGCAAACACTTGACAAAGGGATGTAGAGTGGTTCCACACTTCAAACTAGAAGTGAGTCAGTCCACTACCTAGAGAGGTCAACCTCTAGGACTTTGCAAGTACTTTTCTCTATTATATCACCACAGAGATTTACAACAATAGATCACCAAAGGACTTACCCATCCAGCGACAAGGAGATCTCCATCTTAACAAGGAACTTACCCACTTAGCTTGAGTCTTCAACCTTCACCTAGGTCTTACCTACTCAATCTCAAGTCTTTCGCCTTGAAGGACTTTGCTTCTCCTCTTAGATCTTCAGCCTTTTCCTTCTCCTTCACCTGGAAGAAGATCACCACCTCTTCATCAACCTTGAAGAGGACCAACTACAACTCCTTCTTCACTCGATGGAGCTTGCTTCAACTTTCTTCATGAGAGAAGGGGATAGGGAAGTAGTGGAAGATTGAGAGCTTTACATGCACAAAGGTGGAACTCTCTTAAAATAATCCTAACCGACTCACAAAACACAAAATGTTGTGTAAACTAGAGAGAGAAAGGGGCACAAAGGGTGGTAGCACACTCAACTATAGCAAGGACCTTGGGTGTAGTGAATGAGCAACCTTGGAATGAACTCTGAGAGGTCCTATTTATAGCTGGGGGTGCTCCCTTGAGTTGGGGAACACTTAGGGTCGAAACCATATTGGGCTTGCTAATATCATAAAAGGTATGTTGATCCTTATGTTTATAGTGTGGGAAACCAACTCTTGATAGATATTAAGCCCATCACGAGCCTATTTCATGATTTTTAATATACTCTAGATCCTAGTTGTATAATACATGTGATTATCTATGTTTCCTTCAAATAATACTTGTAATTTACCTTATATAACCTCTTTTTGTGGATGTCCATATACCCACCATGGTATGTACTTGTTCTCTTGTGCATGATAGTTCAATTAATAAACATTACTTGGAGTTCAATTATTATTTCATGATGTCAGCATTAAATGCCTTACACTCTCAATTGGTCATCTAGTATTTATTCTTTATGGCATAGTACATGTAGTGAATAGTTGAGGGAATCAAGAACTCTTGATAACCTTCGGCCAAGAAATTTGGCACTTTCATAGGTATTTTTAATCATACTATTCGAGGCCTTATGTTACTGTCATACATCATGAACAAAATTAGGGTCTTATATATATATCAGCAAGTATGTGTAAGATATATTGGAATGGTGATCGAAACTAACTTTAGAGTGTGGGAATGGCCTAATAAATAAGTAATTTAATTCGATGTGATTTGTATACTTTTGTAATAATACCTTTTTGTCACCTCTTGAGTGTTTTTATGCCACTTCTATATTGTCATTTTTTTCATAGTGTTATTTAGATGGTGACATGGTTACTTTGTTTGAGTATGCCTATAATGGTTGCCTATTTTGCATGTTTATTACTTCTCCGTCTACTCAAATCATATAGAAATATCTAGAATGTAACCTCTCTTTTTGATTCATCTAAAAACATACATGTGTACATGCTTAATTATAAGAGTTATTGCTCACTAAGCTTTCTACTATGTATGCTTGCGACAAGAGTGGTCATGATACTATCTCAGCAGCTCGGAAGGGTTGGACTTTATTATCAGATGTAGTTTCATCTTTCTTTTATAAATTACTATTTTAGGGAAGGATGTTTCATAATGGTTGTGGAAAGGATGTTTCATAATGGTTGACGTTATGTGGTTTTTGTATATGTTCTGCATGTTATTGTGCTAATAAGGAAATCTATTCAAATGACCTCAAAAGAATTTTGTAATCACGTGTATTGATGATATGATTTGTAAATAAGATGAGAAAAATATGTGGGACACTTAGTACCAAGTTTTAATAACTTGTTAATCACTTTAGAAAATTGATCACAGACTACTGATCGGTCGAGTTTCAATCTCGACTGATCCCTCGGATTTATTTTCTGATATGTGCATCGATCGAGTTGTTATTGCGACCTCATCTTGGTCTAGACGACACTTCGGTCATGATGGTGTCTTGGTCAAGACCCTTGTCGTGGTTTGGAAGTGTTGTTATGAATGAGACCTTAATAATGGTCGAGACCACTGATGCCCAGCTATGGTCATGATGAACAACCACTGGTCATTAAATTTGTCTCAGTCGAGATGCCCATGGATCCTTGCAATCAAGACAGTTTTCTGAATGCACACATTTTGACCATAAGGAAGATGTATTAGTAGTGAATGATGATGAGTCTACATGGAGTAAGAAAGGATATGAAGCAGCTGTTGTCGGACGAGTTTGTCCTGAGGAAACTCAATTGACAAGCATCGATGGATGTGTCAACAGTTGTTGTCGATTGAGAAGTTTAATCTAGAAACTTGATTGACAACAATGTGCACATAATACACAGATGGCCTTTTTGTATGAGTATTTCCCTCTCATCTAGAATTTCTCAAGCATTATTCTTATTCTATGGCATTCCCGTTGGTACTTTTTTATGATATGCATACTGCCTTGCTTTAAATTGTTGATCTTTCATACAACTCTATCTTTCTAATTATTATATTTCGGTATCTCTATATCTTTCTTTTACTAATCTTGGGTTGTTATGCATGTTTCGATGATGGTCTCTTTGAATCTCTTGGTTGTGATCTGAATTGCTTCAGTTTTTCTCTAACTTTCTACATTTATCTAGTAGTATATCTTTTGATGCAATCTTAAGTTTATTAGTGGAAATATTTTTCATTAATGATGCATATTTGCTAGAAAGCAATATCCTTTCATGCCTCTGAAATTACATATCTCTTTATTTGGATATATCTAGACATCTACTCATAACTTATTCTTTAACTTGGGCATATTTTTCTATGATCTTGATCCTACTAGTAGTCCTAAATTGTGATATCATCTACTAATAGACCATCTACATGTAGTTGGAATATGCCGAATGATTATAGACATCTTCCAACCCACACACAAATAAGCATTCTTTGCCCATGCCTAAAGTCTTATACATCGGTAGGTTTACTGACCATTTTCAAGATGACCATCATCCTTGTGCTCGCCTCCCCTCATCCTCAAGAGAGACAAGTGCTCTAGGCACACTACACTTCCTACACAGTTCCTAGCATTTGAATGTGGAACCATAGGTGAACGACTGGGAGTGCTCTTCGAGCTGCTCTTTCAGGGAGTGAAACATGTATGCTATGCTTGTATCTTTATTCATACATACTCAAACTTGATCCTTAAGTTGCATACCTACTATCTTGAGTTGCTTGTATAGCCTTGCGATGTGAAACAAACAAAGCTACATTATATGTAGAAATTTGAGCATCTAAAGATTTTATGCAATTTTTGAAATTTTATGCTCCAGTGTTAGATTTTGGTGCAAGACTATTGTATTTTATGCAAAAAGGGCCTTCTAACAAGACTCATGGATTTAGTAATGCATCCTGACATTTTGGGAGAATTTTGTCATCTTGAAGGTTAAAATTGTTGTTTATTAGTTTTCTCCAACACCTTATGTTATAATTTCAAGGACCATTTGTTATTTTTCCTTGATTATTTGCTAGAACTGCATCTAGGATTGTTCTAGTGCATGTCTTAATTTGCTTTATCTACATTTCTTGGAGAAGCCCCTAGTTTTTTTCTCTTCTACATTCCCTTTTCAAACAAGTTGTGCTTTATCTCTTCAACCCCTCACTTTTTGAAATGACAAAGGGGGAGAAGTCATGTCTTATGTAAAGGGGAGAACACATATATGTAGAGAACTTATATGAGTAGAATAAATAGTTTATATAGATTTCATGAAAGCTAACTATACAAGAGAAATAACATAAATTGAGAGTGAGTATATGAACTCCAGAAGCATCAATTAAGGGGGAGAATATGAACTCAATTCTATCGAAACCCCTAGGTTTCTCTAAAGGTGTGATTTTACTTAAATTATTTAAATACATTTATGGAATGGTTTGTCATCTTCAAAAAGGAGGAGAATGTTGACTCAAAGTCTAATTGAATCTCAAAGTCTAATTGACTAAACCCTTGCTTTTTATGATGACTAACCATTCCACTTATTTGTGTGTAATGCTTCTACTTGAGTGATTTCATACTAGGTATAGACACACTCCAAATGACATAACTTGTGCATGCTAACTTGGAGAAAAACAAGTCAACATCAATGCAAGTGCACTTTTCTAGAGAAGGTTATATATCTATTAGAATCATGTTGTAAATCACTTGTAATGATTGTATGACATGTAATTAAACTTAGAAAAAAAATCAAGATCACTTAAATCGAATATTTAAGCACTTCTATGGAACTTTCCGAAATTCATCACATGGAATTTTGTCGGCCAAGTTTCATCTTGGATAAACTCGGCCAACACTCTTGATGGATTCTTGGAACTGCCAGGGACAATGCAGTTTCCCCTAACAAACTCGACCGACATCCATGCATAGGCAAATCAATTGTAAATCGTCGGTCGAGTTTCATCCAGGATAAAATCAATCGACAACTCAAAATTAATTTGTCACACAGTTCCATCGGTCGAGTTACCCTTGTTTGGAACTCGACCAACCACACTATAAGAAATGTGTCAAGAAAGTATTTCTAACATTTGGAGTGTTGCAATACTTGAATATATCTATTACAACACTCCAAATGGCTAGAATTCATCCTTAAGTGCTTCTACTGGCTAGTATGCCTCCTCAACTGTAAATAGGACCCCTTAGGCTTCATCCAATGGTTAGCTAAGCACTATGAAGGTCCCTATATTACAATTGAGTACCTCCAAGAGCCTCCTTTCACTCTAAAGATTAATCACTTGCTACATCCATTAAAATGAGTAGGAGATTTGTAAGAGAGCTAGTCCTACATGCATACTTCCTCCACCTCCCAATCTCTCTTTCTACCATGAAGATGAAGGTTATCTCTCTTGACTAAGAGAGGTGAAGAAGAAGAAGGGAAGGATTCCCTTGGTGAAAGCTTCTCCTTGGTAAGGGTGAAGTCAAAGCAGAAGATCCTAGTCAAGAGCGGGTAACTCCTTCAAAGCAGAAGACTTGTTGTTAGAGTGGGTAAGCCCCTAGTGAAGGAAGAATACTCATTGCAAAAGTGGGTAAGTCCTTGGTGAATCATTAGACTCTTATTCATGGATGGGTAAGTCCTTTATGAGGTTATTGGCTCCGTTGTCCTCAAAGGGAAGGTTGGGTATCCTTGTCTCACAAAACTAAGGTCATATATTGTAACTCTTATATTGGAATATAAGGAGTGAGACATGGTTGAAAAATCCTAGAGGTTGACCTCTTTAGGTAGTGGATGTGCATTCTCCTAATTTGGAGTTTGGAACCACTATACATAGATTGTGGTCTTGTTCTTATTCAATCTCTCTCATCCTTGATATGTATGTTTAGTTGTACTCCAATTCCATATATGCAACCTTACCTCTTGATATAATTTGAAGGTCTAATGAATTTGGTTTAAGTGTTTTTTTGTTATATTCAACTCCCCACCCCCTTTAAAGCCCATCATCTTAGATCATACAGTACATTGACTGAGAATATTTATATGGAGAGTGTTTTCAATTTTGTGTTACTCGATAACAAGCAATTCTCAAGCTTGAGGTTGTCTGGTAAATGTCTTTTCATCATAGTTTTAGGTGTGTTTCCTCTTTAAGTTTTGCATGTTTATATTACACTTCATAATGTTTTTTCATATTTTTGTATTTTATATATTTGTGTAATTTAATTGGTATTTAATTATTTTTATTTGTAGGTGGATGCAAGGAAATGAGGTGAAGTCCTAAAATTTGCACATAATTCTATAGAAATGATTTGACAAGTTAAATCCTCACTCCCCAACTCAAAAAATCGGCGTGAGTATAATTAAATGATAGAAAGTCAATAAAATGACTCCAAATTTCACATATAAACTTGGATTTGAGTGATTCAAGTGCCATTATTTATCTATAGAATGGATATATTTACTTACATGGACAACCAACTGATTGGTCCTTTGAACCGATCAACAAGAGGAGTGCTACAAATTTATAACAAATGCCCACAATAGTTAAATGATTTTAGATTGAATTTATATCTTGGGAAATGATATAAAAATAATGCTTTCTCTAGCAGAACTCCCATCCCTTTCCTCTTTGGGTGATCAGATCACTCCCATGGTGGGAGCCGAGTGGGATGGGGTAGGCTCCACTTTCCTAGCCTCCACCTCCGTGTCGCCCTCCCTTTCTCAACCCCACACCACCACCTCAGCCTCTCCCATCTCCAACACTAGCCAGTTCATCCCTCCCTGGTCAAATCCCAACTCTGATGTGATAGTGGGTAGGGCGTGGGCAGAGACATTGTCCAAGCCGATGACTGTCTAGCAGAACTTCAAACCTCTGGTGCTTCCCGAGGATCCCAAGGCTCTAATTTTTTGGCAAGGCGATGATCGGTCTTGGATGAGTTTCTCCTCCCTATGGTAGAATCTACAAAGGAGTTCCACCGCAAATCCATCATTATCCAGGTTCTAGGGTAGAAGGAAATGGTGATCCAGCAGCTTTATAGATGGATGTTGAGGACCTGAAGAATCAAAGGGGAACTGTAGGTTTCTCTCATTGTGGGTGGCTTGTTCCTGGTTAGGTTTTTGTTGGATGACGACCTCAACACTTCCATCGAGCAAGGTCCTTATTTCTTTGACCAACAGTTGGTGCTGATGAGGAGATGGACCCATAAGGTGGATGTTCGCAGGGCCACCCTTATTTCCACCCTAGTTTGAGTTACCTTGTCATAGGTGGGACAACACTGGACTAGAATATCCATATCCATTATTGGACATGGTATAGGCACTCCAAAAGTCATTGACTTCCTCACCAAAGAGAACCTCACAGGGGCAGCCCACCTGTGTGTTAAGATTGAAGCGGATAGGAAACCACCTCATGTGGTCATGGTTGAGCTTCCCGACAACAAGGTGTTGGAGATCAAATTCATGTATGATGTGTTACCAGATAGATGTAAAGGTTGCAAAGTCTTTGGGCATAGCTCGGGGCAGTGCCCTAGAACCAGAACAACTCACCCTGAACCCCCATTGTCTAAGGATGGTAATACAGTGGGCAGTAGAGATCTCACAAAGCCAAAAGGAAGCCATCGAGAGTGTCACAAACCGTTCGAACAAAATGTCATTAACTAAGCGGAAGTGATCATTAACAACAGATTACTGAAAATCACTAAAATTAAAACCATTTACAAAGAGATCCAAACATAGGAAAACTCTTTTATCAAGAACCAATGTATTTTATTTACATCCTGATTCATAAGTACATATCCAATACTATCCCTTCTCGAGGATTACAAGCATCAACTTCTCTGTTAAAACTATACACTGGCAACATAAGAACCTCGAGACATCAATTCAAAATATCAAATCGATTCATTTAAAATACTAACTACTAACTCCTAGGACCTGAGAGTACAGAGATGACACATAGGACTCATATCTACAAGACACGACAATCAGTATCTCCACCTGAGATGTCACTGCTATCCCTGATGCTGTTGTCCTTCTCTTGCTGTAGGGTTTCTACCTCCTCGTTCTCGTCCACCTAAAAATGTTGATCCAACAGGGGTGAGACAATTGAAATTGTCCCAACGAGAGATATAACTCTCCGCCAGAAACATTATTATTGTGGGTAAAAAGTAATAAATTGAACATAGTAATCTTTATTTTACAACATGATTTAATCATTATTAAGTGGAATAGAGAAATATCATCTTTCAAGGCATTACAACTACAAATGATAAAGCAATAATCATCTATTCAGTTTAATTAGGAATATGAAGAACATGTATAATAGCTATCCATTTAGGATACAATAAGCATTGTAACATCAACCAATGATTTTCATATTTCATTCTTAAGCAAATACGCTACATGGCTGATTACATTTTACAATCATACATATGCCCTGAGGAGACGACGTATACCGTTCATGCTCCAACCGACCACGATTACGTAAAGCATCATTTCCATACATAGGTCAATGGAAGAGTCGGACTCCATCACCTCATCTGTCTCGGTCAATACGAGACCATAGTAGGACATCGAGTGTCTCTGCTAAATAGCTTTCCAGGGTATACTAGCAACTTCACTATAGATTTATAGCCTGTAGCATATACTCTCTTCACGATATGGCCCGTAGCCAATGCCTGGTATTATGGAGTTATGGCCCGTAGCCAATGCCTGGTATTGTGGAGTTATGGCCCGCAGTCATTCCTATGAGGCGTAAGGATATATTCACACATTACCCCCACATATTCAAAAATATGCATTCCAGGAGTTTCCATAGGAAAACATGTTTCACCATCACCAACTACTGACGATGATGGATCTATGGCTAGGGATCTACATGGTAATATTCCACTTGAATAGTTAAGTACATTACCGTATTCTTTTAGCATCAATCAACATTTCAAATAGGAATTATTATAACAAATTCTACAAATAAACATGTAATGCTTTTATCAAGTGCTTGTCAAATTTTTATAGAACATGGAGATCTCAATCCTTGATCTCATTACTGGGAATTCACATCCCTCCACAATGTCATCATCATGGTTACTGGATCTGGGTATTCAAACCCTTACTTCATCATTGAACAAGGTTGCCACTTATTAGGTAACTAATACCTCCAGCTCATCTGACCAAGGTATTCATGATACTTGTTTACACAAGCATCTCACATAGCTCATCAAGCATATTTAACTTTTTGTCACCTCTCACTAGGCAACAATTAAATTAATGGCTCACAAGGCCCATTAACATCATAGCTCATACCTGGTTATGCTCATCACCTCATGATACCTGCATGGTTAGTATACTTGATAACAACCATATCAATTACATATCAACAATATGCAATACAAAGATAACATCACTATTCCCTTATTAGGGTTAGAGTTTCACAATTTATGTCAATTAGGGATACTCATCCCATTACCCAAAATTAGGGTTATGGTTTATCATCATATTGCCCAAGATTAGAGTTTCATGCACTATAACCCAAAATTAGGGTTTCACATACCTTCACCCTATATTAGGGTTAGGGTTTCATATAGCATTACATAGCATCACCCTGGATTAGAGTTTCCCATCACATCACTGCATTAGGGTTTCACATGGCAACACCCTAGATTAGGGTTTCACACAACATCACCCTATATTAGGATTTCATGATCATCTCATTAATCCAAATCCTAAATCAGTGCTTCCACATATCTTGGAGCACATAGCATTATTTAAGTATTAAATCATACTTATCATTGTTCCATATGCTAGGAACACATATCACCATCATGCCTTATTAAGTTAATTTAACCTTTCACTAATTACATACACCTATGTTTATCGTGGTGTATTGGATTTATTTCTTTCATAGGCATCAAGTGATAATCACTCTAATTACACTAATCACCTAAGTTCTTAGAGGTATTTCCATTGAATATGACATTGAGTTACTCTTCAACCACTTATAGGGTTAATAGTACTTACATTGTTTGAATCAATTAGACCTTCAAATGGTCTTGAGGTACTAGACCCTCAAACGGTATTGAAATACTTTGACCTTCAAACGGTCTTGGAAACCGTTAGACCTTAAACGGTCTTGGTTCAATTGAATCTTCAAACGGTCTTGAACCTTTTGTACCTCCAAACGGTCTTGAGGTCAACATCCTTAAACGATCTAAAGACCGTCAGACCCTAAACGGTCTTGTCCATATTCTTCAAACAGTTTGAGACCATTAGACCATCAAACGGTCTTGAACCCAATCCTCCAATCGGTCTGAAGACCGTTAGACCTTAAATGATCTTGAAGATTGATCAACTCTAAATGGTTTGAGACCGTTTGATATTAAAATATTAATTAACCCCAATCAGTTTGAGATCGAATGGCCCTCAAATGGTCTGAGACCGAATGGTCCTCAAACGGTCTAAGACCATTTGGTCAAATCAACATGAAACCATTTAACCCTAAATTAGGGTTTTGTTCCTCAATCTATCTAGGGTTTGCAATCAAGGAACCATCAAATGATGAAACCTTTGGGACTAGATCAATTGTAACCATTGGATCTCCATCCAACCATGACACCACTTGACCTCAAACGGTCTTGAGACCATTTGGTCACCAAAAAGGTGAAACCGTTTGCTCATAATTTTTATTGAGGTTTGTTCTAAGATGAGGTCATCATCATCAAGATTTAGACCTTTGGAATCTACTTCCATTCATATGGTGATTTCATCAATTATCCAAAAGAAATTTCAAGAAGAAAGAAATGATCAACATGAAATGAAGAGTTGAATTCAATAATAACATTTAAGGGTTCAAGTTATATAACCTGCCTTAAAAGTTGAATCCAAGCTTCAATATTCACGTCTTTAATGGTGAATGAAGGTTCCTCAACTGTCCAAGGTCCTTTCTCAACTCTTTGTATGCAAAGGATGATCAACGTTGAACATTGAATGGAGAAAAGAAGAGAATGAGTGTTGAAATTCAATTTCCACCATGAATTCAAGGTTGAAGATGAATATGGAACTTACCTACAGGTTGGGGCACGTTCTCCTCTTTCTCCTAAGCTCCTTTGTCTTCATCCCAATAAAATAAAGAAAGTGGTTTGCAAAATGGTCTTTCAAATAAGGAGAAAATTGAATATATCTGATTGATTTTCTAGGAGAGAGAAAGTAGAAGAAAATCCATCCATTTTCTTACCACATGCTCCCCTACACGTCCTTGCCTTCGAAGCCATTTTCCTTGCCTTCAAAAACCTCTCGTTTATCCTTGAATTATAAGCAACCACTTTAAGCATCTTAATCATTGTAATACTATTATCCATTTTTAGTGGACATTTCTTTTTAATTAACAAATGTGAGTGGGTTTCTTCACATACTTAGGATATTTCGGTGCAACTCAAGGCATTTGGACGTTCTTGAATTATAGGATTTCAAACAAAGCCTTTTTAGTTGATGGTCACTTCAGTTAATATATTTATTTTTGCATTAAATTGAATTAGGGTTTCAATTATGCTTAAATCTTGATTATTTTAATATCAAGATTCTCTCTCCCCTAAAGAGATTCAAATGAGATGCCCCTATATTTTTCTTGTCTCTATTTGATACCAAGAAACATTAGGGACTCTCTAGAAGTGGTATTTTGCATATTGAACCCTAGGTTTTGGGTAAATTGCACATTACACCAAAACTAGGTTTTAATGCACAAACATTGCTTAATAAGCTCTTTCTTGGTGCTCAGGCTTGTGGAAGCCATACCTCTGCATCATTCTCATTCTTCTAATGCTTAAACACTTGAGGAACATTTTATCATGTAATATTTGCAATTTAATCCCTCAACTTGGGTAATTTGCACGTTAGCCCAAAATGGGCAAAACATTGTTTTCAACATTATTAAAAAGGACTAAAATTGAAACATAAGTTCCTCTTGAGCCTTAATTACTTTTCAAAAGATAAGAGCAAGCATATAATTATCTTTCTTAAACAAAACATCTATGGTTAAAGCATAACCCAGGTCAGGGATGTTACAGAGAGCCCCCCAGTCTCCTCTCTAGTGAACCTGGTAGGTGGTAAGTCTCCCAGTCGAGGTCCCGAGGTGTGCTGGTGAGATTGAACTGCCTACGGTTGACCCTCTGCCAGAGAAGTTGATCCAATGAGCGCAAGCTATTTTAATGGAAGATGAGAGAGTTGGCATTGCAGGTCAGGTGCTTGACATTAAGCCTGAGGGAGAACAGGTTATAGAGGGGCCATTCTAAGAGGTTAGGAATGGCTCTAGGTTGTGCAACACGCCCGGTTGAAATGCCAAACATAAGGAACCCCCCTAGAATCCTCCAACCAATTCAACTTGCTTGAGGATTTGGATAATGATGAGCTGATGGTTGAGGTAACTTTGATGAATTGGGTAGCTGTCTTTGCCCATGAGGACCAGAAGAGGTGGATCCACGCCTAGGAGGGGGGTCAGTGCAAAAACTCCTAATGTGCATCCTAGATTGGAATTTGTAGGGTGCCTCTTAACCCAGAAAACAAAGGAAGCTAAGAGAGATCATTAAGGAAGTTAAGGAGATGTTGGTGGTCTACTTAGATACCAGAATAAGTAGACCAATGGCAAATAGAGTCGGGGTTCTTGTACCCCATGGATGGGATTGCGTCTCCATCCTCGATCAAGTAGAGGGAGGAAGGATCTCCATATGTAGGAATCCTTAGATTTAGGATGTGCAAATCATTTTCCAGATGGACCAGTTGATGACGGTCAACTACATCAATAATGGTGGCCTGCACAGTGTGGTTTCCGGTGTATATGGGCATAACTCTAACAGCTGTCAGCATAGATTGTGGGAGATCATGGGAGAGGCAAACCAAAAGGATCTACCACATATTTTTATTGGGGACTACAACCACATTAGAAAGGTTGGGGAGAAGATGGGAGGTCTATCGGTCCCAGATTCATGTATTGTGTGGTTCAATGATGCGGTGAAGGTTGCAAAACTGATTCAACTCAACATGAATGGTGGCATTGTGACTTGGCATAACAAGAAGGCTATTGACAGGAGAATTGCGATCCATTTAGATTGAGTGCTCATTAATGAATCCTGACTAGATATGTTTCCTCAAGCATGTGTCTAGCTTGGTTGCCACCCCAACAGTGATCACTCTTGACTATAGGTACAACTAGCGCATGGAACTTGTACAACGAAATTGTTCAAATTCTTCAATGGGTGAATGGATTGGCCCAGTTGTAGTAAGACTATTGAGGAGGCTTGGAGGATGGGTGTCTTGGGTAACCCCTTATTTGTGATTGTTGATAAGATGAAAAGAACCAAGTCGGATCTAAAGGAGTGGTCAAAAAACCTATCTAATATATAAAATTTGGTTGCCAATGTGAAGAAGGCACACACTCAAGCCACCATGAAGTTAAGAGGGGATCCTTTTAATAACCAACTCATTATTCTTGAAGATGACTCTACCAAAAAACTATTATGGCTTGAAAAGACTGAGGAGCTTTTCTTGTGGCAACAGAATAGATTGAATTGGATATGGGATGGGGACTAGAACACTCACACGTATCATATTTCTATTAAGAGGAATGAGATGAAATATTACATTCATACCCTGTACAAGCATGATGGTACCCCGACTAGATCTCCGAAGGAGGTTGTGGCTGAGGTTGTCCTCTTCTAATCCAAGCTCTACAATTATAATGATGTGGCTCCCCTACCTCAAGGTAACTTGCCTCCATGGCGCGTCATTAATAAGATGAATAGAGAGTTGTGTGGACCTACCTCTGAGGAGGAAATTAAAAGGGCTTTGTTTTCCATTGGAACCGGGAAGGCCTTGGGACCTAACGGCTTCAATACTTTCTTTTTCCAAAAGATGTGGGATGTGGTGAAGCAGGGGCTTTGCAATCTTGTGAGGTGGTTTTTGGTTGGAAGGAGTATGGTGAGAAGCATCAACCATTCTTTTTTTAGATTAATCCCAAAGAAAAGTATGGTTAATTCTGTAAATGACATAAGGCCTATTGAATATTGTGGTGTCATCTACAAAGTTATTACTAAGCTTTTGGCTTCCAGACTAAAGAAGGTTCTTCCTGATGTGGTTTCCCCGGCCCAATCAGTGTTTGTGAGAGGCAAAATCTTGTCGGATAGTACTCTACTAGCCTCTAAATTTCTTTTGGGTTTTGTCAAGAATGTGGGGTCTCATAAACCTTGTGTCAAATTAGACATTGCCAAAGCATATGACCTCATCATGTGGGATGCCCTCAAGTGCATCATGATGGAGTTGGGATTTTACAAGAGATGGGTTGACCTGATCATGGAATGTGTATGTTCTACATCCTTATCGATTCTTGTGAATGGTGTGCCCTATGGGCTCTTCAAAGCCTCCAATGGGTTGAGACAATGTGACCTTTTGTCTCCCTTCCTCTTCACTATCGTCATGGAATCCTTAAACACCCTAGTTGATGAAGCCATTACTACAAAGAAGATGATGACCTATACACAAGGCGGGGTGAAGGTGATCCTGAACCTCCTCTTTGCCAATGATGTTCTCTTCTACCTCTTGGGGACTGCTAAGATGTCGAAACACCTACAGATTGTTTTGAAGGTGTTTGGGAACCTCACTGGCCTTTTCATTAGTGAGCCAAAGTCCAAAATATACCTATCTAGATCTTGTGACTCTAGGAGGGGGAGGTTGAGAGACATAGTCAATCTTCCCTTAGTTTGTTTCCCACCAAGTATCTTAGCATTCCTATTAGTGGTGGTGTGGCGAGGAGAAATGACTTTGCGATGTGCGTGGACAACCTCTAGGACACTGTTGCCAAGTGGATGGGGTTCCAACTATCTCTCGTGGGCCACCTGGTCTTGGTGAGGTATGTGATTACCCCTAATATTAGGTACTAGTATAATCAAATTGAGATGCCAACCTTTGTCCTAGATAAGATGAGATCCATAGCTACCTCTGTTATTTGGGGTGGGAAACAACATGTTTTTCCTTGGTCTATGCTGGCTAGAAGCTACAAAGAAGGAGGTCTCAACATCGTCGATATGCCTAGCTTAGCCGCTTTGGCTACCTACAGGAAGATTGAATGCTTCCTTAGGAATAATGGATCCTTATGGTCATGTTGGATGAAATAGAGACATGGAGATAAGCTCAAAGCACATTAGCATCCACCTACTTCCAAGGTGTGGTGAGCCATGGATCTTAGGTGGAGTTATGTTTCTTCAGAGTACGTTTGGCAGATGGGTTCCTGGAACCTGTGTGATCTCGCCTTCAAGCCAAGCTCCTTCTTATCCTTCCATACTCCACAGGTTCCTTGGTTTGAAGTGACCTGGCACAAATATCAAAAGCCTAAGTGGAGTTTTTTCCCTATATTGGTGTGTCTTTGTGAAGTTACCCACCCTGGATAGGATCAGGGCGTGGGGTTTGACCTCTAGTTCTATCTGTTGTCTTTGTAAGGAATAGGATGAGAGCCACAAGCACCTATTCTTCCAGTGCCCGTATACAAAGTACCTGTGGTATAGGTAGAGCTTGAAGATGGGTTGGGGTGGGTGTCCCCCTTCAAGCCTAGATGAGGGGATTCTTGGCTTATGGAGAAGAGAACCCAGTCGAGACTTTTTGATGGTCTTAGTCTCGCTGTGCTGTGCTACTGTATCTAGGAGGAGAGAAATTGTAGAGTCCATGGGAAGGGTGAGCGTGATACTCTCATCCTGTTAGATTTTTTTTTATAATATGGGTACGGTGGTTAAAGCCAAACCCAAGATCAAGGTTGGGATTGGGAATGAGATTTTGAGATAGTGGGGTTTTTGCTGACTTACCCACCTAAATAGTATATATGGCTTACCCCTATACTTTCTTTTGATGTTATAGTGATATTTTACCTACTCTGAAAAAAATGATATAAAAATACTAGTGCCGCCCATGAAAAGAATTCATGACGTATCGATGCATATTTGCTCGTATTGTTAGTAGAGTGTAACTACCTACTGATAACATCAACTTTTATGAATATTTTAAACTTATTTTTCCTAGAAATCAATCTAGATTGTCATATAATACTCATGATTCCTTTCATATTGAGCATAATTGATTTACCTCCCTTATAAAATTTTGGAAATAGCATCAAATGATTGAGCTTGATAAAAGTTGATTGACCAAGAGGTCAATCAATCTCAAAGAAGAAGATCAAGCAATAATTGAAGCAAGTGATCGAGCTCTAATATCGGTCAACAAAAGCTCGAGCAAGTCTATTCTCGACCATCAAAGAGTTTAATCAAGCTCTAACCTTGATCATACATGAAGGTTGATCAATCCTGATAGAGCTTCAAGAAAAGATACACTCAATCAAGATCAAGGTGCAATAGTATAATGTCGGGGCTATTACCTAAGGCTCTAGTAGAGATTCAGGAATGATGACTTGCCCCACATACCACCACTACCCTGAAGTGTGCTTTTTGTCCTCACTCACACACATCATGTGGTCAACTTCTCCGCAGGTCACCCATCCTAGTACTATTGTAGATTGAGCATGCTTAACCACAAAGTTATTAGTAATGTGATCCCTAAAAAGGAGGTGCACCTTGGTGATATGGGTAGTCCAATCATTCCTCTTAAGATTATATTATCCAAGGCTTCAAATCATGGATGTTATGATTTCCCCGACTTATACTCTTGATGTCCTCATTAAGTCTTAATATTATGAACTCATAACCACTTCCTCATTGTAGAGAAAAATTAGAATGCCTCATGTATACCCAGTTCCCATGCACGATTACTAGCACAAAGATGTCTCCATCTACTCGTATAACCCTTTCCAGCATGCACGAATGCCACTAGTGCAAAGGTAGACCCATCAACTCAGATAACCCTTTCTAGCATGTTTGGATGCTACCAGTGCAAGGGTGGATGCATCAACTTGGATAGCCCTTTTTGACATGTCTGGATGACATGGATTAAGATTGGGGTGCACATGCCCATTTGGGCCCCACTTATTGGAGGAGAACTATCTATAATACCACTTGTAATGCACATGACCACTTCCCAAGTAGCCTTGATTGTGTGTTTTTTCCTTACTCTCATGCATCCCATGATCGAATTCTCAATAGGTCACCATCCTAGTACGGGATGGGGTTGAACACACTTAATCATGTATTTCTTGTAATGGGCTCCCTAAAAAGGATATGCACCTTGGTAATATGGGTGGACCAATCATTTATTTTTATATAGTATTACTGTAGTCCTCAAATCTTGGGATGTTACAAGCAATCAATCAAAGTATTGAAACTCATCACATACAAGCACCAATCGACCAATACAGTCAAGCTTTAAGGTCGATAGCCTCAACAACCATATCAAGTACACAGGTCGATAAAGAAAGCAAAGTCAAGAATAAACACCAAGTGACGACACAAAGAAAGTCAGTCAACCTTTAGTTCGATCACAACCAAAGGGGTACAATTGAATTCCAAACAAAACCTCCAAAGCTCAATAATTCCTACAAATCTACACATCCGATTGAGGTATGTTGATCGAGCTAGTAGATCAATAGCTCCCATGCACCAATAAAAGATCAAGAGTTTGATATCTCACATGAGCCAAGACATTTTAAGTACCATGATGATCAATTAGAATCCAATTAAGACTGAAGTTCGATCACATCGCAGGCTTGATATCCAAAAAGCTAAAGGTCGACTACCATGTGGGCCAGTTAGAGATTGACACAAGCCAAGATGTACCCTATACATAGGACTCATGGCATCACTTCCTAGACATGTTGTCTTCTATTAAAGCATAGAAGCATTGCTTCTAAAGTCAAATTCACAAAGTCAGATTGATCAATCTCTTGTGATTGACCTACCTAACTTTTCCACATCTAATATCACTAGCTCAATCAAGTTCTCCTTGGGACAGGAGTTGCCAAGTGCCAATGCCTTCAACAGAAGTAAGGCAATCAACCATCCTAGATCAAAGATCATTTTTCTTGACCTTCCCTGATTAACTAACCTTAGAAAATTCCAATTGAAGTAGATATGATGATCTACCCTTGAAATGGACCACCTTCTTTTCTCTTGTAATTTTATTTTTCTCTCCTTGAAAGAAATGGCCATTTTATATTGTCTTACACCATGAGTGTCTAAACTTCAAACTTGGGTTGAGATTAGCCATGAGGCCCTCTCAATCATGTAATATTATCCTTCCTTTTAATACATATTTACTTGTAAGTTTTTTCCTTACTCTTATTTTAATGCATTGCTTGTTTGATTAGCTACCTTCTTGCAATTTTTTATCTGAACTAGTTTGAGAGAATGAGTTCAAAAAGATCCAGAGTAAGTATCGGTGAGGACCCATGAGAGTGGGAAATTATTATAGCAATAGTCATATGGCTGTTCTTAATATCTTGGTTTTTATCCTAAGAGAGTGGCACCTTTTAATATAAATCTACCTCGATCTTAAGAGAAAGAATGTGTTATATATCCTTGATGACTTCTTGAAAAACCATGTTGTGGATATATGAAATGTAAGAGAGATTGTTACATTGTTGAGGTTGGCTTGATTGGTGAAACCCAAAGAAGTTACCTTTTATTGTAATCACCATTACCTTTTCTTAAACTGTCATAATTATTTTTTCTACTTTAAGTAGATTATTTTGTTCCTTATTGGAACACCCCAAATACAACATTTTTCTCAGCTAAGCTAAGTTAAGATTTATAGTCTCTTATGTAGTTTCTAACCTTATCCCTATGTTTGACCCCACTTTACTATAATAGAATTTGTATTGAGTTGATGACATCTGTTGAAGCCAGTTAAAATTTAAATTTTAATCCTTTTCAACAAGGAAAGTGTTTTCTCATTTCTAACCCACATTTAAGGGTGATCAACTTTTGGTGCCATTTATGGGGATAAGGCTAAACAAAAAAAGCTCTAAGAAACTGAAGTCTAGATACTCTTAGTCATGCATCTTTATTTTCTCTTTTTAATCAAATTTGCAAAATGCAGTCTATCATTGTTACTTGAAGACATTATTAAACATAGGGCACTTATTCTTTGGTGATATGAATTTTAGGTACTTGGTATGAGGAAGAAATGGAATGAGGACAATCTTATCATTCCTACACACAATCCAAGTCTAATGATGTCAGGCAAAATGTTGTGAATCCAATTCCTAACATTTCTACTTTTGATATCAAAAGGGGTACTATCTCTCTCATTTAAAAAAGAAATTTTGGGGGTATTCACCTGATGAAAATCCCTACCAATATATTGATGCTTTTAAGGAAATTTATGACACCCAAAACATTCAATGTGCCCAACAAGTAGGCATATATGCAAAGGTCTTCCTTTTCTCTAAGGGACAAAGCCTTGGGATGGTACCTCAACTTGAAACCATTGAGCATTCAAATTGAAATGATCTTGTTGAAACATTAGTCAACAAACTCTTTCCTACATAAATGACTATCCAATACAGCAACAAGATTATTGGTTTTGTCCAAAAACTAGCTGATAATCTTTATGAAGCATGGGAAAGATTTTAGATTTGTCAAAGAGAGTGTCTAAAGCATGGATTTAATGAAACATTACTCACACAAATAAGAAAACAAGGTAACTTCAACAGGCAACAAAGAGGCATCTTTCTAATGCATCAACAAAATATTATCAACCAACTGAACTCTCTAAAAAAATAGTTGGGGCAAGCAATTTTGAGCAACAACAATTAGTTTAACACTATGAAAGCCCAAAAGGGAATGGAAAACATGTAAATCAGTGATCTACAATAACATAATTGTGATTAATCAACATCTCACATGTAAATCAGTGATCTATTAAGAACTTGAATAGATAGTTACCTTCTTGCATTAGAACAATCCCAGGAATGATTATGCAAATATACCCACATTATGGTCTGGTACCAGTCTACAAACTCCACCTTAGAAAGAACAACATGTGATTGTTGATGAGTTTAAGACCTCTCAATATGGAAACCCTAAATTGAAAAATATTGCACAAGGAAGTAGCGCAGTCAACATCCCCTAATACTATTGATCATTATGCCAAAGTGCCTTTTTCTCATTGGTTCATTAAAGTCCAACTCGAGAAATAACAATTTTCTTGAGACCATCAAAAAGCTACATCTAGATGTTCCTCTTCTTGATGAAATGGATGAGATGCCCACCTATATGAAGTTTCTCAAGGACCTAATCACTAAGGAGTGAAAGCATGAAGAGATAGAAAGTTTGTCTAGCCAGGATGCCTACTCTTTTATCTGATCCACAATGCCAATAAAAAATCTAGGAGATTTTACAAGTTCTTTTCACATTAGAGACTCTATGAGATACATGGTGTAGCTGATTTAGGTGCTAACATTAGATTTATGCCAATTATTTTTCAATTAGGCTAGGGTTGACTGACATGGTTGAATCTCACATGCATATACAATTGACTGATAATTCATATACCAAACCAAATCGGAGTTGTTCAAGATATCCCTATAAGAATATGAAGATTCTTTTTTCCTTGTGATACCATCATCACTAATACCTCCAAGGATCCCTTATGTTTGATGATATTTAGAAGACCTTTTTTTCAATTGCACATGTCCTGATCAATGTCACATATGGTCTTATTACCATTTGAGTGGATAATGAATATATATTCCAATTTTCTAGATCACATGATACAGCCATCTCAAATAGAATCTAGCTACTTTGTGGACCATTGTAGTCAACTGTATGTAGAAATCTTAGAAAACAATGCAGTAGTGGATCCACTAATGAGAGTTCTTACCAATTTAACAAATGGTATCACAAACCCTAAAGTGGATAAATAGTTTCTTTTTTGGATGAGGCTGAAGAAGAAGAAGTTAATCAACATTAATCAAATAAAATGGCACAATACATTCCTTACAAGGAGTGTCTAAGGATGAGTCTGCACCAGAACTACTTCTTGAGCTAAAACCTCTACTTTAAGGTAAATATAAATTTCTTGATGACCAAGGATGTCTGGTCATTGTGATTTCTGAGCTTCTAAAAAATCAATGAGAGCAATTTTCTCACCAAAGCTCAAATACAAAGGAAAGCTCAAAGGGCCTGGTCCTGTGGTAGCACCATATAAATCTTAAAGAAAATGCTAAAAGGAGAGTTAAACGACAACATGAGATTAATGACAAGATGTGTGAAGTAGTCTAGAAAGAAGTTATTAATATGTATGATGATAGAGTTATTTACACCAATAGCGGCAACAACTGGGTTAGTCTAATCCATGGTGTACCCAAGAAAGTAGGAATGATAGTTGTTAAAGGAAGTTGGTCAAGATCTGCCACCGAAATAGTTGTCAGATAGAGGATGTGCATAGACTATCAGTTTTGAATGTTGCAACAAAGAAAGATCACTTTCATCTACCTTTTATTAATCAAGTAATGGGGTGCTTGGTACACCATCCACACTTCTACTATTTGTATGGATACTATGGGTTTTTTCAAGTGCTATTCATCCTGGTGCTCATCAAAATACCATGTTTACTTGCCTATATGGAACTCATGAATGCACAAACCACATTTGAATGGTGCATTTCAGCCATTTTTGTAGTTTTGTAGAAGAGATCTTTGAAGTTATTATGGATAATTTCCCAGTCTATGGTTCTTCCTTTGTTGAGTTCTTGAAGAATCTATCTCTACTTTCACAAAGATGTGAGGAGAATCAATTAATTTAGAATTGAAAATGTCATTCAATGATATAAGAAGGTATTATGATAGGACACAAAGTTTTTGAAGACAGGATTGAAATCAAGAAAAGAAAAATAGAAGCTATTTGTAAATTGCCAACACATTTCTCAATAACATTTTTGAGGAGTCTTCTAGGTCATGTCAAATACTATTGAAGATTCACTAAAAAATCTCATAGTTCTAGAAGTATTATTTTAGGCTTTTACTGATAGACACTCTTTTTGTATTAGATGAAGATTTTTAGAAAGATTTTTACACTTCAAAGTATGCCCTTACATATGCACCTATAATACAATCTCCTAATTGGAATCCCTCCTTTGAACTAATGTGTGATGCTAGTGATTCTCTTGTTGGAGTAATTCTTAGACAAAAGAAGGACAAGAAGGACCATGTGACTTATTATGAAAGTAAAACTTTAGAGGAGGTGCAAATTACTCCACAACTTAGAAGGAAATGCTCATGATAATCTACTCTTTTGACAAGTTTAGAGCATATTTGCTAGGTACAAAGGTCACTATATATCTACACTGACCATGGGGACACTAGATAGTTGATGAAAAATAAACACATCAAGCCCCAACTATTAAGATGGTCCCTCTTACTTCAAAATTTTGTCCATGAAATTTTGATAATAAAGTCACGAAGAATGTTGTTGTGGGCCGTCTTTACAAAAATTGTATTGAAGGTGTGCCTATGTACGACTTCTACAGAGACGAGTCTCTATTAGAAGTTCAGACTATTGACATGATTACATAGTGGCAGTCTCATTTCTATAACTACTTAGCATGCCTACAATACCAAACATGACCTACAATCAAAAGAAGAAATTCTTTGCTAATTTAAGGAACCATTACTGGGATGATTCTTTACTTCAGAAGATGTGTGAATAAGTTGTATATATGATCTATCTCTGAAGATAAAATTCCTTCTATTTTGGAGAAATGAAGTCCATCTTCTTATGGAGGGAATCTGAGATTTGAAAAGATAGCAATGAAAGTTTTCCACTCTGAATTTTATTGCCATTGATCTTCACTCATTCATAATCTTACGTCAAGGCTTGTGATGCATGCCAAAGAATAGGAAACATTAGCAAAAGGAATGAATTGTGACTGGATCAAAGTTGAATTCTTTAATGTTTGGGGTATAGATTATATGGGACCATTACTGGCTTCTTTCATAAATAAATTCTTCCTAGTAGTTGTAGACTACATTTCCTAATAGATAGAGGCTCTAGCTTTTCCCACCTATGAGTCCAAGACTATTATGTGTATATTTAGTAAGATTATATTTCCACAATTTGGCATACCACGTATTGTGATCAGTGACCAAGATTCTCATTCTTCTAAAAAATAATTTGTAGCTTTGTTTTAAAGGTATGGGTATGACATAAATTTTCCACTATGTATCACCTGCAAACATTTGGATAAGTGGAGAGCTCTAATTGTCATATCAAGAAACTCTTAGAGAAGATTGTTGGGAAAATCAAGATTGATGATGATCTATGGGCATATCGACTACTTACAGGATGTCCATCAGAATAACACATGATTATCTTGTCTATAGAAAGTCTTGAAATCTATATCTGGAGTTAGAAAACAAGGCATATTGGGCCATTAGAAACCTAAATATGGATCCTAATCTCTCAAGGAATAAGAGGATTTTTCAGCTCAAAGAACAGATGGAACTCAGAGTCATGCCTATGAGAATACAAGAATCTACAAGGTGTGAACATAAATATAGCACGATTCTCATATCACGCACAAAGACATTGTTGAAGGAGATAAAGTTTTTCTATTTAATTTTTCTATTAGCTTTTTTCCTAGGAAGCTATGGTCATGCTAGTTGGGACCTTTAATACTTATTATGGTTTATCCTTCTAATATGATGGACCTTCATAGTGAGAAGTAAAGAAATTTTTTGGTCAATGAACATCACTAGTACATAGACTACCTATGTCGTTGCCTAAAATATCCCTCTAACGTCGCTTTTCTAAGTGGGCATCACTAGAGTCAAGCGTCTAAAATGTCAATTTTCTAGGGACACATAAATCGATGATAGATATCTGACCTAGTTGTTATGATTAATGAAACTGACACATTTATGCATCTGTGTCATGAGTTTAGATCCAAAAACTGACACTATCCTTCGATATAGTAGGTCACAATTTTAACTGATAAAGTTCTATGTTTCATCGATTTCTTTGCCATAACCGATGAAATAGACCAAGTGTGTGGTTAGTTTCTACCCTAAACCAACACCAAAATACAACTGGTGGCACGACCGTGTTGGACAACACAACCATTTTAGCTAACCCTATAATGTCAATTTTATTACAAAAACTGACGACTAAGACCTACAATGTGACGACCCCAAATTCCATATAATTTCCTTAGTGACATTCATAGATATGCATGCACTCATGTCTATAAATGTTAGAAGGAAAAATACAAGAGATTAAGATATCCAACTAAATTAGAGAAACAAGCCAAGATCGTTGTTCACAACACCATTGAATAGCCGCACAAACTGTAACATCCCTGACCTGGGTTATGCTTTAACCCTAGGTGTTTTGTTTAAGAAAAACAATTATATGCCTGTTCTTATCTTTTAAAATTAATTAAGGTTCAAGAGGAACTTATATTTCAATTTTACTCCTTTTTGAACAATGTTGAAATAATGTTTTGCCTGTTTTGGAGTAAAGTGCAAATTACCCAAGTTGAGGGGTTAAATTGCAAATGTTACATGATAAAATGTTCCTCATGTGTTGAAGCATCATGAGAATGAAGATGATTCAGAGGTATGTCTTGTGATAGCCTGAGTACCAAGAAAGAGCTCATAAAGCTATGTTTGTGCATTAAAACCTAGTTTTGGTGTAATGTGCAATTTACCCAAAACCCAGGGTTCAATATGCAATTTACCACTTCAAAATAGTCCCTAATATTGCTTGGCATCATGAAGAGCAAAGAAAATGAGAGGGGAATCTCATTTGTATCACTTTGAAGGAGAGAATTTTGATATTAAAATAATCAAGATTTAAGCATAATTGAAACCTTAATTCAATTTAATACAAGAATAAATATAATAATTGAAGGGCCTTCAACCAAAAATGAGATGGTTGGATTTGCTCAAGTGTGAACGTCCTTGTTCCTTTCAAAGGTAAAGGAAATATCTACGTGAGTGGAGAACCTACTCACATTAAGAAAATAAAAAGAAATATCCACTAACTTATGGATAATAATATTATAAAGGTTAAGGTGCTTAATTTCTTTTCCCATAATTCATAGATAATGGAAGAGAATTCGGAGGTTAGGAAGATATCTTTGCATTCAAGGAATTGAGGGGGAATAGGTGGCACCAATTTCGGAATTAAAAGATTTTTATAAGGCATTTTCTCTCTCATTGATTTTCTTATAAAAACACCTTTTACAACTCAAACCAAAGGCTTTTTTCGAATCCACTTCTTCTCTTTGCTTGACAAAACGACTAAGGGATCTAGGAGCAGCAGGAGGATGACCCCGAACCTGTTGGTAAGCTTCTTGACCTTCCTTCACCTTGATTTCATAGTGGAAATCACAAATCAATGCATGATTTCTTCTTATCTCGATCCCATCTTCAATTCTAGCCAATCCTTTGCACTCAAAAGCTTGAGGAACGAACCTTGTGGTGTGTAAAAGATTCTTCCACCATTGTTGACGTGAAGCTCCAAGCTTTGAATCTCAATTGGAGGCGGGTTATATAACTTGAACCCCTATTCATTGTTATTGAATTCAATTTCTCAATCAATTATGTTCAATTGCTCTTCTTACAATTCCTTTGATTAGTTGATGCAACTACCATGGTAATGGCAGTAGTTTTCAATGCACTAAGGCTTGATGATGATGACATCATCTTAGGCACACATTCCAACCAGTTTCTATTGCAAACGTTTTTAAGACCTTAGTCCAAACGGTTTCACCAAACCGTTTGGAGACCAAACGGTTTGCAAATCGTTTGGAGACCAAACGGTTTGCAAATCGTTTGGAGGTTTGGATCCCAAACCATTTCGAAGGGTTGACCATTTGGATGGGTTGACCGTTTGAGGTCAGGACCCTAGTACATGTTGGATGATGATCTAATGGATCTAATTGATTGATTCAATATATGTACAATCCTCCAATTAGAAACCCTAATCGGGTTAAGTGCTGAAATTTCAATTGGTTGATTTAAAATTTTGGGTTGATTAACCCAAACGGTCTCAAGACCATTTAGAGGTTACCCAAATGGTCTCAAGACCGTTTGGAGGTCAACCAAGACCGTTTGGAGGTCTAGGGTTGAGTATGGTTGAGTAATTGAAGGACCAGAGATGGAAAATTGAAATGCAATCAATAGCTAATTTGATGATCAATCCAATGATCTAAACCCTAATTGAATTTCACAAATTTTAATGATGGGATGGGGAAAAAGGTCTCAAGACCGTTTGGAGGTCATCCAAATGACCTCAAGACCGTTTGAGGTCAGGTCATATCATAATTTGATGATGATTCATTGATTTCAATTGAATCAGTTCCACAATGTTAATCATTGGAGGTTCCTCGATTTCAAAACCCTAATTGAAGGTGGAGGCCATCTTCTCTTCTTCTTCTGGCCTTCACCTCCCCCCTTCCTCCCCCTCAACCTGATTATAAATCCTAGTTCAATAGGGTTCAAAACCCTAATTGATGGTACAATTGAAGGATGATTCAATAGTTCAATTGATGAATGAATCAAGGATTCAATTTATAGTCGGTTCATTGATTGAAACCCTGAATTGTTTAAGTGTTGAAAGACCTTTTTGGTCCATTCAGTTTTGACAGGGTTTGGACCAAACGGTCTTAAGACCGTTTGGGTCCAAAAGGTCTCAAGACCCTTTGGGTCCAAATGGTCTCAAACCGTTTGGAGACCCAAGTCCATTCGGTTTCAATGCACTTCTTGCTCAACGGTTTCAAGGGCAATTTGCCTAAACAGTTTCAAACCATTTAGGGAGTAAGGGTCATGGTTGTTTAGTAATTCAATTTGATCATATCAATTGAAAACATATTGTGATAAAGGATCAATTGACTCTATAATGGTTATTGATCTATCTCAAAGATAATCACTAGGGTTGTACCTTTAAGATACTAAGTGATTGATAATCCTTAGATGAGTAAATACTTAAAGCTTAAGTAAGCAATAACTCAGTACACTATGTCAATCATAGTTGTATGTACTTGATTGGAGGGTTGATGTAACCTAATCAAGTTTAACGGATGATAGAAATGAATTCGTACATGAGTATTAACCATGTGGTGATTAGGGTATGATCCTTAGTAAAGAGATCATGAATCCCTAATCAAGAAGGTTAATGAACCCTAACCCTAATTGGGTTGAATAGTAAACCCTAATTATGGGTAATAGAATATGAAACCCTAATTGGGATGAATAGTAAATCCTAATTATGGATAGTTGAATAAGAAACCCTAATTTTAGGGTAAAGTGCATGAAACCCTAAACTAGGGTAATGTGATAAAAAACCCTGATGTATTGATATGATGTAGAACTCAAATCCAGGGTGATACTATGTGCAATCATAACCCTAATGAAGGGAGATGGTATGTGAAATCTTAACCCTAATAAAGGGTGATGGTATGTGAAATCCTAACCCTAATAAAGGATGATAGTATGTGAAACCCTAAACTATAATAAAGGGTGATGGTATGGGAGACCCTAATCCTAATAATGGAATAGTGATTATTACACTGATAAGGGAAATACCTAAAGTGATTGATTATAGGTAACCTTATAGCAAGCAATGCCTTAATCTGAGATAAGTCCCTATCATTGAAGATAGTTGGACAATCCCTATGTGTGTTTTATGACCTATGTGAAAACTACTAGAGGGGGGTGAATAGAGTTTTATAAAGATTTTAATAAGAATTTATTCTCAAACAATCACAATGAAAATATTAGACAAGGAGACACAGGGTTTAGAGTGGTTCCAACTATAGCAAATACTATAGCCGTCAATCCACTACCCGGTTGCTTACCCAACCAGGATTTGAAAAGAAATTTATTTTATTACCTCACAAGGAATTTACATAAAATACAATCACTTTTCCCAAACCCTTCAAGCAGCCTTCACCTAGAAGTAATCGCCAACCTTGAAGCAGCCTTCCCTTGAAGTAGATGCACCAACTCCCGTTGCACCAGCCTTCTGAAGTAGCTTCCCTTGCGATAGCCTTCTTGAAGTAGCTTGAAGTCCCCTTCTCCACCTGAGAAGTCAACCCTCTCCAATCCGTATCCTCCAACCCTAGGAGTAGCAAGGAGAGTACAAAAGATAAAAAGGAACAAGAAAGAAAAAGGAAATTACAACTTATCCTTTAAGCCCAAGGCTTGATATGCCTAGATCAAGCATATAGATCTCCTAGCCAAGTGTGTGAACTTGTGATTGTTGTGGATAGGAGAATCTAGCCTATAGGACACGAGATTGAGCTAAGGAGAATGTAGACTAATGATCACAGTGCTCAAATTGCTTGCAATAGATTGCTCAAGTATGCTCAAGTGTATTCTCAAGTGTAACAAGTGAATTCTAGTGTCCTATGGCTTGTCCTATTTATAGGAATGGCCTAAGTATGCTTAAGGACGTTCTAGACAACTTCTAGGGGTTTCTAAGTGCTTAACGAGCCGTTAGGTACAAAGTTGTTGCTTTAACAACGGCTAATTAATTTATTCTGCAGTTGCTGTCAGAGACCATCTCGGTCGACAAATGGTCGACCGAGACACCTACTCGGTCGAACTTTTGTCGACCGACAGGCTCTCTGGAACAAGTGATTTGCAACGTCTTTCTTCAACTGCCAACTAACTTGTCTGTTGTGTCTAACGGCTACTTTGGATCTTTCTCGGTCGAGAAGATTGTCGACTGAGAGTGTCTCGGTCGAGGAGTTTGTCGACCGAGAATGATCCTATTTCAAGGTTTCAATTTAGGCACTAATTATATGTGTGAGTGTGCAAAAATGATCCTATTTAAAATGGGATGACATGTCTAACTATGGTGTTTGGCTAGGGAAAATCTAACGCTTGATTTACATGCAATTCTAAGTACTTGTACATTATATATTTGTACAAGTTTTTACAACAATGATTACATTGCATGAAAATATAAACATTTTAGCTTGTGGATTTTCCCTAGTTGCTTTGCCATCCATCTTAGTCCTGCACACTCAAGTAGCTCGTTAGATTAATAAGAATGAAATGTTTGTCATAATCAAAACAAAGGGATTTATAGATGTCCATTTAGCCAACAATCTCCCCCTTTTTGAAGATGACAAACATTTCCAAAATATAAATAAAGGAAATATAAAACATATGAGTTTCATACCTTTAGATTGCCTTATGTAGCTTTTCCTCTTATTTCTAAAATGTGTGCTTATTATTCCCAATGAATTATAGAACATGAAATCCAGTTCAGTTGGGAATATAGCAACTTTCAATGTAAAGCCAAGAGTATATTTATGAAACTCATTGATTGAGTTTTTCATAAATACTAAGTTATAGTTTTATATATCTCTCCCCCTTTGTCATTTCAAAAAGATAACCGTTTTAATAAAAACTCCCCCTTAATTAGATATCCCGTCAAATCTAATGAAAAAGATGTCCATTTGAAAATTTTATTTTTCTTCTCCCCCTTAATTTTATATTATGCTCCCCCTTAAACAGATATCCTATTAGGAACATGGATTTTTGTCTAATTTATCCATTATTTGTTTCTCAATCATTTGCAAAGGATGTTAAGCCTTGAAATGATATGAGATTCCCGTAAGCTTATGATGAATGTATATTTATTTCTCATTTATCAAAGGATGTTAAGCCCTAAATTAAATGAGAATCCTCTAATCTTAGAGTACATAAAAATGTCTCCATCCAAATGCAAGGGATGTTAAGCCCTGTTTTGGGTAGAGAGTTCCTTCAAGTACAAGATACTATTTTCAATAAATTCATAAATTTCTTTATAATCAATGAAAATTTCCAGCTACACATGGTGGTTACAATGTTTTTGTAAGCTTCTTCAATCAAATGGTCAAAGTTGTTTTTATGATCTCCCCCTTAGATATCCCAAATAAAGACTTAAATGCTTTGCAATATGTTTGAAGAGTGTCCATATGCATAAAAGAATACTCTGTTTTACAAATGATGTTCAACATGCATCCTTGGTTTAAAATTATTTGATGAGCAATCATTTTCAGCAGAATTATTGCAGACTTGACAACAGAGACCTGCTCGGTCGACTATTTCTCGACCGACAGTGTTCTCGGTCGAACAGGTCTCGACCGAGACTGTTTCTGTGTCAAGGATTGTTGTTAATTCTAACCACAAGTTTTTATTTGTTACTCCCCTTAATTTGTATGCTTTACAATAATAATCTTTATAATCCATTTATTTACAAGATGTCTCATATGCAAAAAGATATTCATCCAAATCAAAAGGATAACCAATTTCATTAAGAAATATGGAAAGATAGACACATCATACAGAAGTAATCCATTACAATCATTCAAAGCAAGTCATTACAACTAATATTACTCCAACACTCACTGGAAAGATTTAAGAATTTCATCAACGTCAGGATCTTTCCCAATAAATGGCTCAGCTCCATAGTATTTGACCAAGGTTTGCCAATCTAGAGCTCTTGTCTTGGTTAAAGCATATGCTTCCAAGAATGTAGGAACTCGGTCAAATCGGAAATGAGCAACAATATCTTGCAATTGCATAGATGAAAATTGAGTATGCGTTAGATCCATGGATGGTGGAGGTGGAGTTTGATAGTAGTTGTACGAAGGATTGTATGGATTGAGCATGCCTGGATTTAAAGAATATGGATATTCATCAGTTTGGTTTGGGGAAAGGGTTTGCATTCTTTGGTTTAAATATGTCATGGCATGATGATTGTAGTCTAATTGTCTACTAAGGTGATATTGGGAGCCAGCAATATAAGTAAGAGTATTTTGAATGGGGTCCTGTGGTAGGGTAGTAGGAGGAGGTGGTGGTATGTCCTGATGAGATGTTTCTCCTTCTACTCTAGCCCTTTTGTGACCAAAATCTATTCCCATTTTCTCTACGGTATTCTTACTTATCTTTTGTGGTCGACGCTCCCATGTATATCCCATATCCTCAATGTTTGTTTTAAGAAAATGTTGAGTAATTTGGCAAACGAAATCCGCATATGGTGGGTTGCCAGAAAATTCAATCATATTTTTAAGAATTATACGGATGAAGTTTGTGGGAATGCGGCTTATGATGGCATAAATGAGGCACATACGGAATATTGGAACTTCAGATTTGTTGGCTCTAGGGTGAATATTTGTAGAAAAAATGAGATTTACAATCCTACAAGCTGGTTTGAGATTTATAGCATAGTAGGTTCCCCTATCTTCATGACAAGTAGTGTTGGATTGAAAAATAGCTCTTTTTATGTCACTAAGGCTAATGGTATGATCATCTTGGGAAAGTTGATTTAGTGGATTTCCGGTGGTGAGATCAAGGGAATCTTGGTATTCATCTATGTCAATTTCTAGCATGTCAAGAATATCCCCTTCGGTAAATTTAAGGCTATGCCCATTGACCATGGTGTAGAAGAATGTGGTTTCATTTTCAGTATGGGATATGAGATTGGCATAAAATTCGTTGACTACCTTAGTGGAATAGAAAGGGAAAGAGGGATTGATAAAGTCCTTCAATTTTTGCACTTCAAAGAGATCCTCCAGATCGACTATGTTGATGAAGTCCATGACTTCGACTGGTCGTCGTGGAAGAGGGGCTTTGGAGGAAAGCCGTAGATATCGATCACCAGCATCTCCATCGACGAAGGCGATGTCGTTGATGATCGTCAGTGGCGGAGTGGCTTCCCGAGCTTCCCGTCCTTTCCTGCCGGTGACCTTCTTCTTCCCACGGGCAGCTGATGATGAGGCCATTTGTGTTACTTGAGTGTGGAGAAGAAGCAAGGAAGGTTTGAGAATGAGGATGCTGGAGAGTTGCACAAAAATGCACTAGAGAGGGACAAGGGAAGCAAGAGTATGCAAGTGTGAGTAAGTGTCCCGTTTTTGCCCCTTTTATAACATTCCAGCGACCAGGTCGGTCGACGATTCGTCGACCGAGCGTCCGCAACACTCATGTTGCAGACGCGCCACTCGGCTCCCCAACGGTCAAATAACGGTCATAAACAGTCATAACGGTCAGTTTACAACGGTCGTATCCAACGGCTATTTCTCGGTCGAACAATTGTCGACCGACATTGTCTCGGTCGAACATTTGTCGACCGAATGTGTGTCTGATACTAAATCTGTATAGATTCTGTCAGTCGAGAGAGAGAGGGACTAACCGAGAGGTTTTCGGTCGAAGTGTTCGTCGATCGAGAGACTTACTGAGTACGATTTTGAGGCTGATTTTTAAGACTATTTTTGTAGAGCCTATATATATAGATGTGTTTATTATTGACAGTATTGGGACAAGTTGTGATCATAAATTAATTTCTTTTAACCATAAAAGGATATCCAAAATAGTTATTATGTCAAACTTATTTTAGGTCGAATTTGTGTATGAGTATAATATCTGCAATAAATATCAAATTGAAGCATAATACTACCAATAACTCATTTTGCTTGCCTAAGCATAATTTCAGTGTAAGCTTAAATCTTCCAGAGAATAAACTATTATTAATTTTGTAAAGATGATTTCCAAAAGTATATCCAGTCATCAATCATAAAAAGATAGCAATTTTACTAGAAAAATAAATGCAGTAATTTTCGTAGTAAACTGAAAACAGTGATATGCTCGGTCGACAATTTTTCGACCGATGAGGCTCGGTCGACAGTTGCTCGACCGACAATATTCCTGGAACTGTTTATTTGCTTCGAAGTTATTATGTGGGTTAACTATTTAGATGCTTACATTTATTTGTAATCTTATTATGTTAAGTTGAGATAGACATAGAATTATGCAACTAATGTCTTTTGGTCATATCTCAACTTAATCTTATTTGTTTAGTTTGGAGGTTTAGGAACCCAAACTAACTCGACATCTCTTCTCTTGTAAGGACATGAAAATGAATAGTGACCAAGGCACAAACAGTAATGACAACATATTGAGTCAACTTCATATCTTTTTCTATGGTTGTGTCCTATGTTGTCATTTGGTGAGGATGTCCTTTTAGGTACATATATAGTTTGGTTTTGTGACTTTCTCTGACTAGGTTGTTGATGAGATTTTCCTTTAGGCTTGTAACCTAGTCCCCTTCTCCCAATTTGTTGAAAGGAATTATCTAGAATTTGATCAAGAATGCCATGGTTATTCAAACTACGAATTTGTTGTTGTAGCTTGGCAATCTCATCCATTCTTTTCTTAATGTCTATTTTTGCTTGGTCTAGATTAGATGACAATAAATTTCTTTCTTTAACAATAGTGTCATAATCTATATGAGTGCACAATAATGGTTGTTTTTGAAGATTGTTTACTTGAGTCTGTAAGTTTGAGTTTTCAACAGAAAGGAGCTTGCAATCGGCTTCCATAGATTTTAACTTAAGATCAGAAAATTTATTTCCCTCTTTGAGATCCTCATTTTCAGATGCAAGAGCAAGAAGTTTAACATTTAGATCATCATTTTCCTTATTTGATTTCTTTAATTTCTTTTTGCACTCAACATATTTATTATGTGTTTCTTCAATAATAGCAACTAGTTCTTCTTTAGATAAATCAAAAAGACTTACCTCTTCTTCTTCTTCTTCACTAGTTGTAGCAATAAGGCATTCTTGGTGCTTATCCTCTTCCTTTGATCTCCATGGGCATCCGGTTGTTTTGTGGCTTGTTCCTAAACACCAATTGCAACATGTAGTGATTTTGTCCAAACAACACCTTTCACCATTTCCCTCCATTCTTCAAGACCTGGTTAGGGTTCCTTGAAGCCTGCTCTGATACCAATTGAAAACTACTAGAGGGGGGGGGGGTGAATAGAGTTTTATAAAGATTTTAATAAGAATTTATTCTCAAACAATCACAATGAAAATATTGGACAAGGAGACACAGGGTTTAGAGTGGTTCCAACTATAGCAAATACTATAGCCGTCAATCCACTACCCGGTTGCTTACCCAACCGGGATTTGAAAAGAAATTTATTTTATTACCTCGCAAGGAATTTACATAAAATACAATCTCTTTTCCCAAACCCTTCAAGCAGCCTTCACCTAGAAGTAATCGCCAACCTTGAAGCAGCCTTCCCTTAAAGTAGATGCACCAACTCCCGTTGCACCAGCCTTCTGAAGTAGCTTCCCTTGCGATAGCCTTCTTGAAGTAGCTTGAAGTCCCCTTCTCCACCTGAGAAGTCAACCCTCTCCAATCCGCAGCCTCCAACCCTAGGAGTAGCAAGGAGAGTACAAAAGATAAAAAGGAACAAGAAAGAAAAAGGAAATTACAACTTATCCTTTAAGCCCAAGGCTTGATATGCCTAGATCAAGCATATAGATCTCCTAGCCAAGTGTGTGAACTTGTGATTGCTGTGGATAGGAGAATCTAGCCTATAGGACACGAGATTGAGCTAAGGAGAATGTAGACTAATGATCACAGTGCTCAAATTGCTTGCAATAGATTGCTCAAGTATGCTCAAGTGTATTCTCAAGTGTAACAAGTGAATTCTAGTGTCCTATGGCTTGTCCTATTTATAGGAATGGCCTAAGTATGCTTAAGGACGTTCTAGACAACTTCTAGGGGTTTCTAAGTGCTTAACTAGCCGTTAGGTACAAAGTTGTTGCTTTAACAACGACTAATTAATTTATTCTGCAGTTGCTGTCAGAGACCATCTCGGTCGACAAATGGTCGACCGAGACACCTACTCGGTCGAACTTTTGTCGACCGACAGGCTCTCTGGAACAAGTGATTTGCAACGTCTTTCTTCAACTGCCAACTAACTTGTCTGTTGTGTCTAACGGCTACTTTGGATCTTTCTCGGTCGAGAAGATTGTCGACCGAGAGTGTCTCGGTCGAGGAGTTTGTCGACCGAGAATGATCCTGTTTCAAGGTTTCAATTTAGGCACTAATTATATGTGTGAGTGTGCAAAAATGATCCTATTTAAAATGGGATGACATGTCTAACTATGGTGTTTGGCTAGGGAAAATCTAACGCTTGATTTACATGCAATTCTAAGTACTTGTACATTATATATTTGTACAAGTTTTTACAACAATGATTACATTGCATGAAAATATAAACATTTTAGCTTGTGGATTTTCCCTAGTTGCTTTGCCATCCATCTTAGTCCTGCACACTCAAGTAGCTCGTTAGATTAATAAGAATGAAATGTTTGTCATAATCAAAACAAAGGGATTTATAGATGTCCATTTAGCCAACAATCTCCCCCTTTTTGAAGATGACAAACATTTCCAAAATATAAATAAAGGAAATATAAAACATATGAGTTTCATACCTTTAGATTGCCTTATGTAGCTTTTCCTCTTATTTCTAAAATGTGTGCTTATTATTCCCAATGAATTATAGAACATGAAATCCAGTTCAGTTGGGAATATAGCAACTTTCAATGTAAAGCCAAGAGTATATTTATGAAACTCATTGATTGAGTTTTTCATAAATACTAAGTTATAGTTTTATATATCTCTCCCCCTTTGTCATTTCAAAAAGATAACCGTTTTAATAAAAACTCCCCCTTAATTAGATATCCCGTCAAATCTAATGAAAAAGATGTCCATTTGAAAATTTTATTTTTCTTCTCCCCCTTAATTTTATATTATGCTCCCCCTTAAACAGATATCCTATTAGGAACATGGATTTTTGTCTAATTTATCCATTATTTGTTTCTCAATCATTTGCAAAGGATGTTAAGCCTTGAAATGATATGAGATTCCCGTAAGCTTATGATGAATGTATATTTATTTCTCATTTATCAAAGGATGTTAAGCCCTAAATTAAATGAGAATCCTCTAATCTTAGAGTACATAAAAATGTCTCCATCCAAATGCAAGGGATGTTAAGCCCTGTTTTGGGTAGAGAGTTCCTTCAAGTACAAGATACTATTTTCAATAAATTCATAAATTTCTTTATAATCAATGAAAATTTCCAGCTACACATGGTGGTTACAATGTTTTTGTAAGCTTCTTCAATCAAATGGTCAAAGTTGTTTTTATGATCTCCCCCTTAGATATCCCAAATAAAGACTTAAATGCTTTGCAATATGTTTGAAGAGTGTCCATATGCATAAAAGAATACTCTGTTTTACAAATGATGTTCAACATGCATCCTTGGTTTAAAATTATTTGATGAGCAATCATTTTCAGCAGAATTATTACAGACTTGACAACAGAGACCTGCTCGGTCGACTATTTCTCGACCGACAGTGTTCTCGGTCGAACAGGTCTCGACCGAGACTGTTTCTGTGTCAAGGATTGTTGTTAATTCTAACCACAAGTTTTTATTTGTTACTCCCCTTAATTTGTATGCTTTACAATAATAATCTTTATAATCCATTTATTTACAAGATGTCTCATATGCAAAAAGATATTCATCCAAATCAAAAGGATAACCAATTTCATTAAGAAATATGGAAAGATAGACACATCATACAGAAGTAATCCATTACAATCATTCAAAGCAAGTCATTACAACTAATATTACTCCAACACTCACTGGAAAGATTTAAGAATTTCATCAACGTCAGGATCTTTCCCAATAAATGGCTCAGCTCCATAGTATTTGACCAAGGTTTGCCAATCTAGAGCTCTTGTCTTGGTTAAAGCATATGCTTCCAAGAATGTAGGAACTCGGTCAAATCGGAAATGAGCAACAATATCTTGCAATTGCATAGATGAAAATTGAGTATGCGTTAGATCCATGGATGGTGGAGGTGGAGTTTGATAGTAGTTGTACGAAGGATTGTATGGATTGAGCATGCCTGGATTTAAAGAATATGGATATTCATCAGTTTGGTTTGGGGAAAGGGTTTGCATTCTTTGGTTTAAATATGTCATGGCATGATGATTGTAGTCTAATTGTCTACTAAGGTGATATTGGGAGCCAGCAATATAAGTAAGAGTATTTTGAATGGGGTCCTGTGGTAGGGTAGTAGGAGGAGGTGGTGGTATGTCCTGATGAGATGTTTCTCCTTCTACTCTAGCCCTTTTGTGACCAAAATCTATTCCCATTTTCTCTACGGTATTCTTACTTATCTTTTGTGGTCGACGCTCCCATGTATATCCCATATCCTCAATGTTTGTTTTAAGAAAATGTTGAGTAATTTGGCAAACGAAATCCGCATATGGTGGGTTGCCAGAAAATTCAATCATATTTTTAAGAATTATACGGATGAAGTTTGTGGGAATGCGGCTTATGATGGCATAAATGAGGCACATACGGAATATTGGAACTTCAGATTTGTTGGCTCTAGGGTGAATATTTGTAGAAAAAATGAGATTTACAATCCTACAAGCTGGTTTGAGATTTATAGCATAGTAGGTTCCCCTATCTTCATGACAAGTAGTGTTGGATTGAAAAATAGCTCTTTTTATGTCACTAAGGCTAATGGTATGATCATCTTGGGAAAGTTGATTTAGTGGATTTCCGGTGGTGAGATCAAGGGAATCTTGGTATTCATCTATGTCAATTTCTAGCATGTCAAGAATATCCCCTTCGGTAAATTTAAGGCTATGCCCATTGACCATGGTGTAGAAGAATGTGGTTTCATTTTCAGTATGGGATATGAGATTGGCATAAAATTCGTTGACTACCTTAGTGGAATAGAAAGGGAAAGAGGGATTGATAAAGTCCTTCAATTTTTGCACTTCAAAGAGATCCTCCAGATCGACTATGTTGATGAAGTCCATGACTTCGACTGGTCGTCGTGGAAGAGGGGCTTTGGAGGAAAGCCGTAGATATCGATCACCAGCATCTCCATCGACGAAGGCGATGTCGTTGATGATCGTCAGTGGCGGAGTGGCTTCCCGAGCTTCCCGTCCTTTCCTGCCGGTGACCTTCTTCTTCCCACGGGCAGCTGATGATGAGGCCATTTGTGTTACTTGAGTGTGGAGAAGAAGCAAGGAAGGTTTGAGAATGAGGATGCTGGAGAGTTGCACAAAAATGCACTAGAGAGGGACAAGGGAAGCAAGAGTATGCAAGTGTGAGTAAGTGTCCCGTTTTTGCCCCTTTTATAACATTCCAGCGACCAGGTCGGTCGACGATTCGTCGACCGAGCGTCCGCAACACTCATGTTGCAGACGCGCCACTCGGCTCCCCAACGGTCAAATAACGGTCATAAACAGTCATAACGGTCAGTTTACAACGGTCGTATCCAACGGCTATTTCTCGGTCGAACAATTGTCGACCGACATTGTCTCGGTCGAACATTTGTCGACCGAATGTGTGTCTGATACTAAATCTGTATAGATTCTGTCAGTCGAGAGAGAGAGGGACTAACCGAGAGGTTTTCGGTCGAAGTGTTCGTCGATCGAGAGACTTACTGAGTACGATTTTGAGGCTGATTTTTAAGACTATTTTTGTAGAGCCTATATATATAGATGTGTTTATTATTGACAGTATTGGGACAAGTTGTGATCATAAATTAATTTCTTTTAACCATAAAAGGATATCCAAAATAGTTATTATGTCAAACTTATTTTAGGTCGAATTTGTGTATGAGTATAATATCTGCAATAAATATCAAATTGAAGCATAATACTACCAATAACTCATTTTGCTTGCCTAAGCATAATTTCAGTGTAAGCTTAAATCTTCCAGAGAATAAACTATTATTAATTTTGTAAAGATGATTTCCAAAAGTATATCCAGTCATCAATCATAAAAAGATAGCAATTTTACTAGAAAAATAAATGCAGTAATTTTCGTAGTAAACTGAAAACAGTGATATGCTCGGTCGACAATTTTTCGACCGATGAGGCTCGGTCGACAGTTGCTCGACCGACAATATTCCTGGAACTGTTTATTTGCTTCGAAGTTATTATGTGGGTTAACTATTTAGATGCTTACATTTATTTGTAATCTTATTATGTTAAGTTGAGATAGACATAGAATTATGCAACTAATGTCTTTTGGTCATATCTCAACTTAATCTTATTTGTTTAGTTTGGAGGTTTAGGAACCCAAACTAACTCGACATCTCTTCTCTTGTAAGGACATGAAAATGAATAGTGACCAAGGCACAAACAGTAATGACAACATATTGAGTCAACTTCATATCTTTTTCTATGGTTGTGTCCTATGTTGTCATTTGGTGAGGATGTCCTTTTAGGTACATATATAGTTTGGTTTTGTGACTTTCTCTGACTAGGTTGTTGATGAGATTTTCCTTTAGGCTTGTAACCTAGTCCCCTTCTCCCAATTTGTTGAAAGGAATTATCTAGAATTTGATCAAGAATGCCATGGTTATTCAAACTACGAATTTGTTGTTGTAGCTTGGCAATCTCATCCATTCTTTTCTTAATGTCTATTTTTGCTTGGTCTAGATTAGATGACAATAAATTTCTTTCTTTAACAATAGTGTCATAATCTATATGAGTGCACAATAATGGTTGTTTTTGAAGATTGTTTACTTGAGTCTGTAAGTTTGAGTTTTCAACAGAAAGGAGCTTGCAATCGGCTTCCATAGATTTTAACTTAAGATCAGAAAATTTATTTCCCTCTTTGAGATCCTCATTTTCAGATGCAAGAGCAAGAAGTTTAACATTTAGATCATCATTTTCCTTATTTGATTTCTTTAATTTCTTTTTGCACTCAACATATTTATTATGTGTTTCTTCAATAATAGCAACTAGTTCTTCTTTAGATAAATCAAAAAGACTTACCTCTTCTTCTTCTTCTTCGCTAGTTGTAGCAATAAGGCATTCTTGGTGCTTATCCTCTTCCTTTGATCTCCATGGGCATCCGGTTGTTTTGTGGCTTGTTCCTAAACACCAATTGCAGCATGTAGTGATTTTGTCCAAACAACACCTTTCACCATTTCCCTCCATTATTCAAGACCTGGTTAGGGTTCCTTGAAGCCTGCTCTGATACCAATTGAAAACTACTAGAGGGGGGGGGGTGAATAGAGTTTTATAAAGATTTTAATAAGAATTTATTCTCAAACAATCACAATGAAAATATTGGACAAGGAGACACAGGGTTTAGAGTGGTTCCAACTATAGCAAATACTATAGCCGTCAATCCACTACCCGGTTGCTTACCCAACCGGGATTTGAAAAGAAATTTATTTTATTACCTCGCAAGAAATTTACATAAAATACAATCTCTTTTCCCAAACCCTTCAAGCAGCCTTCACCTAGAAGTAATCGCCAACCTTGAAGCAGCCTTCCCTTAAAGTAGATGCACCAACTCCCGTTGCACCAGCCTTCTGAAGTAGCTTCCCTTGCGATAGCCTTCTTGAAGTAGCTTGAAGTCCCCTTCTCCACCTGAGAAGTCAACCCTCTCCAATCCGCAGCCTCCAACCCTAGGAGTAGCAAGGAGAGTACAAAAGATAAAAAGGAACAAGAAAGAAAAAGGAAATTACAACTTATCCTTTAAGCCCAAGGCTTGATATGCCTAGATCAAGCATATAGATCTCCTAGCCAAGTGTGTGAACTTGTGATTGCTGTGGATAGGAGAATCTAGCCTATAGGACACGAGATTGAGCTAAGGAGAATGTAGACTAATGATCACAGTGCTCAAATTGCTTGCAATAGATTGCTCAAGTATGCTCAAGTGTATTCTCAAGTGTAACAAGTGAATTCTAGTGTCCTATGGCTTGTCCTATTTATAGGAATGGCCTAAGTATGCTTAAGGACGTTCTAGACAACTTCTAGGGGTTTCTAAGTGCTTAACTAGCCGTTAGGTACAAAGTTGTTGCTTTAACAACGACTAATTAATTTATTCTGCAGTTGCTGTCAGAGACCATCTCGGTCGACAAATGGTCGACCGAGACACCTACTCGGTCGAACTTTTGTCGACCGACAGGCTCTCTGGAACAAGTGATTTGCAACGTCTTTCTTCAACTGCCAACTAACTTGTCTGTTGTGTCTAACGGCTACTTTGGATCTTTCTCGGTCGAGAAGATTGTCGACCGAGAGTGTCTCGGTCGAGGAGTTTGTCGACCGAGAATGATCCTGTTTCAAGGTTTCAATTTAGGCACTAATTATATGTGTGAGTGTGCAAAAATGATCCTATTTAAAATGGGATGACATGTCTAACTATGGTGTTTGGCTAGGGAAAATCTAACGCTTGATTTACATGCAATTCTAAGTACTTGTACATTATATATTTGTACAAGTTTTTACAACAATGATTACATTGCATGAAAATATAAACATTTTAGCTTGTGGATTTTCCCTAGTTGCTTTGCCATCCATCTTAGTCCTGCACACTCAAGTAGCTCGTTAGATTAATAAGAATGAAATGTTTGTCATAATCAAAACAAAGGGATTTATAGATGTCCATTTAGCCAACAATCTCCCCCTTTTTGAAGATGACAAACATTTCCAAAATATAAATAAAGGAAATATAAAACATATGAGTTTCATACCTTTAGATTGCCTTATGTAGCTTTTCCTCTTATTTCTAAAATGTGTGCTTATTATTCCCAATGAATTATAGAACATGAAATCCAGTTCAGTTGGGAATATAGCAACTTTCAATGTAAAGCCAAGAGTATATTTATGAAACTCATTGATTGAGTTTTTCATAAATACTAAGTTATAGTTTTATATATCTCTCCCCCTTTGTCATTTCAAAAAGATAACCGTTTTAATAAAAACTCCCCCTTAATTAGATATCCCGTCAAATCTAATGAAAAAGATGTCCATTTGAAAATTTTATTTTTCTTCTCCCCCTTAATTTTATATTATGCTCCCCCTTAAACAGATATCCTATTAGGAACATGGATTTTTGTCTAATTTATCCATTATTTGTTTCTCAATCATTTGCAAAGGATGTTAAGCCTTGAAATGATATGAGATTCCCGTAAGCTTATGATGAATGTATATTTATTTCTCATTTATCAAAGGATGTTAAGCCCTAAATTAAATGAGAATCCTCTAATCTTAGAGTACATAAAAATGTCTCCATCCAAATGCAAGGGATGTTAAGCCCTGTTTTGGGTAGAGAGTTCCTTCAAGTACAAGATACTATTTTCAATAAATTCATAAATTTCTTTATAATCAATGAAAATTTCCAGCTACACATGGTGGTTACAATGTTTTTGTAAGCTTCTTCAATCAAATGGTCAAAGTTGTTTTTATGATCTCCCCCTTAGATATCCCAAATAAAGACTTAAATGCTTTGCAATATGTTTGAAGAGTGTCCATATGCATAAAAGAATACTCTGTTTTACAAATGATGTTCAACATGCATCCTTGGTTTAAAATTATTTGATGAGCAATCATTTTCAGCAGAATTATTGCAGACTTGACAACAGAGACCTGCTCGGTCGACTATTTCTCGACCGACAGTGTTCTCGGTCGAACAGGTCTCGACCGAGACTGTTTCTGTGTCAAGGATTGTTGTTAATTCTAACCACAAGTTTTTATTTGTTACTCCCCTTAATTTGTATGCTTTACAATAATAATCTTTATAATCCATTTATTTACAAGATGTCTCATATGCAAAAAGATATTCATCCAAATCAAAAGGATAACCAATTTCATTAAGAAATATGGAAAGATAGACACATCATACAGAAGTAATCCATTACAATCATTCAAAGCAAGTCATTACAACTAATATTACTCCAACACTCACTGGAAAGATTTAAGAATTTCATCAACGTCAGGATCTTTCCCAATAAATGGCTCAGCTCCATAGTATTTGACCAAGGTTTGCCAATCTAGAGCTCTTGTCTTGGTTAAAGCATATGCTTCCAAGAATGTAGGAACTCGGTCAAATCGGAAATGAGCAACAATATCTTGCAATTGCATAGATGAAAATTGAGTATGCGTTAGATCCATGGATGGTGGAGGTGGAGTTTGATAGTAGTTGTACGAAGGATTGTATGGATTGAGCATGCCTGGATTTAAAGAATATGGATATTCATCAGTTTGGTTTGGGGAAAGGGTTTGCATTCTTTGGTTTAAATATGTCATGGCATGATGATTGTAGTCTAATTGTCTACTAAGGTGATATTGGGAGCCAGCAATATAAGTAAGAGTATTTTGAATGGGGTCCTGTGGTAGGGTAGTAGGAGGAGGTGGTGGTATGTCCTGATGAGATGTTTCTCCTTCTACTCTAGCCCTTTTGTGACCAAAATCTATTCCCATTTTCTCTACGGTATTCTTACTTATCTTTTGTGGTCGACGCTCCCATGTATATCCCATATCCTCAATGTTTGTTTTAAGAAAATGTTGAGTAATTTGGCAAACGAAATCCGCATATGGTGGGTTGCCAGAAAATTCAATCATATTTTTAAGAATTATACGGATGAAGTTTGTGGGAATGCGGCTTATGATGGCATAAATGAGGCACATACGGAATATTGGAACTTCAGATTTGTTGGCTCTAGGGTGAATATTTGTAGAAAAAATGAGATTTACAATCCTACAAGCTGGTTTGAGATTTATAGCATAGTAGGTTCCCCTATCTTCATGACAAGTAGTGTTGGATTGAAAAATAGCTCTTTTTATGTCACTAAGGCTAATGGTATGATCATCTTGGGAAAGTTGATTTAGTGGATTTCCGGTGGTGAGATCAAGGGAATCTTGGTATTCATCTATGTCAATTTCTAGCATGTCAAGAATATCCCCTTCGGTAAATTTAAGGCTATGCCCATTGACCATGGTGTAGAAGAATGTGGTTTCATTTTCAGTATGGGATATGAGATTGGCATAAAATTCGTTGACTACCTTAGTGGAATAGAAAGGGAAAGAGGGATTGATAAAGTCCTTCAATTTTTGCACTTCAAAGAGATCCTCCAGATCGACTATGTTGATGAAGTCCATGACTTCGACTGGTCGTCGTGGAAGAGGGGCTTTGGAGGAAAGCCGTAGATATCGATCACCAGCATCTCCATCGACGAAGGCGATGTCGTTGATGATCGTCAGTGGCGGAGTGGCTTCCCGAGCTTCCCGTCCTTTCCTGCCGGTGACCTTCTTCTTCCCACGGGCAGCTGATGATGAGGCCATTTGTGTTACTTGAGTGTGGAGAAGAAGCAAGGAAGGTTTGAGAATGAGGATGCTGGAGAGTTGCACAAAAATGCACTAGAGAGGGACAAGGGAAGCAAGAGTATGCAAGTGTGAGTAAGTGTCCCGTTTTTGCCCCTTTTATAACATTCCAGCGACCAGGTCGGTCGACGATTCGTCGACCGAGCGTCCGCAACACTCATGTTGCAGACGCGCCACTCGGCTCCCCAACGGTCAAATAACGGTCATAAACAGTCATAACGGTCAGTTTACAACGGTCGTATCCAACGGCTATTTCTCGGTCGAACAATTGTCGACCGACATTGTCTCGGTCGAACATTTGTCGACCGAATGTGTGTCTGATACTAAATCTGTATAGATTCTGTCAGTCGAGAGAGAGAGGGACTAACCGAGAGGTTTTCGGTCGAAGTGTTCGTCGATCGAGAGACTTACTGAGTACGATTTTGAGGCTGATTTTTAAGACTATTTTTGTAGAGCCTATATATATAGATGTGTTTATTATTGACAGTATTGGGACAAGTTGTGATCATAAATTAATTTCTTTTAACCATAAAAGGATATCCAAAATAGTTATTATGTCAAACTTATTTTAGGTCGAATTTGTGTATGAGTATAATATCTGCAATAAATATCAAATTGAAGCATAATACTACCAATAACTCATTTTGCTTGCCTAAGCATAATTTCAGTGTAAGCTTAAATCTTCCAGAGAATAAACTATTATTAATTTTGTAAAGATGATTTCCAAAAGTATATCCAGTCATCAATCATAAAAAGATAGCAATTTTACTAGAAAAATAAATGCAGTAATTTTCGTAGTAAACTGAAAACAGTGATATGCTCGGTCGACAATTTTTCGACCGATGAGGCTCGGTCGACAGTTGCTCGACCGACAATATTCCTGGAACTGTTTATTTGCTTCGAAGTTATTATGTGGGTTAACTATTTAGATGCTTACATTTATTTGTAATCTTATTATGTTAAGTTGAGATAGACATAGAATTATGCAACTAATGTCTTTTGGTCATATCTCAACTTAATCTTATTTGTTTAGTTTGGAGGTTTAGGAACCCAAACTAACTCGACATCTCTTCTCTTGTAAGGACATGAAAATGAATAGTGACCAAGGCACAAACAGTAATGACAACATATTGAGTCAACTTCATATCTTTTTCTATGGTTGTGTCCTATGTTGTCATTTGGTGAGGATGTCCTTTTAGGTACATATATAGTTTGGTTTTGTGACTTTCTCTGACTAGGTTGTTGATGAGATTTTCCTTTAGGCTTGTAACCTAGTCCCCTTCTCCCAATTTGTTGAAAGGAATTATCTAGAATTTGATCAAGAATGCCATGGTTATTCAAACTACGAATTTGTTGTTGTAGCTTGGCAATCTCATCCATTCTTTTCTTAATGTCTATTTTTGCTTGGTCTAGATTAGATGACAATAAATTTCTTTCTTTAACAATAGTGTCATAATCTATATGAGTGCACAATAATGGTTGTTTTTGAAGATTGTTTACTTGAGTCTGTAAGTTTGAGTTTTCAACAGAAAGGAGCTTGCAATCGGCTTCCATAGATTTTAACTTAAGATCAGAAAATTTATTTCCCTCTTTGAGATCCTCATTTTCAGATGCAAGAGCAAGAAGTTTAACATTTAGATCATCATTTTCCTTATTTGATTTCTTTAATTTCTTTTTGCACTCAACATATTTATTATGTGTTTCTTCAATAATAGCAACTAGTTCTTCTTTAGATAAATCAAAAAGACTTACCTCTTCTTCTTCTTCTTCACTAGTTGTAGCAATAAGGCATTCTTGGTGCTTATCCTCTTCCTTTGATCTCCATGGGCATCCGGTTGTTTTGTGGCTTGTTCCTAAACACCAATTGCAGCATGTAGTGATTTTGTCCAAACAACACCTTTCACCATTTCCCTCCATTCTTCAAGACCTGGTTAGGGTTCCTTGAAGCCTGCTCTGATACCAATTGAAAACTACTAGAGGGGGGGGGGGTGAATAGAGTTTTATAAAGATTTTAATAAGAATTTATTCTCAAACAATCACAATGAAAATATTGGACAAGGAGACACAGGGTTTAGAGTGGTTCCAACTATAGCAAATACTATAGCCGTCAATCCACTACCCGGTTGCTTACCCAACCGGGATTTGAAAAGAAATTTATTTTATTACCTCGCAAGGAATTTACATAAAATACAATCTCTTTTCCCAAACCCTTCAAGCAGCCTTCACCTAGAAGTAATCGCCAACCTTGAAGCAGCCTTCCCTTAAAGTAGATGCACCAACTCCCGTTGCACCAGCCTTCTGAAGTAGCTTCCCTTGCGATAGCCTTCTTGAAGTAGCTTGAAGTCCCCTTCTCCACCTGAGAAGTCAACCCTCTCCAATCCGCAGCCTCCAACCCTAGGAGTAGCAAGGAGAGTACAAAAGATAAAAAGGAACAAGAAAGAAAAAGGAAATTACAACTTATCCTTTAAGCCCAAGGCTTGATATGCCTAGATCAAGCATATAGATCTCCTAGCCAAGTGTGTGAACTTGTGATTGCTATGGATAGGAGAATCTAGCCTATAGGACACGAGATTGAGCTAAGGAGAATGTAGACTAATGATCACAGTGCTCAAATTGCTTGCAATAGATTGCTCAAGTATGCTCAAGTGTATTCTCAAGTGTAACAAGTGAATTCTAGTGTCCTATGGCTTGTCCTATTTATAGGAATGGCCTAAGTATGCTTAAGGACGTTCTAGACAACTTCTAGGGGTTTCTAAGTGCTTAACTAGCCGTTAGGTACAAAGTTGTTGCTTTAACAACGGCTAATTAATTTATTCTGCAGTTGCTGTCAGAGACCATCTCGGTCGACAAATGGTCGACCGAGACACCTACTCGGTCGAACTTTTGTCGACCGACAGGCTCTCTGGAACAAGTGATTTGCAACGTCTTTCTTCAACTGCCAACTAACTTGTCTGTTGTGTCTAACGGCTACTTTGGATCTTTCTCGGTCGAGAAGATTGTCGACCGAGAGTGTCTCGGTCGAGGAGTTTGTCGACCGAGAATGATCCTGTTTCAAGGTTTCAATTTAGGCACTAATTATATGTGTGAGTGTGCAAAAATGATCCTATTTAAAATGGGATGACATGTCTAACTATGGTGTTTGGCTAGGGAAAATCTAACGCTTGATTTACATGCAATTCTAAGTACTTGTACATTATATATTTGTACAAGTTTTTACAACAATGATTACATTGCATGAAAATATAAACATTTTAGCTTGTGGATTTTCCCTAGTTGCTTTGCCATCCATCTTAGTCCTGCACACTCAAGTAGCTCGTTAGATTAATAAGAATGAAATGTTTGTCATAATCAAAACAAAGGGATTTATAGATGTCCATTTAGCCAACAATCTCCCCCTTTTTGAAGATGACAAACATTTCCAAAATATAAATAAAGGAAATATAAAACATATGAGTTTCATACCTTTAGATTGCCTTATGTAGCTTTTCCTCTTATTTCTAAAATGTGTGCTTATTATTCCCAATGAATTATAGAACATGAAATCCAGTTCAGTTGGGAATATAGCAACTTTCAATGTAAAGCCAAGAGTATATTTATGAAACTCATTGATTGAGTTTTTCATAAATACTAAGTTATAGTTTTATATATCTCTCCCCCTTTGTCATTTCAAAAAGATAACCGTTTTAATAAAAACTCCCCCTTAATTAGATATCCCGTCAAATCTAATGAAAAAGATGTCCATTTGAAAATTTTATTTTTCTTCTCCCCCTTAATTTTATATTATGCTCCCCCTTAAACAGATATCCTATTAGGAACATGGATTTTTGTCTAATTTATCCATTATTTGTTTCTCAATCATTTGCAAAGGATGTTAAGCCTTGAAATGATATGAGATTCCCGTAAGCTTATGATGAATGTATATTTATTTCTCATTTATCAAAGGATGTTAAGCCCTAAATTAAATGAGAATCCTCTAATCTTAGAGTACATAAAAATGTCTCCATCCAAATGCAAGGGATGTTAAGCCCTGTTTTGGGTAGAGAGTTCCTTCAAGTACAAGATACTATTTTCAATAAATTCATAAATTTCTTTATAATCAATGAAAATTTCCAGCTACACATGGTGGTTACAATGTTTTTGTAAGCTTCTTCAATCAAATGGTCAAAGTTGTTTTTATGATCTCCCCCTTAGATATCCCAAATAAAGACTTAAATGCTTTGCAATATGTTTGAAGAGTGTCCATATGCATAAAAGAATACTCTGTTTTACAAATGATGTTCAACATGCATCCTTGGTTTAAAATTATTTGATGAGCAATCATTTTCAGCAGAATTATTGCAGACTTGACAACAGAGACCTGCTCGGTCGACTATTTCTCGACCGACAGTGTTCTCGGTCGAACAGGTCTCGACCGAGACTGTTTCTGTGTCAAGGATTGTTGTTAATTCTAACCACAAGTTTTTATTTGTTACTCCCCTTAATTTGTATGCTTTACAATAATAATCTTTATAATCCATTTATTTACAAGATGTCTCATATGCAAAAAGATATTCATCCAAATCAAAAGGATAACCAATTTCATTAGGAAATATGGAAAGATAGACACATCATACAGAAGTAATCCATTACAATCATTCAAAGCAAGTCATTACAACTAATATTACTCCAACACTCACTGGAAAGATTTAAGAATTTCATCAACGTCAGGATCTTTCCCAATAAATGGCTCAGCTCCATAGTATTTGACCAAGGTTTGCCAATCTAGAGCTCTTGTCTTGGTTAAAGCATATGCTTCCAAGAATGTAGGAACTCGGTCAAATCGGAAATGAGCAACAATATCTTGCAATTGCATAGATGAAAATTGAGTATGCGTTAGATCCATGGATGGTGGAGGTGGAGTTTGATAGTAGTTGTACGAAGGATTGTATGGATTGAGCATGCCTGGATTTAAAGAATATGGATATTCATCAGTTTGGTTTGGGGAAAGGGTTTGCATTCTTTGGTTTAAATATGTCATGGCATGATGATTGTAGTCTAATTGTCTACTAAGGTGATATTGGGAGCCAGCAATATAAGTAAGAGTATTTTGAATGGGGTCCTGTGGTAGGGTAGTAGGAGGAGGTGGTGGTATGTCCTGATGAGATGTTTCTCCTTCTACTCTAGCCCTTTTGTGACCAAAATCTATTCCCATTTTCTCTACGGTATTCTTACTTATCTTTTGTGGTCGACGCTCCCATGTATATCCCATATCCTCAATGTTTGTTTTAAGAAAATGTTGAGTAATTTGGCAAACGAAATCCGCATATGGTGGGTTGCCAGAAAATTCAATCATATTTTTAAGAATTATACGGATGAAGTTTGTGGGAATGCGGCTTATGATGGCATAAATGAGGCACATACGGAATATTGGAACTTCAGATTTGTTGGCTCTAGGGTGAATATTTGTAGAAAAAATGAGATTTACAATCCTACAAGCTGGTTTGAGATTTATAGCATAGTAGGTTCCCCTATCTTCATGACAAGTAGTGTTGGATTGAAAAATAGCTCTTTTTATGTCACTAAGGCTAATGGTATGATCATCTTGGGAAAGTTGATTTAGTGGATTTCCGGTGGTGAGATCAAGGGAATCTTGGTATTCATCTATGTCAATTTCTAGCATGTCAAGAATATCCCCTTCGGTAAATTTAAGGCTATGCCCATTGACCATGGTGTAGAAGAATGTGGTTTCATTTTCAGTATGGGATATGAGATTGGCATAAAATTCGTTGACTACCTTAGTGGAATAGAAAGGGAAAGAGGGATTGATAAAGTCCTTCAATTTTTGCACTTCAAAGAGATCCTCCAGATCGACTATGTTGATGAAGTCCATGACTTCGACTGGTCGTCGTGGAAGAGGGGCTTTGGAGGAAAGCCGTAGATATCGATCACCAGCATCTCCATCGACGAAGGCGATGTCGTTGATGATCGTCAGTGGCGGAGTGGCTTCCCGAGCTTCCCGTCCTTTCCTGCCGGTGACCTTCTTCTTCCCACGGGCAGCTGATGATGAGGCCATTTGTGTTACTTGAGTGTGGAGAAGAAGCAAGGAAGGTTTGAGAATGAGGATGCTGGAGAGTTGCACAAAAATGCACTAGAGAGGGACAAGGGAAGCAAGAGTATGCAAGTGTGAGTAAGTGTCCCGTTTTTGCCCCTTTTATAACATTCCAGCGACCAGGTCGGTCGACGATTCGTCGACCGAGCGTCCGCAACACTCATGTTGCAGACGCGCCACTCGGCTCCCCAACGGTCAAATAACGGTCATAAACAGTCATAACGGTCAGTTTACAACGGTCGTATCCAACGGCTATTTCTCGGTCGAACAATTGTCGACCGACATTGTCTCGGTCGAACATTTGTCGACCGAATGTGTGTCTGATACTAAATCTGTATAGATTCTGTCAGTCGAGAGAGAGAGGGACTAACCGAGAGGTTTTCGGTCGAAGTGTTCGTCGATCGAGAGACTTACTGAGTACGATTTTGAGGCTGATTTTTAAGACTATTTTTGTAGAGCCTATATATATAGATGTGTTTATTATTGACAGTATTGGGACAAGTTGTGATCATAAATTAATTTCTTTTAACCATAAAAGGATATCCAAAATAGTTATTATGTCAAACTTATTTTAGGTCGAATTTGTGTATGAGTATAATATCTGCAATAAATATCAAATTGAAGCATAATACTACCAATAACTCATTTTGCTTGCCTAAGCATAATTTCAGTGTAAGCTTAAATCTTCCAGAGAATAAACTATTATTAATTTTGTAAAGATGATTTCCAAAAGTATATCCAGTCATCAATCATAAAAAGATAGCAATTTTACTAGAAAAATAAATGCAGTAATTTTCGTAGTAAACTGAAAACAGTGATATGCTCGGTCGACAATTTTTCGACCGATGAGGCTCGGTCGACAGTTGCTCGACCGACAATATTCCTGGAACTGTTTATTTGCTTCGAAGTTATTATGTGGGTTAACTATTTAGATGCTTACATTTATTTGTAATCTTATTATGTTAAGTTGAGATAGACATAGAATTATGCAACTAATGTCTTTTGGTCATATCTCAACTTAATCTTATTTGTTTAGTTTGGAGGTTTAGGAACCCAAACTAACTCGACATCTCTTCTCTTGTAAGGACATGAAAATGAATAGTGACCAAGGCACAAACAGTAATGACAACATATTGAGTCAACTTCATATCTTTTTCTATGGTTGTGTCCTATGTTGTCATTTGGTGAGGATGTCCTTTTAGGTACATATATAGTTTGGTTTTGTGACTTTCTCTGACTAGGTTGTTGATGAGATTTTCCTTTAGGCTTGTAACCTAGTCCCCTTCTCCCAATTTGTTGAAAGGAATTATCTAGAATTTGATCAAGAATGCCATGGTTATTCAAACTACGAATTTGTTGTTGTAGCTTGGCAATCTCATCCATTCTTTTCTTAATGTCTATTTTTGCTTGGTCTAGATTAGATGACAATAAATTTCTTTCTTTAACAATAGTGTCATAATCTATATGAGTGCACAATAATGGTTGTTTTTGAAGATTGTTTACTTGAGTCTGTAAGTTTGAGTTTTCAACAGAAAGGAGCTTGCAATCGGCTTCCATAGATTTTAACTTAAGATCAGAAAATTTATTTCCCTCTTTGAGATCCTCATTTTCAGATGCAAGAGCAAGAAGTTTAACATTTAGATCATCATTTTCCTTATTTGATTTCTTTAATTTCTTTTTTCACTCAACATATTTATTATGTGTTTCTTCAATAATAGCAACTAGTTCTTCTTTAGATAAATCAAAAAGACTTACCTCTTCTTCTTCTTCTTCACTAGTTGTAGCAATAAGGCATTCTTGGTGCTTATCCTCTTCCTTTGATCTCCATGGGCATCCGGTTGTTTTGTGGCTTGTTCCTAAACACCAATTGCAGCATGTAGTGATTTTGTCCAAACAACACCTTTCACCATTTCCCTCCATTCTTCAAGACCTGGTTAGGGTTCCTTGAAGCCTGCTCTGATACCAATTGAAAACTACTAGAGGGGGGGGGGGTGAATAGAGTTTTATAAAGATTTTAATAAGAATTTATTCTCAAACAATCACAATGAAAATATTGGACAAGGAGACACAGGGTTTAGAGTGGTTCCAACTATAGCAAATACTATAGCCGTCAATCCACTACCCGGTTGCTTACCCAACCGGGATTTGAAAAGAAATTTATTTTATTACCTCGCAAGGAATTTACATAAAATACAATCTCTTTTCCCAAACCCTTCAAGCAGCCTTCACCTAGAAGTAATCGCCAACCTTGAAGCAGCCTTCCCTTAAAGTAGATGCACCAACTCCCGTTGCACCAGCCTTCTGAAGTAGCTTCCCTTGCGATAGCCTTCTTGAAGTAGCTTGAAGTCCCCTTCTCCACCTGAGAAGTCAACCCTCTCCAATCCGCAGCCTCCAACCCTAGGAGTAGCAAGGAGAGTACAAAAGATAAAAAGGAACAAGAAAGAAAAAGGAAATTACAACTTATCCTTTAAGCCCAAGGCTTGATATGCCTAGATCAAGCATATAGATCTCCTAGCCAAGTGTGTGAACTTGTGATTGCTGTGGATAGGAGAATCTAGCCTATAGGACACGAGATTGAGCTAAGGAGAATGTAGACTAATGATCACAGTGCTCAAATTGCTTGCAATAGATTGCTCAAGTATGCTCAAGTGTATTCTCAAGTGTAACAAGTGAATTCTAGTGTCCTATGGCTTGTCCTATTTATAGGAATGGCCTAAGTATGCTTAAGGACGTTCTAGACAACTTCTAGGGGTTTCTAAGTGCTTAACTAGCCGTTAGGTACAAAGTTGTTGCTTTAACAACGGCTAATTAATTTATTCTGCAGTTGCTGTCAGAGACCATCTCGGTCGACAAATGGTCGACCGAGACACCTACTCGGTCGAACTTTTGTCGACCGACAGGCTCTCTGGAACAAGTGATTTGCAACGTCTTTCTTCAACTGCCAACTAACTTGTCTGTTGTGTCTAACGGCTACTTTGGATCTTTCTCGGTCGAGAAGATTGTCGACCGAGAGTGTCTCGGTCGAGGAGTTTGTCGACCGAGAATGATCCTGTTTCAAGGTTTCAATTTAGGCACTAATTATATGTGTGAGTGTGCAAAAATGATCCTATTTAAAATGGGATGACATGTCTAACTATGGTGTTTGGCTAGGGAAAATCTAACGCTTGATTTACATGCAATTCTAAGTACTTGTACATTATATATTTGTACAAGTTTTTACAACAATGATTACATTGCATGAAAATATAAACATTTTAGCTTGTGGATTTTCCCTAGTTGCTTTGCCATCCATCTTAGTCCTGCACACTCAAGTAGCTCGTTAGATTAATAAGAATGAAATGTTTGTCATAATCAAAACAAAGGGATTTATAGATGTCCATTTAGCCAACACTATGTACTTCACAATAAAGGTGATAGGTTAGTATATGGAAGTATTAAGATGGGAAATACCTTAATACAATATAAATTGATAAACTCAAGTAAGTTTTAAAGTGCTGAGGGAAGTGATATATCAAGACATCATAGACATCACATCCAACTCTTTAAGAATGATATCCCTTGATGCATCTCAAATCCAAAATACTTGGATGAGTAACATATAAAGAGTGCTATCCTAACCATTACATCAAGATGTAATGTGTTTTATGAACCATGAGAATGGTTGTTGTCTAGTGAAAGGTAACAAGATGTTAAATGTGTTTTATGAGCCATGAGATTAGTTGTTACCTAGTGACAAGTAACAAGATATTTTGACAAGCCTTGTGAACCACATGAGTAAGTTGATACCTAGTGAAAGGTACCAAGATAATTATAAAAGTTCCTTGTAAGAGATGATAATTTTCTTAATAAACCAAGAAAATGGAAACATAGTAACATAAAATTATAATAAAAGGATACAATAATAATGATGGAACCTTGATTATACAAGTGTGGAGAAAAGAGGGATACTTGTATTACATAAAGAATGTGATTGAGCATGATGGCATGACCAAAGTTAAATGTCAGTAGAAGAATGGGGTACCTAGTGCTGTGTAAACATACATGGGACGTAATCATAGGATTGACATAGTTCAATACCTGGAATAATGTCACAGGATTGACATAGTTCAATATCTGGAATTGTTGCACATGATTGACATAGTTCAATACCTGGAATAATGTCACAGGATTGACATAGTTCAATACCTGGAATACTTGCATAGGATTGACATAGTTCAATATCTGGAATAATGTCATAGGATTGACATAGTTCAATACCTGGAATAGTTGCACAGGATTGACATAGTTCAATACTTGGAATAACTGTACAAGATTGGTATTAACCCAATACCTAGAATAACTACATAGGATTGGTATTAACCCAATACCTGGAATAACTGCACAGGATTGGTAATAACCCAATACCTAGAATAACTACACAGGATTGATCACAACCCAATATCTGGAATAATGTCACATGATTGACATTGTAAGGACCCTGACCTCCGTTTAGGGCTTATCCTGTTTTCTTTGCTTAACCCTGGTGCTTAGTTGCTTGCTAATCACCCTCAGTGGTGATTAGGGTTTGTTTGTGCTTATGGTGTGTTGGAGGTGCTACTTGCAATTAACCCAAATCTACGGTTGTTGAGCAAGTTTGTCACCTTGAGAGGTGTTCCTCTCTCTCCTTGCTTCCTCTAGTGTTGTGAGGAAGGGTTTGGATTGTTGTTTGAGTTGCTTTGGGCTTGGATGAGCCTTCTTGGGCCTTGTTGTGCCTTGCTCGACCTTGTTGGACCTTGTGTCGGCCTTGGGTGTGCTGGCCATGCCTTGTGTCGGCCATAGGAGTGTCACCCAGGGAGTGTGTCAGGCATGGAGTTGAGGTGTGTTGCCCATGAACCCCTTTGACCCTTTTCCTTGTTTGTGTCACCAACTAGCGGACACTTGGTGCTTGATGCTTGCATGTGGCAATGGCCTTGGACATGTGTTTAAGGCAAGTTAGAGCGGTGACATTGCCCATGGACAAGTGTCCCTTGGTGGGCGACACCTTGCCTTGTCTTACCTTGGTTTCTCTTCCATCCTCTCCTATATATGTGTTCCCTTTCTCTTGCTAAGGATCCCTTTAGTTCCTTAGTTTCTCCTCCACCCTTGGTGCACGGCACCTCTTCCTTTACAAAGCTTGGTGGCCGATCCTTATCTTGGAGTCTTCTTCTTCTTCCTTTTGAGGTGGCCGAAGGTGTGCTTGGTGCTAGGAGCTTGGACCTTGATTAAGGCGGGTTACATAACCCCTAACCCTAATCATATTACCTTCTTCTATGTTCTTTTATGTTTTCTTATGATCATAATCCGCCATGTATGTTCTAAGATAAGTTTCTAGCTTGTTGCACCTTTAATCTTGTGGTTTTGATGATCTGGTTGATATGGTCGAGGTTTTGTACCTTTGTACCCTAGTTGGCCGAACCATGTTTTAGGGTTTCCTTGTTGAGAAACACTTCTTTCCCTCCTTGGTCTAGAGAAGTGAGCTTGAGTTCTAGTGATATGAGCAACACCCCTCTCTCATTTAAGTTGAGAGGTGAGCTTGTGTTCTAGTGCTTGAGCAACACCCTCCTCTCACCATGGATTCGAGAGGTGAGCTTTTTGGAAGATGTGGATCTATGTTTAAGTTGATCCTTGTGGTTTCCCGATTTGTGATAGAGGTTGTGCAAGACCCCTATCTCTTGGTTGTTGAGAGGTGAGCCAATCTTCTTGATCAATTAGGGTTTGGTGCCCTTGTGCTTGAGGTTGATGATGATCTTGTTGGGTTGTAACTTGCACGATATGGCTTGGGGATGGTGTAGCCCGATACCTCTCTTGGACTAGAGTTTTGGTTTATATGATGAGTTTGAGTTGGGTGATACACCTTGGTCTTTTCCTTGTGTGTTGGCCGATAGGATGAGGCTAGCTTAGTTGGATGATAGGCTTTCCTTTGCTGCCCGTTCGAGTCGTACCCTTGGTCATTGTGCCTAGATGAGTATGGTTGTTGGACGATACCCTTGTGTGTTGGGAGTTATGTCTTGTTGAGTGCCCTGCGCGATACACCTAGCTAAGGTAGTGGCTTGGTGCCCGATGTACCTTGGACGTTTTATAACTCAAGGAGCTACCTTAGTGTTGGACGATACCTATGCTGTGTTGGGGCGTCATGTGCTGGTAGTGAGGGCCTTGGGCATGTGAGTGGTGTGGCTGCCTGATAGGTACCTTCACCTCTAGTGGGCGTTGTAGGGTTGGCCTGGGTGCCATGGCTCTAGCTGTCATGGCAGCTGTTGCCCGTTATAACCCTAACCCCATGGTTGCACGATACACCTGGTTGCACGATGCACTCCCCAACCTAGCTGCACGACACCCTTGGGTGACGGTCGTTACCTGTGGTGGTAGGCCGATGAGGCTGTTTCCGGTTCAGTTGGGCAATGTCACCTTGGATGCACGACATGCCCCATAGACCTAGCTGCACGTTATGCTTTGTGCACGATATACCTTGGTCTCTGGTTGCACGACTCACATGGATGCATGTCACTCCTTGAGGTGGTAGCCCGATATCCCTACTTTAGCTTGGCCGATATGTGGCTAGAATGCTTGGGGCGACATGATGGTAGTTACCCTGCCCGATACCACTTCTAGTGAGGGTGCCCTACTCGTCACACTTCTTGTGAGGGTAGTGGGTACTTCTAGTGAGGGTCATGTTCCACCCAGAAACCCATCTATAGTTCTTTATCATGCAATCACATTCCTTGTTGATAAGGAATTATGGTTTATGGTTTGTGAACCTTTGACATGTTTGGTAATAGTAAGGTGGTTGATACGGTAGAACGCACATAGGTAAGCATGACATATCTGAAACTCTAATGACATGATATTACATGTGTTTACGATCATCTTGAATCATGTATATATAATGATGAGTAAATGATAAGCTTGGAAGTATATGAGTTGCTTGACACGATGATGTGACCCATGTCTATGGTCACAGGTTTGAGGCATGAATGATAAAGCATATAATCATCAATGTTGCCCGATCTTTGATAACATGATCCTTTTGTTAATCCATGATGGTTTCAGTTATCTCTATGAATGTGTACACTAACCATGCAGGTGTTTCACGCGGATGCATAGCCAGGTAAAGAGCTATGAGGTATATATGTTTGAATGACACTACATTGATGGTCACTCTTGTTGATGAGATAACATGCATTACCTGTACAATGTGTTTAGGTCTGAGGACCAGAGTTTGGCTAAAGTGCCTAGTTGAGGTGTTATCCTCTGATGATGAGATCTGGGATTGTTATCCCCAGTGATGAAAATGCCTTATGAGGTAGTGGTTTCTTGTAATGAGGGATAGAGATCCCGGGATATTGTGATGGTGGTGATAACAAGGTAACTTAATGTTATATATGTGTTACAACTTGTTTGCCCCAACAATCTGCTTAAAATACCTTAATTAATCACAGATGAATCTATCATGTAGTTTGCCCTGGCCATAGATCCATCATCGTCAGTAGTTGGTGATGGTGAAATAGGTTCTCCCGCGGGTTAAGCTGGAAGCGCATATTATTGAATATGTGTGGTTTCTCCTAGCCAAAAATGAGGAGGTAAGAGTGCAACTTCGGTTGTAGACTCCAGAGTGTGGTTTTAGGCCCGTAGCTCGATATGTTAAGAGCATTGTGAACAGGCCCATGTCTCAGGATGTGTGATATGGGAGCATGAATGCGTTCATGGCTCAGAGCACGGTGAATAGGCCTGTGGCTCAGTTTCACTAGCGTCGATACCTGTACCGAGGTGGGCTAGGCAGAGGGTAGCCTAACCCTGTGGCTGAGGCCACTTAAGCATGAGACTACGGTCCTGCTTGTGTTGTACTTGTGCACTGACCACGAGGTGGGAGGTCATGGAGTCCGGCTCTTCCATTGACCTTGTATGGCACCAAATTGGGTTTCACAACCGAAGGTTGGATTTGAGCGGTACGACTCACTTCCTCAGGGCATAATAACACGTAATCCAGTAGAATAGTATTTATTGCTTAAGGCAAAATATAGAACATTGTTTGTGGCCTTGCTTGTGTAGTTGATCTTGTTATGTGTTGCAGTTACTTATACGTTCCTTATGTTATGTGGTAAGATCTTATAAATCTTATCTTGTCAATCATGTTCCATGAAGAAATACTTGGTTATATGCCTTCCGTACATCTTGGTAAGCTCGATGGTAGTAATAAGCTTGCTCTATAGACTGCTCTTATTATATGTTTTATCAGTTATCTACTGTTATTACTTTAATCTTTCTGAGGTTTTATGGTTTCGGTGGGGAGTTATGTTTCTCGCTGGGACTGTATGTCTCACCCCGTTGGTTTACAACCTTTTTAGCTGTTCGTGCTAGACGTGGTGGTGGTCGTGGGGTTGCGGACGAGCAGCAAGATGAGCAGTAGAAGGCAAGAGATGGATATGCTGCTGTTTTGGTTGTTTTGTAGTAGAGTCCTAGAGTCATCCCTGTACTCTCAGGTCCTCAGAGGCATTTTGACGTTGTTTTACGATGTATAGATGATGAAGCTTTGTTTATCCTACTTTTGGGCGGATGTGGCCCGTTATGTATGTATAAACAGGTGATGAACTCACGTGATGAAAAGACAGCTAATCTTCTAGGATGTGGACACGTATCAAAACTTGTAAATGTTTATATAACCTATTTTCTTGCAGGATGAGGATCTAAATGTAATAGTTTCTTGGTTTATCTATTTGTCGAAATCGGTTTTAATAAATCTATGTTTTTGGTAATAAGTGGTTTATGGTGTTTTCCGTACATTTTCGCGTGTCACCTCGTTGTCTGTGTGATAGCGGGATGTGTCGCCACAAGTTTTTGGTATCAGAGCTCTAGGTTTGCTGTGTCTATAGGGATCTAGGACTAGGTTGTGTCTATTCTTGTGAGTTTTCTAGATTTTCTTACAATCATCTTCTGGCCTCAGCGGAAGAAAAAGCCAAGATGTCTAGAAACCATGAAGAACATGATACCGAGAGCAGCGATGCTGCATTAGTTGATGGAGCTGAAGGGCAGGCACATGGAGATCGGGTGCTTGAGGTTCCCCAACTTGACCCAGCCATTCTCGAAAACCCTGCCTAGCAACAACTTATGGGGCAGATGATGGCTATGATGAATCTCATGCTAGAGAGATTGCCAGTGCCTCCGTCGAGAGCACAAGCTCCCCATGGTGAAACATCGGGTATTGGGAAGACCTTTGAGCGGCTTCGCCGAGTCAGAGCTTCGAACTATGCTGGGATGGCTAATCCAGCGGATGCAGATCTGTGGCTGACAAGTCTGAGAATGCTTTCTGGATCCTCGACATCCCCGAAGAAGACAAAGTCAAGCACATTGTCTACCTTCTGATGGGTAGTGTTAGCCATTGGTGGGCCATCGAGGAGGAGAAGTGACCTGGTGAGGTGATCGGTTGGGAGGTTTTCCAGTGCGAGTTTGTCAGCAGATACTTTCCGAAGACGTATCTGGATGAGAAGATCAACCGGTTTGAATGCCTGCGCCAAGGAACATTGAACATCACCGAGTATGAAGCCAAGTTCATGGACCTGATGAGGTTTTGTCCCCACATGGTAGCAACAGATGATGAACGGATCAGACATTTTGAGAAAGGCCTGAGTGCGGAGTTGACGACGCCGGATGCCACCCTAGAGAACAGAGAAATATTTTCTAAGTTCGTGGAATCTATCTGAAGGATTGAACAGTCAGTTAAGGAAAAGAGAGAGGCCATGATCAAGAAGAGGCCTGCTCAGTTCCAGGGACAGAGGTTTGGTGGCTTCAAGAAGCCAAGGTTTTCAGCACCTTCTGGGTTAAGAGGTTCTAGTGCACCGTCGCAGTGGTCTCCGAGTAAGGGAAGAGGATATGGTTCTTTACTATCAAAGGCACATAGTACAACTTCTGTAGCAGTGGCAGGGCTGTCTAGGCCACAACAGTGAGACCAGTCATGCCATCTTTGTGGTCAGTTTGGGCATTGGAGGTCAAACTGCCCAAGCAAAGATGTTGAAGTGACGCAACATCTGAGGCATAATCAGCAAGGGACAGATAGACAACAACCCAGTGGTAGCAGAGGGTGAGGATGTGGTCAAGCGTCACAAGTGGGATTGTTTGCTCAAGGAAGTAGAGGACGTAGACATCAAGCAACGACTCGATTCTATGCTATGAGTTAGCCGGAGGCGATAGTCAACCCGCGAGTGGTGGCAGGTCAGATGGTGTTATTTAATTCCGATTTGTCTACTTCTTGCTTTATATCTGTTCTGGTTGACCCGGGTGCTACACACTCTTTTATCGCACATTCTATGCTTGATAAATTTCTGTTACCTGTTAGCCGTAAGAAAGATAGCATGCTATTAGAAACCCCTCATGATGGTTCCTCGATGCTTCGAGAGGAGTGCCCATCCTATGTTCTATCTTTTTCAGGACACATGATACAAGTGGATCTTATACCACTTGATATGCATGGATTCGATGTGATCCTTGGGATGGATACCTTAGAGAAGTATAAGATTGTGTTGGACTGTGGTTCCAAGCAGGTTGTGTTTGAGGTTTGTGGAGAGAAGTGGATCGTCCAAGGAGATAGGAAGATTCTTCCGATGTGTCTAGTGTCAGCTATGGTGGCAGAAAAGTTGCTACGGCAAGGATGTAAGGCGTTCTTAGCTCACATTGTCGATACCAAGGCAAAGGGTCCTAGCCTTGAGGAGGTGACGGTTGTCTGAGAGTTTGCATATGTGTTTCCTGATGAGTTCCCCGGTGTTCCTCCACCCCGAGAGATTGATTTCGAGATAAATCTAGTTCCAGGAACACAACCAGTTGCACAAACACCGTATAGGATGGCTCCAATAGAGATGGAAGAGCTAAAGAAGCAGTTACAAGAGTTGTTGGAGAAAGGTTTCATCCGACCGAGTACGTCGCCTTGGGTGCTCCAATGTTGTTCGTTAAGAAGAAGGATGGATCGATGCAGCTATGTATAGACTACCGACAGTTGAACAAAGTCACGATCAAGAACAAGTACCCGTTGCCAAGGATAAATGATCTGTTTGATCAGTTACGTGGTGCTACAGTGTTTTCAAAGATCGATCTACGGTCCAGATATTATCAGTTGAGGATTAAGGCAGATGACATACCAAAATCAGCTTTTAGGACAAGTCAGGATAGTCAGAAGCATGAACAACATCTTCGACAAGCGTTGACTCTCCTTCGCCAGCATCAGTTGTATGCCAAGTTTGGTAAGTGCGAGTTCTGGTTGAAAGAAGTAAATTTCTTGGGTCATGTGATATCTGCAGAAGGAGTTAAAGTGGACTCGAAGAAGGTGGAGTCCGTTGCAGAATGGGAACAGCCGAAGACAGTGACATAAGTTCATAGTTTCCTGGGTTTAGCAGGATACTACCGAAGGTTTATCAAGGACTTTAGTGTGATTGCGTTGTCGATGACGAAGTTGACGTGGAAAGACGTACCTTTTGTCTGGAATGATCGTTGCCAGCAAGCTTTCCAAAGATTGAAGGAGAAGCTAACTAGTGCTCTAGTGCTAGTGCTTCCAGAGCCTGGGAATGGCTATGTTGTTTTCTACGATGCTTCCAAGAAGGGCTTAGGATGTGTGCTGATGCAAGAAGACCATGTGGTTTCTTTTGCTTCTCGACAGCTTAAGAAACATGACGAGAACTATCTGACTCATGATTTGGAGTTGTCAGCAGTGGTTCATGCGTTAAAGATTTGGAGACACTATCTTTACAGAGAGGTGTGCCAGATCTTTATAGATCATAAGAATCTGAAGTACATCTTTTCGCAGAATGAGTTAAACATGCGACAAAGTCGATGGATGGAGCTGATCAATGATTATGACTGCACCATTGAGTATCATCCTGGTAAAGCGAACGTGGTAGCTGACATGCTTAGACGAAAGTCTTCTTCTCTCTCCACAAAGAAGGCATAGTTGAGTTCCTTAGTATGTCATAGACATGATATGTTTGTTTCCTTGCGGCAGATGAATGTACAGATGGAAGTTTCCTTGTTAGCAGGACTTTTGGCACAGATGCAAGTCAAGCCTACACTTAGACAACAAATCAAAGATGCACAACAAAGGGAGGATACAGTGCAGTTGATCAGGTCAGAGCTCGACAGTGAAAGGCGTGATGGGTTCCATGAGTCCAATGATGGACTAGTTTGCTATCATGACAGAATGGTGGTCCCTGATGTTGATGATCTGAGGAAGCTAGTACTCAAAGAAGCACACACATCGATGTATGCTATGCATCCAGGAGTCACCAATATGTATCACAATCTGAAGGACCTGTATTGGTGGCCTGGCTTGAAGAAAGAAGTAGTCGAGTTTGTGGTTAGGTGTGCAATAAGCCAGTAAGTCAAGGCTGAGCATCATAAGCCTGCAGGTACGTTGCAACCCATGCTGATACTGCAGTGGAAATGGGATCACATAACCATGGATTTCATAGTTGGTCTACCCAAGACAGCTAAGAATCATGATTCCATTTCGGTAATAGTGGACAGATTGACGAAATCTGCCCATTACATACCTGTAAAGATAACGTATACAGCCGAGAAGCTCACTCAGGTATATGTAGATGAGATAGTACACTTGCATGGCGTACCAACAACAATAGTTTCTGACAGAGGACCTCAGTTCACGAGTCATTTCTGGGAACAATTGCATAAGGCATTAGGAACACAATTGAGGTTCAACACCGCTTTCCACCCACAGACAGATGGACAGTCTAAAAGGACTATTCAGACTTTAGAAGATCTTCTTCGGGCTTGTGTTTTGTAGTTCCTAGGCAGTTGGGATGTACATCTCAGTTTGATAGAGTTTGCCTACAACAATAGTTACCAACGGAGCATTGACATGGCTCCCTATGAGGCCTTGTATGATAGGAAGTGCAGATCTCCTTTATGTTGGTATGAGTCTGGTGAGTATCAGCTTTTGGGTCCTGAGTTAGTACAGCAGACAACAGAAAAGATCAAAGTGATACAACAACAGCTGAAAGTGGCACAGGACAGAAATAAGTCTTATGCAGACAATTGCCGACGACCTTTAGAGTTCCAAGTGGGAGACAAAGTGTACCTCAAGGTATCACCTTGGAAAGGCGTGCTAAGGTTCGGCCGAAAAGGCAAGATAGCACCCAGGTATATGGGGCCATATCCAGTAATAGCATGTGTTGGCAAGGTAGCTTACAAGTTAAAGCTGCCGCCAGAGTTGCACATATTACATCCAGTGTTCCACGTCAGCATGATGAAGAAAAGTGACCCAGATACAGGGATAGTGATACAGCCAGACGAAGTTGAGCTTGATGAAGATGTGACCTACGAGGAAGGTCCTGTGATGATCCTTGATAGAAGAGTAAAGAAGTTGAAGAGGAAGGACCTGGTTCTGGTAATGGTTCTTTGGCATCATCGTGGCGTTGAGGAAGCCACGTGGGAGCTTGAGGAAGAGATGAGGAGGAAGTATCCCTCGCTTTTCTCTTTGGATTTTGAGGATGAAATCCCTTTGTAGAGGGTTATAGCCTGTAAGGACCCTGACCTCCATTTAGGGTTTATCCTGTTTTCTTTGCTTAACCCTAGTGCTTAGTTGCTTGCTAATCACCCTTAGTGGTGATTAGGGTTTGTTTGTGCTTGTGGTGTGTTGGAGGTGCTACTTGTAATTAACCCAAGTCTAGGGTTGTTGAGCAAGTTTGTCACCTTGAGAGGTGTTCCTCTCTCTCCTTGCTTTCTCTAGTATTGAGAGGAAGGGTTTGGCTCATTGTTTGAGTTGCTTTGGGCTTGGATGAGCCTTGTTGGGCCTTGTTGTGCCTTGCTCGACCTTGTTGGACCTTGTGTCGGCCTGGGGTGTGACGGCCATGCCTTGTGTCAGCCAAAGGAGTGTCGCCCAGGGAGTGTGTCGGACATGGAGTTGAGGTGTGTCACCCATGAACCCCTTTGACCTCGTTTGTGTCACCAACTAGCGGACACTTGGTGCTTGATGCTTGCATGTGGCAATGGCCTTGGACATGTGTTTAAGGCAAGTTAGAGAGGTGGCATTTCCCATGGACAAGTGTCCCTAGGTGGGCGACACCTTGCCTTGTCTTACCTTGGTTTCTCCTCCATCCTCTCCTATATATGTGTTCCCATTCTCTTGCTAAGGATCCCTTTAGTTCCTTAGTTTCCCCTCCCCCCCTGGTGCACGACACCTCTTCCTTTCCAAAGCTTGGTGGCCGATCCTTATCTTGGAGTCTTCTTCTTCTTCCTTTTGAGGTGGCCGAAGGTGTGCTTGGTGCTAGGAGCTTGGAGCTTGCTTAAGGTGGGTTACATAACTCCTAACCCTAATCATATTACCTTCTTCTATGTTCTTTTATATTTTCTTATGATCATATTCGGCCATGTATGTTCTAAGATAAGTTTCTTGCTTGTTGCACCTTTAATCTTGTGGTTTTGATTATCTTGTTGATATGGTCTAGGTTTTGTACCTTTGTACCGAAGTTGGCCGAACCATGTTTTAGAGTTTCCTTGTTGAGCAACACTCCTTTCCCTCCTTGGTCTAGAGAAGTGAGCATGAGCTCTAGTGATATGAGAAACACCCCTCTCTCATTTAAATTGAGAAGTGAGCTTGTGTTCTAGTGCTTGAGCAACACCCTCCTCTCACCATGGATTCGAGAGGTGAGCTTTTTGGAAGATGTGGATCTATGTTTAAGTTGATCCTTGTGGTTTCCTAATTTGTTATAGAGGTTGTGCAAGACCCCTCTCTCTTGGTAGTTGAGAGGTGAGCCGATCTTCTTGATCAATTAGGGTTTGGTGCCCTTGTGCTTGAGGTTGATGATGATCTTGTTGGGTTGTATCTTGCACGATATGGCTTGGGGATGGTGCAGCCCAATACCTCTCTTAGACTAGAGTTCAGGTTGATATGATGAGTTTGAATTGGGCGATACACCTTGGTCTTTGCCTTGTGTGTTGGCCGATAGGATGAGGCTAGCTTGGTTGGACAATAGGCTTTCCTTTGCTGCCTGTTTGAGTTGTACCCTTGGTCATTGTGCCTTGATGAGTATGGTTGTTGGACGATACCCTTGTGTGTTGGGCGTTATGTCTTGTTGAGTGCCCTGCCCGATACACCTAGCTAAGGTAGTGGCTTGGTGCCCGATGTACCTTGGACGTTTTAGAACTCAAGGAGCTAGTTTAGTGTTGGACGATACCTATGCTGTGTTGGGGCGTCATGTGCTGGCAGTGAGGGCCTTGGGCGTGTGAGTGGTGTGGCTGCCCGATAGGTACCTTCACCTCTAGTGGGCGTTGCAGGGTTGGCCTGTGCACCATGGCTCTAGCTGTCATGGCAAATGTTGCCCGTTATAACCCTAACCCCATGGTTGCACGATACACCTGGTTGCACGATGCACTCCCCAACCTAGCTGCATGACACCCTTGGGTGACGGTTGTTACCTGCGGTGGTAGGACGATAAGGCTGTGTCCAGTTCAGTAGGACGTTGTGACCTTGGATGCATGACATGCCCCATAGACCTAGCTGCACGTTATGCTTTGTGCACGATATACCTTGGTCTCTGGTTGCACAACTCACATGGATGCATGAAACTCCTTGAGGTGGTAGCCCGACATCCCTACTTTAGCTTGGCCGATATGTGACTAGAATGCTTGGCCGACATGAGGGTAGTTACCCTGCCCGATACCACTTCTAGTGAGGGTGCCCTTCTCATCACACTTCTTATGAGGGTAGTGGGTACTTCCAGTGAGGGTGCCCTGCCCGTCACACTTCTTGTGAGGGTAGTGGGTACTTCTAGTGAGGGTCATGTTCCACCCAGAAACCCATCTATAGTTCTTTATCACGCAATCACATTCCTTGTTGATAAGGAATTATGGTTTATGGTTTGTGAACCTTTGACATGTTTGGTAATAGTAAGGTGGTTGATATGGTAGAACATACATAGGTAAGCATGACATATCTGAAACTCTAATGACATGATATTACATGTATTTACGATCATCTTGAATCATGTATATATAATGATGAGTAAATGATAAGCTTGGAAGTATATGAGTTGCTTGACACGATGATGTGACCCATGTCTATGGTAACATGTTTGAGGCATGAATGATAAAGCATATAATCATCAATGTTGCCCTATCTTTGATAACATGATCCTTCTATTAATCCATAATGGTTTCAGTTATCTCTATGAATGTGTACACTAACCATGCATGTGTTTCACGCGGATGCATAGCCAGGTAAAGGGCTATGAGGTATATATGTTTGAGTGATACTACATTGATGGTCACTCTTGTTGATGAGATAACATGCATCACCTGTACAATGTATTTAGGTCTAAGGACCAGAGTTTGGCTAAAGTGCCTAGTTGAGGTGTTATCCTCTAATGATGAGATATGGGATTGTTATCCCCAGTGATGAGAATGCCTTATGAGGCAGTGGTTTCTTGTGATGAGGGATTGAGATCCCGAGATATTGTGATGGTGGTGATAACAAGGTAACTTAATGTTATATATGTGTTACAATTTGTTTGCCCCAACAATATGCTTAAAATACATTAATTAATTACAGATGAATCTATCATGTAGTTTGCCCTGGCCATAGATCCATCATCATCAGTAGCTGGTGATGGTGAAACAGGTTCTTCTGCGGGTTAACCTGGAAGTGCATATTATTGAATATGTGTGGTTTCTCCTATAGCCGAAAATGAGGAGGTAAGAGTGCAACTTCGGTTGTAGACTCCAGAGTGTGGTTTTAGGCCTGTAGCTCGATATGTTAAGAGCATGGTGAACAGGCCCATGGCTCAGGATGTGTGATATGGGAGCATGAATGCGTTCATGGCTCAGAGCACGGTGAATAGGCCTGTGGCTCAGTTTCACTAGCGTCGATACCTGTACCGAGGTGGGCTAGGCAGAGGGTAGCCTGACCCTATGGCTGAGGCCACTTAAGCATGAGACTATGGTCCTGCTTATGTTGCACTCATGCACTGACCACGAGGTGCGAGGTCGTGGAGTCCGACTCTTCCATTGACCTTGTATGGCACCAGCTTGGGTTTTGCAACCAAAGGTTGTATTTGAGCGGTACAGCTCACTTCCTCAGGGCATAATAACATGTAATCCAGCCGAATAGTATTTATTGCTTAAGGCAAAATACGGAACATTGTTTGAGGCCTTGCTTGTGTAGTTAATCTTGTTATGCGTTGCAATTACTTATACGTTCCTTATGTTATGTGGTAAGATCTTATAAATCTTATCTTGTCAATCATGTTCCATAAAGAAATACTTGGTTATATGCCTTCCATTCATCTTGGTAATCTCGATCATAGTAATAACCTTGCTCTATAGACTGCTCTTATTGTACATTTTATTAGTTATCTACTGTTATTGCTTTAATCTTTCTGAGGTTTTATGGTTTCGTCGGGGAGTTATGTTTCTCGCTGGTACTGTGTGTCTCACCCTGTTGGTTTACAACCTTTTTAGGTATTCGCGCTAGACGTGGTGGTGGTCGTGGGGTTGCGGTTTAGTAGCAAGACGAGCAGTAGAAGGCAAGAGATGGATATGCTGCTATTTTGGTTGTTTTGTAGTAGAGTCCTAGAGTCATCCCTGTACTCTCAGGTCCTCAGAGGTGTTTTGGCATTGTTTTACGATGTATAGCTGATGAAGCTTTGTTTATCCTGCTTCTGGGTGGATGTGGCCCATTATGTATGTATAAACAGGTGATGAACTCATGTGATGACAAGACAGCTGATCTTCTAAGCTGTAGACACGTATCAAAACTTGTAAATGTTTATATAACCTATTTTCTTGCAGGATGAGGATCTGAATGTAATAGTTTCTTGGTTTATCTGTTTGTCGAAATCAGTTTTAATAAATTCGTGTTTTTGGTAATAAGTGGTTTATGGTGTTTTTCACACGTTTTCGCGTGGCACCTCGTTGTTTGTGTGATAGCGGGATGTGTCGCCACAGACATAGTTCAATACTTGGAATAGTTGCACAGGATTGGCGTAGTCCAATACCTAGAATAGTTGCACAGGATTGGCATAGTCCATTACCTAGAATAGTTGCACATGATTGGCATAGTCCAATACCTGGAATAGTTGCACAGGATTGGCTTAGTTCAATGCCTGGAATGGATGCACATGTTTGGCATAATCTAATACTTGGAATGGATACATAGGAACAATATAATTCTAATGCTTGTACTAGTTGCACACGATTGGTATAATCCAATGCCTGGAATATTTATACATGATTGGTATGAACCAAATCCTAAACAAGACATGATGATGTATACTCTCATGTCCAGTATAAACCAATATCTATTTAGCAGATTGGCTAAAGTCAACATATAGAAACAAGAAAGAGTCATGGGTGATATAACAGGGTAATGAGATCATGAGAAAAGAATGGGATGCTGAGTTAATACAATAGATAAATGATATATATGTTCTTCCTATTCCTTATAAAGAGAATAGATGATTTAATGCTCTATAATAGATAGTTGTGATACTTAAAGATGAGAATGATCTAAATTGCTTATCCTATGCTCAAATTTATATTATAAACTACAATAATAATGTTTTTGGCAGAGAGTTATATCTCTCGCTGGGGCAATTTTCAATTGTCTCACCCCCGTGGGATCCAACATTTTTAGGTGGACAAGCACGGAGGAGAATGAGAACATCTTGTATAGGAAGAACTTCAGCAGCAACAAGGACATCAGTGACAGCTCAGGTTGAGTGTACTGTCTGTCATGTCTTGTAGATATAAGTCCTATGTGTCGTCTCTATACTCTCAGGTCCTCGGAGTTAATAGTTAGTGCTTTTAATGAATCATTTTGAGATTTTGGCTTGATGCCTTGAGGTTCTTGTACTGTCTGTGTTTATCATTTAACAAGACAGTTGATGTTGTAAACCTTGAGAAGAGATGGTACACGATATGTACTTATGAACCAGGATGTAAATGTAATACATTGGTTCTTGTTGAAAGAGTTTTCTTATGATTGGATCTCTTTGAAAAAGGTTTTAATTTTTAGTGATTTTCAGTAATCTGCTATTGATGAATCGCTTTCGCTTAAGTAAATCTTGTTTTTGTGAGTTGTATGCCATAATTTATTGGTATCAGAGATCTAGGTTCACTGAGTCTACAGAGACATAGGACTAAGGTGTCGAGTCTGTTCTAAGTGTACCCAGTGTATCTTATAGTGTCTTCTGCTTATGCAGATGAAGATATATAACTCAAGAATGTCTGGAGAACATGAGGGACAAACTACTGAAAGCAATGTTGCTGCACCAGTGGGAGGTGCAAAGGATCAGGCAAGGGAGGAACCAGTGCCTGAAAATCCCCATGTTGATGAAGTCATGAGAGGAAACCCAGATGTTTATAATCTTTTTGGCCAACTCATGACTACACCGGGGTATATGGCAGACTGGATGCCAGCACCGACACCTAGGGAACTAGTTTCCAATGAGGGATGTGGGTCTGGTAAGACCTTTGAATGACTATGTCGTGTAGGAGCCATAAAATATGTTGGAATATATGACCCAGTAGATGCTGATCTCTAGCTCACTGAGTTAGAAAAAGCCTTTAAGATCCTTAGTATCCCATAGGTTGACAAAGTTAAACATGTGGTGTACTTTTTGAAGGGTAGTGTTGGACACTGGTGGGCTATAGAAGAAATAAAAAGGAATGACGAAGAGGTTGAATGGGCGGAATTTTGTCGAGAATTAATCAATAAGTATTTTCCAAAGACATACTTAGATGAAAAGATGTCACAGTTTGAGAAGATTCGACAAGGAGCCATGTCGATAAATGAATATGAGGTTAAGTTTATGGAACTTTTGCGATTTTGTCCTCAAATGGCAGCTACTGAGGAGGAGAAGATTCGACGTTTTGAGAAGGGATTGAATGTTGAGATGTCCATCCCGACATCTGCCCTAGGAAGTAGAGAGAGGTTTGCCACATTTGTGGAGTATATATGGAGGATAGAAAGGTCCACGATAAAGAAACATGAGGCAAACCTTAAAAGGAAGTTTACACAGTCACGGGAACAGTGGGGTAGTGGTAACAAACAACCAAAATCTTCACCAGTTCAACCACAATATAGTGCACCTATGCAGAGGTCATCAAGTCAACACGAGCTTGTCATAAATGTGGACAAATAGGATATTTTAGACAACAATGTCCAAGGAGAAATAGTGAGATGACCCAACAGTCAAGGCATAATCTGCAAAATCCACAAGGACCTCAGCCCAGTGGAGCAGATGGTAGAGGATGAAGACAAGTGTCACAGTTTGGTCCATCTACTTCTGGTAGTAGAGGACAAAGGCAATAATAGATAAAAAAATGACTCCATGTTTTGGGTTAGATGAGATGCTAGATAACTTGTAAGAGGTAGACATGTCAAGATGGAACTTTCTATTTTGAGTTATCTTCTGTTCCCTACTATAAGAAAGGTAGTTGTTGTTTAGTTCATCTGTATAAATCTTTTAAGGATATAAGGAAGAGATAAGAAGGATGAAAACTTATATTCAGTCCAATATTCTCTTATATGTTTTGAAAATTTCTCTCTCTTCTTTAAGGAAGGGAAGAGATGAAAAAGGAACTCAAAGAAAATATGAGATATTAAGTATATCAAATATAAAGAGATGGAAACATAAAATAAAATAAATGCATACTACCTAATTTCAGTTCTTGAATACCCTGGCCAGGTATTCATTTACTGAAGGCAAGGTAGGTATGAAATACCTAAATTGTTATTTTTCTGATTACTCTGATCAAGTAGTCAGTCTGAAATAATCTCAAGAGTTTAAAGAAGAAGGAGATGTGGCATGGAAATTTCTACCACATTATAAATCATATTCGAAGGGATCTAATTTAATTATAAATCAACTTACAAACAAAGATGAATATGTGATGTGTTTCCAGCACATGTAATGGATACCAAGGTAAGGATTCTTGTATCTGAAAAATATCAGGCTATTTTATGATGATTAACTATGGAATCAGTCCAGTTACCTAATGTAGTATGGACATCATATGTTAGGGGTTTATGCTTTTCATAAACATAACATTGATGAGAATGATCTATTTGAAGGAATGATTGTAAAATTATTACAATAAAAGTTTATCAAATTAAATTAACAAATAAACTCTATATAAATAAGAAAAGTGTTACCTGACACATAATTAATCGCACAGTCAATAATGAAAGGACAATGAAGTATGTGTCCTATGTGTTTGATTCTATGGGAATTTTGTGTGGAAGAACTTTGTATTGATCAAAGTTCTATGGTGTCTCCATAACAATGATATGTGGAGACTTGATGATATAATGAATGAATAATATATGTCTCCTTTTATCTGGGATTTCGAGGACGAAATCCTTGTTAGGGGTTTATAATTTGTAACATCCCTGACTTGGGTTATGCTTTAACCCTAGGTGTTTTGTTTAAGAAAAACAATTATATGATGGTTCTTATCTTTTGAAAAGTAATTAAGTTTCAAGAGGAACTTATATTTCAATTTTAGTCCTTTTTGAACAATGTTGAAATAATGTTTTGCCTGTTTTGGACTAAAGTGTAATTTACCCAAGTTGAGGGGTTAAAATGCAAATGTTACATGATAAAATGTTCCTCATGTGTTGAAGCATCATGAGAATGAAGATGATGCAGAGGTATGGCTTGTGATAGCCTGAGTACCAAGAAAGAGTTGATAAAGCTATGTTTGTGCATTAAAACCTAGTTTGGTGTAATGTGCAATTTACCCAAAACCCAAGGTTCAATATGCAATTTACCACTTCAAAATAGTCCCTAATATTGCTTGGCATCATGTAGAGCAAGTAAAATGAGAGGGGCGTCTCATTTGTATCACATTGAAGGAGAGAGAATCTTGATATTAAAATAACCAAGATTTAAGCATAATTGAAACCTTAATTCAATTTAATGCAAGAATAAATAAAATAATTGAAGGGCCTTCAAACAAAAATGAGATGGTTGGATTTTCTCAAGTGTGAACGTCCTTGTGCCTTGCAAATGCAAAGGAAATATCTATGTGAGTGGAGAACCCACTCACATTAAGAAAATAAAAAGAAATATCCACTAACTTATGGATAATAATATTATAAAGGTTAAGGTGCTTAATTTATTTTCCCTTAATTCATGGATAATGGAAGGGAATTAGGAGGTGAGGAAGATATATTTGCATGCAAGGAATTGAGGGGGAAGAGGTGGCACCAATTTCAGAATTAAATGATTTTATAAGGCATTTTCTCTCTCATTGACTTTCTTATAAAAACACCTTTTACAACTCAAACCAAAGGCTTTTTTCGAATCCACTTCTTATCTTTGCTTGCAAAAACGACCAAGGGAGCTAGGAGCAGCAGGAGGATGACCCCCAACCTGTTGGTAAGCTTCTTGACCTTCGTTCACCTTGATTTCATGGTGGAAATATCAAATCAATGCATGATTTCTTCTTATATCGATCCCATCTTCAATTCTAGCCAATCCTTTTCACTCAAAGCTTGAGGAACGAACCTTGTGGTGTGAAAAAGCTTCTTCCAGCATTGTTGACGTGAAGCTCCAAGCTTTGAAGCTCAATTGGAGGCGGGTTATATAACTTGAACCCCTATTCATTGTTATTGAATTCAATTTCTCAATCAATTATGTTCAATTGCTCTTCTTACAATTCCTTTGATTAGTTGATGCAACTACCATGGTAATGGCAGTAGTTTTCAATGCACTAAGGCTTGATGATGATGACATCATCTTAGGCACACATTCCAACAAGTTTCTATTGCAAACAGTTTTAAGACCTTGGACCAAACGGTTTCACCAAACTGTTTGGAGGTTTGGATCCCAAACCATTTGGAAGGGTTGACCATTTGAGGTCAGGACCCTAGTACATGTTGGATGATAATCTAATGGATCCAATTGATTGATTCAATATATGGACAATCCTCCAATTAGAAACCCTAATCGGGTTAAGTGCTGAAATTTCAATTGGTTGATTTCAAATTTTGGATTGATTAACCCAAACAGTCTCAAGACCATTTGGAGGTTACCCAAACAGTCTCAAGACCATTTGAAGGTCAACCAAGACCGTTTGGAGGTCTAGGGTTGAGTATGGTTGAGTAATTTAAGGACCAGAGATGGCAAATTGAAATGCAATCAATAGCTAATTTGACGATCAATCCAATGATCTAAACCCTAATTGAATTTCACACATTTTAATGATGGGATTGGGAAAACGGTCTCAAGACCATTTGGAGGTCATCCAAATGACCTCAAGATCGTTTGAGGTCAGGTCGTATCATAATTTGATGATGATTCATTGATTTCAATTGAATCAGTTCCACAATGTTAATCATTGGAGGTTCCTCGATTTCAAAACCCTAATTGAAGGTTTATTGATTATAAATCCTAGTTCAATTGGTTTCAAAACCATAATTGATGGTCCAATTGAAGGATGATTCAATAGTTCAATTGATGAATGAATCAAGGATTCAATTGATAGTCGGTTCATTGATTGAAACCTTGAATTGTTTAAGTGTTGAAAGACCTTTTTGGTCCATTCAGTTTTGAGAGGGTTTGGACCAAACGGTCTTAAGACCGTTTGAGTCCAAACAGTCTCAAGACCCTTTGGGTCCAAATGGTCTCAAACCGTTTGGAGACCCAAGTCCATTCAGTTTCAATGCACTTCTTACTCAACGGTTTCAAGGGCAATTTTCCCAAACAGTTTCAAACCGTTTAGGGAGTAAGGGCCATGGTTGTTTAGTAATTCAATGTGATCATATCAATTGAAAACTTATTGTGATAAAGGATCAATTGAATCTATAATGGTTATTTATCTATCTCAAAGATAATCACTAGGGTTGTACCTTTAAAATACTAAGTGATTGATAATACTTAGATGAGTTAATCCTTGAAGCTTAAGTAAGCAAGAACTCAGTACACTATGCCAATCATAGTTGTATGTACTTGATTGGAGGGTTGATGTAACCTAATCAAGTTGAAAGGATGATAGAAAGGAATTCATACATGATTATTAACCATGTGGTGATTAGGGTATGATCCTTAGTAAAGAGATCATGAAACTCTAATCAAGAAGGTTATTGAACCCTAACCCTAATTGGGTTGAATAGTAAACCCTAATTATGGGTAATGGAATATGAAACTCTAATTGGGATGAATAGTAAATCCTAATTATGGATAGTTGAATAAGAAACCCTAATTTTAGGGTAAAGTGCATGAAACCCTAAACTAGGGTAATGTGATGTAAAACCCTGATGTATTGATATGATGAAGAACTCAATTCTAGGGTGATACTATGTGCAATCGTAAACCTAATGAAGGGAGGTGGTATGTGAAATCTTAACCCTAATAAAGGGTGATGGTATGTGAAATCCTAACCCTAATAAAAGATGATAGTATGTGAAACCATAAACTCTAACAAAGGGTGATGGTATGGGAGACCCTAATCCTAATAATGGAATAGTGACTATTACACTGATAAGGGAAATACCTAAAGTGATTGATTATAGGTAACCTTATAGCAAGCAATGCCTTAGTCTGAGATAAGTCCCTATCATTGAAGATAGTTGGACAATCCCTATGTGTGTTTTATGACTTATGCACTTCACAATAAAGGTGATAGGTTAGTATATGGAAGTATTAAGATGGAAAATACCTTAATACAAAATAATTTGATAAACTCAAGTAAGTTTTAAAGTGTTGAGGGAAGTGATATATCAAGACATCATAGATATCACATCCAGCTCTTTAAGAATGATATCCCTTAATGCATCTCAAATCCAACATACTTGGATGAGTAACATATAAAGAGTGCTATCCTAACCATTACATCAAGATGTAATGTGTTTTATGAACCATGAGAATGGTTGTTGTCTAGTCAAAGGTGACAAGATGTTAAGTGTGTTTTATGAGCCATGAGATTAGTTGTTACCTAGTGACAAGTAACAAGATATTTTGATAGGCCTTGTGAACCACATGAGTAAGTTGATACCTAGTGAAAGGTACCAAGATAATTATAAAAGTTCCCTATAAGAGATGATAATGTTCTTAATAAACTAAGAAAATGGAAACATAGTAACATAATAATTATAATAAAAGGATACAATAATAATGATGGAACCTTGATTATACAAGTGTGGAGAAGAGACTGATACTTGTTTTACATAAAGAATGTGATTGAGCATGATGGCATGGCCAAAGTTAAATTTCAGTAGAATAATGAGGTACCTAGTGCTGTGTAAACATACATGGGACGTAATCACAGGATTGACATAGTTCAATACCTGGAATAATGTCAAAGGATTGACATAGTTCAATACCTAGAATAGTTGCATAGGATTGACATAGTTCAATACCTGGAATAATGTCACAGGATTGGCATAGTTCAATACCTGGAATAGTTGCATAGGGCTGACATAGTTCAATACCTGGAATAATGTCACAGGATTGACATAGTTCAATACCTGGAATAGTTGCACAGGATTGACATAGTTCAATACCTGGAATAATGTCACAGGATTGACATAGTTCAATACCTAGAATAAGTGCACATGATTGGTATTAACCCAATACCTGGAATAACTGCATAGGATTGGTATTAACCCAATACCTGGAATAACTGCACATGATTGGTAATAACCCAATACCTGGGATAACTACACATGATTGGTCACAATGTAATACCTGGAATAATGTCACAGGATTGACATAGTTCAATACCTGGAATAGTTGCACATGATTGGCATAGTCCAATACCTGGAATAGTTGCACAGGATTGGCATAGTCCATTACCTGGAATAGTTGCACATGATTGACATAGTCCAATACCTGGAATAGTTGCACATGATTGGCTTAGTTCAATACCTGGAATGGATGCATAGGTTTGGCATAATCGAATACTTGGAAAGGATACACATGAACAATATAAGTCCAATGCTTGTACTAGTTGCACAAGATTGGTATAATCCAATGCCTGGAATATTTATTCAGGATTGGTATGGACCAATGCCTAAACAAGACATGATGATGTACACTCTCATGTCCAGTATAAACCAATATCTATTTAACAGATTGGCTAAAGTCAACAGATAGAAATAAGAAAGAGTCATGGGTGACATAGCAGAGTAATGAGTACCATGAGAAAAGCATGGGATGTTGAGTTAATACAATAGATAAATGATATACATGTTCTTCCTATTCCTTATAAAGAGAATAGATGATTTAATGCTCTATCATAGATAGTTGCAATACTTAAAGATGAGAATGATCTAAACTACTTATCCTCTGCTGAGATTTATATTATAAACTACAATAATAATGTTTCTGACGGAGAGTTATATCTCTCGCTGGGGCAAGTTTCAATTGTCTCACCCCCGTGGGATCCAACATTTTTAGGTGGACAAGCATGGAGGAGATCGAGAAAATATTGTAGAGGAAGAACTTCAGCAGCAGCAGGGATAGCAGTGACAACTCAGGTTGAGTGTACTGTCTGTCGTGTCTTATAGATAGAAGTCCTATGTGTCGTCTCTGTACTCCCAGGTCCTCGGAGTTAATAGTTAGTGCTTTTAATGAATCGTTTTGAGATTTTGGCTTGATGCCTTGAGGTTCGTATGCTATATGTGTTTAGCATTTAACAAGGTAGTTGATGTTGTAAACTTTGAGAAGAGATGGTACAAGATATGTACTTATGAACCAGGATGTAAATGTAATACATTGGTTCTTATTGAAAGAGTTTTCCTATGATTGGATCTCTTTGAAAAAGGTTTTAATTTTTAGTGATTTTTAGTAATCCACTGTTGATGAATCGCTTCTGCTTAAGTAAATCTTGTTTTTGTGAGTTGTATGCCACACAAACATCCATTCATTGAAGATAATAAAGTCATTACATAAATTTATTAGAGATAGAAGAGATGTATAGTTCTATAGAAGGAAAACAAAATACATAGGATTTAGAATATCCTATACATCATCTAGTAGAATAAGCAAATATCTAATTAAAAAGAGATAAGAAATAGAAATCTATCTATTTTATCCTCCATGCCCATTTATTGATAGCTTCAGGTACTTTGAGATGCATTATTTGTTCCTTGTACCTAGAAAATATAAGAAACAAAATCATCAACAAAAGTTGGTGCGTGGTAAAAGATAAAATAGTATGGTTTCATGTATGAAAATACTTGAAGAAAGAAGAAAGAAAAGAAAACCATTGCTTAAGGTAGAAAATCAAGTAAACACCTCTTTTATACATTTCATACATCCATAATGGGCCATGTGCACTAGTAGCTAAAACTCATCACAATGTCCTTTTATGTTTCATTAAGTTTTGGCAAAGCATATAGCATAGTAGTTCAACCAACAAAGTATAAAGTAGTTTCACACAAGATACACCTTATCATAAGCAACCAAGAAAGCCAGTCTTATCCTTAATAAGACCACATACCTGTTTTGATTAGAGTCTAGAAGAATAGTAAGTAAAACACCCTGAAAGGAAAATAATATCTAATGTCATTATGTGTTGTCAACACCTCATGTTAGGTCTTTGACTCACTAGGATTTCCTTTTAATGTCATTGGATTGGATCAGAGTAAAAGGAGGGTTGGAGAGTGGATTAGGGAACTGGTTCTCCCATAAATCATTATTTGAAGAGAGAGAAGATAAGGGTCATTCATGTGACATTAATGTGAACCTATTATTGATCATTGTTCTAGGGTTTTGAGTTAAGAGAATCGGGGTCATATCCAATAGTACAAGATCTTATAAAAGTACTGTCCTTTATTTCCGTATTCAATTTTCACAAATTAAAGTTAAAAAAGGACATAAAACAAAGTTATAAAGAGGATGCATTGATCTAGGGTTGGATTTAGGTACAAGTGATAATTCATACATGTTCTTATCATTTTCTGAGAATGTGGGTATTTTGTGGGTATTTATAAGATATCAAAGCTATTTATAAAGGGTTTTACAATACTGACCAATCAGGTAATTTCTCAAAGAAATAAAATGAAAATAAAAAAGGATTTGCAGGCTTGGTATCACGGATCTAGTGAAGTATCTGACTTCCCAAATCCTCCCACTAATCTGCGAACCATAGCTCAGTTTAGAGGGTCAGAAAGGGGAACAAAAAGGCGGAAATGCCCTTGCCCCAGAAATGACTGGGTGTGACAGTGTATGAGCATATAGGTAAAACTACACCTTTGGTTGTTTGCTCCGAATAGGGGACCTGGTCCCTATTCGTGCCATTGCTCCCATAAACAAGGGAGGTTGGATAGGAAGAAGGAGAGGGGTCTGTGCAGGTTGCGAGGTGAGGATACTACTACCTTGGTAGAAGCTTTGTGACCCCATGAAGCACAGGTTCAGACTGGTTGAGGTATAGAACATGAGCTACAATGGAAAGTGCAAAGAAGGACCTTGATTTATGCTATACCTCAAGTGCTGATTAGCTGAGGGTCAAGAGAAGATCCACGGTCCTTCCTGGAGTACCGCGCAGTGCCTGAGTTCAGCGTAGCTACAAAAGACGATCTGTGGAGGTGGTCGGAGCCTGGTCGGGTGACGCTGCCGGCTGCTCTAATCGATATCAGTCTCTAGACCAGTACACTCTTCCGCGAGTGTTGGGATGTCTCTGCCTTAGTGCTAGGATGGTATAGACGGAACCGATTGGAGGGAGGAGCTTTGAGGTGCGAGCATGTTGTAATGGTGCAGGCCGAAGAAGATGGAGTTGGGTGGAGAAGATGGGAAGTGATGATGAGAAATTGAAGGGTCTTTGCAGCTAGAAGAAGGGTTGTAGGCTATTGAGTTCCTTAAATAGGCACCATGAGGCCTAGGGTTGCCTCCCCTAAGGCGGATGATGGGTCCATGGTGCTGCCATTTGGGCTTTTTCGAATCCCTGATCGTTAGGGATATTTCTTGGACTCGTTGGAAAGAGGAGGCAAAACCAGATCTGAAGAACTGACTTTGACGAGATATGATCAAGAGACGAGAGAGAGATGGGGTTTGAAAAATGGTGCTACTGAGTAGGCCAGGTTCCGTGAGAGGTGGGTAAGGAGGATGACTCGGTCGTCTCTTCCATCAGATCTGGATCGGGGTCTGGGCCGGGATCCAAAAAGGTTTAAAAGCTATTATGTATTATGAATTCAATTGCTTATAATTCCTAAACGATTAATCCAATTGAATTGAAATTTTGAGGAGGGCTTCATGACATTATCAAGTAACTATGGTATAATTTTGGGGTCCAAATTTAAAGGTTAAACATGGTAATTGACTAAAATACTTTAATACCCATAATTCACCGTCATATAATACTAGGGTTTGCATTAATTGAATTTTCGTGACTCCTTTCTATTCAATTTAGCAAGGCATTTATTTGAGAACATTTTGGTCAACAATTTGAGAAATAAAATTTTAAGAGAGAAGAAATAATATGAAAAACTCACTATGTCACATTCTCCCTTCCATTTTAAGAATTTTCCCCAAAATTCAAGCAGCCTGAAAGAGATGTGGATATTTTTGCTCGACCTTGGACTTGAGCTCCCATGTGGCATCAGTATGATCATGGTGGCTCTAGAGAAATTTCACCATATCTATACGCCAATTATTACGAAGCCCTTTTGACTTAAAATCAAGAATTTTGACTGGGGACTTAGCATAAGGCAGATCATCTTTCAACTCGAGGGGCTCATGATTCAGAATGTGACTTGAATCGTTGACGTAAGGCTTCAGATTTGATACATGGAAGACATTATGCATGGCACTGTATTGAGGTGGCAAAGAAAGATGATAAGCACATTCACCAACGCTTTCTAGAATCTCAAAGGGTCCAACATAATGAGGACTGAGCTTTCATTTATTCTTGGCCAAAGCTCGAATAGGTCAGATCTTTAGAAAGACGAGATCACCTCCTTTGAACTGTTGTTCCTGTCCATGAGCATCTGTGTAAGATTTTTACCTATTCTGTACTCACTTCATCCTTTGCCGGATTAGTGCAACCTTATCTGTATATAGCTACATCTCCTCATATTTCATCAAGGTATGTTCCCCGACATCATCCCAGTGTAGTGGAGACCTGTAGGGACGCCCATATAAAGCTTCATAGGGAGGCATCCCAATACTCGCCTGATAGCTATTATTATATGTGAACTCAGCTAAAGGCAAGTAATGGTCCCACAAGCCTTCCCAATCACGTACACAAGCTCATAGAAGGTCCTCTAGAATCTGTATTGTGCATTCTGACTGTCCGTCTGTCTGGAGATGGTAGGTTGTACTAAAGTTTAGTTTGGTGCCCAATTCCTCTTGAGCCTGCTTCCATAGCTTTGAGGTGAATTTCCGGTCCCTATCTAAGACAATAGACACTGGAACTCCATGCAGATGTACTATCTCCCGTATATAGAGGTCGGCCAGCTCAGAAACTTTTGCAGTAGTTTTCACAGGGAGAAAATGAGTTGACTTGGTGAGATGATCCACTATGACCCATACAGTGTCATATCCCTTCCTGGTCCTGGGTAGTCCCACCATGAAATCCATGGTGATGTGTTCCCATTTCCATTCCGAAATCTCAAGGGGTTATAGTAGACCACCTGGTCTCTGATGCTCGACCTTAATTCTCTGACATGTCCGACATCTGGACACAAATTCAGGTAATATCACACTTCATGCCCCTCCACCAGAAATGACCTTGTAGGTCTTTGTACATCTTTGTCATGCCTAGATGAACTGTGTACTTTGACCTGTGTGCCTCACTGAGAATCTTCATCTTCATAACTGACTATTTAGGAACCCACATCTAGTTCTTGTATTGAAGACCAACATCAAGACCCATAGACATATGTGTTTGAGGCTTTAACAGGAGAGAGGAGAGATCCACAAGATCATGACTAGCTTTTTGTGCTTCAAGAAGTTCGAAATGCAAGTCATACATAATAGATATGTTGTTGACATGTACACGATCAGACAAGAATTGTGGCTTCCAGCCCACTAGGTCATCCATATACCTCCATTCGGTTATAGATAAGGATGCACACATTTCCCTTTTCCTACTAAGGGCGTCAACGACTACATTTTCCTTACCTGGATGATTGGAAATAGTGAAATTGTAGTCCTTTAGATACTCGATTTATCGTCATTGTCATAGATTCAGGTCCTTCTGTGTCAAAATGTACTTCAAGCTTTTATGGTTGGCAAAGATGTCAAACGTTGCCCCGTACAAGTAGTGTCTCCAGATTTTAAGAGCATGAATGATTGCTGCTAATTCTAAATCATGTATGGGATAATTTAGTTCATTGGGTTTTAGCTTTCTGGAATCAAAGGCCACTACCTTTCCATTCTGCTGTAGGACACATCCTAACCCAGTTCTCAAAGAATCAGTGAATATCACAAACCCTTCATTGCCAGATGGTAGAACAAGAACAGGAGCCGACGTCAAATTCTGCTTCAAATCCTAGAAACTGGACTCACAAACGACTGACCAGATGAAGTGCTCGTCCTTCTGAGTAAGCTTAGTCAGAGGAAGTGCCACTTTAGAAAAGTTCAGAATAAAGCGATGATAATATCTGGCTAGACCCAAGAAGCTCTAAATTTCAGAAGGATTTCGAGGAGGTTTCCAATCAAGTATAGTAGAGACTTTGGCGGGATCAATAGATATGTTACCCCCATAAATGACATGTCTAAGAAGCATGACTTTATCAATCTAGAATTCACATTTTAAAAGCTTGCCATAAAATTTATGGGTTCAAAGGATGTCAAGAACTGCTCACAAGTGTTCCTAGTGTTTTTCCATAGAATCAAAATAGATCAAGATATCATCAATGAAGATGACCACGAACTCCTCAAGATAAGGTTGGAAGACTTTGTTCATCATGTTCATAAATAGGCTAGGTGCATTGGTCAACCCGAATGACATCACTTGAAATTTGTAATGCCCATAATGAGTTTGGAAAGCTATTTTAGAAAATCATAATCTTTGACTTTAAGTTGATGGTAGATAGAGCGTAGATCAATTTTTGAGAAGACTTTAGCAGTGCGAAGCTTATCAAAGAGGTCATCAATGTGAGGGAGAGGCTACTTTTTTTTAATGGTGGCTTGGTTCAACATGCGATAGTCAATACACATTCGCATAGAACCGTCTTTCTTTTTGACAAAGAGAATGGGTGCATGCCGAGGGGAAACACTAGGATGGATAAAACCTTTTCCCAGAAGTTCTTGTAACTATTTCTTCAACTCCATAAGCTCAACATGGGCCATCCTATATGACACCCTAGAAACCGGAGTGGTTCCCGGAAGAAGATCTATGGAGAACTCAAAATCTCTATTTGGAGGCAGTCTAGGAAGCTCCTCTGGGAATACGCCAAGAAAGTCACGTACCACTCTAGTCTTTCAACAAGCCTGCTATTAGGACTGGTCTCTGAGACTAATGTGAGAAAGACCTTACATCCTTTAGAAATAAGCTTTTTAGCTTTAAGAGAGGAGATTATGATATTATTACAGAATATGCTTCCCCTAGGGATTTTTACAGGACAAGAATGAGGCTGAGAGAGAACTACCATCTTGTTTCTATAGTCAATGTGTGACGACCCCAATTTCCATATACTTCCCTTAGTGGCATTCACATATATCCCCCTGGTGGTCGCAGAACGGGGCCCCTCATGAAGGGTCCTGGGTTCGAATCCCCCTGGTGGTGCCGTTCGGAATTGTTTCTCTCGTAGCGCAGCCGGCCTCTGTGTGACTAATTGGGGCTCCGTTTCTTACGGGATGAGCGGACCCCCCAGGTTGGGCTCGGCGCAAGCCTTACGGGTCTCCTGGGTTACAAAAAAAAAGACATTCACAGATATGCGTGCACTCATGTCTATAAATGTCAGAAGGGAAAATATAAGAGATTAAGGTCGCCAACTAAATTAGAGAAACAAGCCAAGATCATTGTTCACAACACCACTGAATAGCCACACAAACATCCATTCATTGAAGATAATAAATATCATTACATAAATTTATTAGAGATATAAGAGATCAATAGTTCTATAGAAGGAAAACAAAATACATAGGATTTAGAATATCCTATACATCATCTAGTCGAATAAGAAAATATCTAATTGAAAATAGATAAGAAATAGAAATCTATCTATTTTATCCTCCATGCCCATTTATTGATAGCTTCAGGTACTTTGAGATGCATTATTTGTTCCTTGTACCTAAAAAATATGAGAAACAAAATCATCAACAAATGTTGGTACGTGGTAAAAGATACAATAGTATGGTTGCATGTATAAAAATACTTGAAGAAAGAAGAAAGAAAAGAAAGTCATTGCCTAAGGCGGAAAATTAGGTAAACACCTCTTTTATACATTTCATTTGATGCAGTTGTACTACAATTTTATAAGCACTTCTCATACATCCAGTATTGGAAAAAATTAATTTATCATACATCTAACATGGGCAATTCATCACACATCCATGTAAGGCAACATACATCCATACTGGGCCATGTGCACTAGTAGCTACAACTCATCACAATGTCATTTTATGTTTCATTAAGTTTTGGTGAAGTATATAGTATAGTAGTTCAACCAACAAAGTATAAAGTAGTTTCACACAAGATACACCTTATCATAAGCAACCAAGAAAGCTAGTCTTATACTTAATAAGACCACATACCTGTTTTGATTAGATCTGGAATCCAAGAGTCTAGAAGAACAATAAGTAAATCACCCTGAAAGGAAAATAATATCTAACGCCATTATGTGTTGTCAACACCTCATATTAGGTCTTTGACTCACTTGGGTTTCCTTTTAATGTCATTGGATCAGATCAGAGTAAAAGGAGGGTTGGAGAGTGGATTAGGCAATCGGTTCTCCCATAAATCATTATTTGAAGAGTGAGAAGATCGGGTCATTCATGTGACATTAATGTGAACCTATTGTTGATCATTGTTCTAGGGTTTTGAGTTAAGAGAATCGGGGTCATATTAAATAGTATAAGATCTTACAAAAGTAATGTCCTTTATTTTCGTATTCAATTTTCACAAATTAAAGTTAAAAAAGGACAAAAAATAAAGTTATAAAGAGGATGCATCGATCTAGGGTTGGATTTAGGTACAGGTGATAATTTATACAGGTTCTTATGATTTTTTTGAGAATGTGGGTATTTTGTGGGTATCGGATAACAGAGCTATTTATAAAGGGTTTTACAATACTGACCAATCAGGTAATTTCTCAAAGAAATAAAATGAAAATAAAAAAAAAGGATTTGTAGGCTTGGTATCGCAGATCTAGTGAAGGATCCGACTTCCCAGATCCTCCCACTAACCCACGAACTATATCTCATCTCAGACGGCCAGAAAGGGGAATAAAAAGGTGGAAATGCCCTTGCCCCAAAAATGACTGGGCGTGATAGTGTATGAGCATGTAGGTAAAACTACGCCTTTGGTTGTTTTCTCTGAACAGGGGACCTGGTCCCTGTTTGCACCATTGCTCTTGTAAGTACGGGAGGTTGGATAGGAAGAAGGAGAGGGGTCTGTGCAGGTTGCGAGGTGAGGATACTACTACCTTGGTAGAAGCTTTGTGACCCCGTGAAGCACAATTTCAGACTGTTTGAGGTACAGAACATGAGCCACAGTAGAAAGTGCAAAGAAGGACCTCCGTTTAGGCTATACCTCAAGTGCTGATTAGCTGAGGGCTGGGAGAAGATTTGCAGTCCTTTTTGGAGTCCCGTACAGTGCCAGAGTTCAGCGTAGCTACAAAAGACGATATGTGGAGGTGGTCGGAGCCTGTTCAGGTGATGCCATCGGCTGCTCTAGTCGATATCAGTCTTTGGACCAGTACACTCTTCCACGAGTGCTAGGATGCCTCTGCCTCGGTGCAAGGATGGTACAGACAGAATCGATTGGAGGGAGGAGCTTTGAGGTGTGAGTAGGTTGCAATGGTGTAGGCCAAAGAAGATGGAGTTGGGTGGAGAAGAGGGGGAGTGATGATAAGAAATTGAGGGGTCTTTGTAGCTAAAACAAGGGTTGCGGAGCTATTGAGTTCCTTAAATAGGCACCACGAGGTCTAGGATTGCCTCCCCTAAGGCAGTCGATGGGTCCATGGCACTGCCATATGGGCATTTTCGAATCCCTGGTCGTTAGGGATATTTCTTGGGCTCGTTGGAAAGAGGAGGCAAAACCGTATCTAAAGAACTGACTTTGACGATATATGATCAAGAGATGAGAGAGAGATGGGGGTTTGAAAAATAGCGCTACTGAGTAGGCCAAGTTTCATGAGAGGTGGGTAAGGAGGACTACTCAGTTGTCTCTTCCACCGGATCCAGATTCAGGTCTGGGCCTGGATCCAAAAAGGTTTAAAACCTATTATGTATTATGAACTCAATTGCTTATAATTCCTAAATAGTTAATCCAATTGAATTGAAATTTTGAGGAGGGATTCATTACATTATCAAGTAACTATGGTATAATGTTGGAATCCAAATTCGAAGGTTAAACATGGTAATTGACTAAAATACTTTAATACCCATAATTCACCATCATATAATACTAGGATTTGCATTAACTGAATTTTCATGACGCCTTTCTATTCAATTTAGGAGGCAGATGTTTGAGGACATTTTGGTCAACAATTTGAGGAGTAAAATTTTAAGAGAGAAGAAATAATATGAAAAACTCACTCTGTCACATACAATGTCAGTTTTTTGTTCCAACCGACGACACAGTTACATATCTTTTATATAACGTCTGCAGACCTACTGTTCAGTTGTTCAGCAAGATGCAGAACTTGCAGTTCATTAGAACTGCAGGTTCCATCCTGTGTTTAGCTTAATAATAGGCAACAAACCTAAAAAACCTTTAATAATAAACTAACAATCCACCCACATACAAGGTTCATTCTTCAATTCCATTCTCATGACATATACAAATACAATTCTAATTGTATTCATTTATCTTCACATTCATTTACGAACATGTATATATACATCATTCACATATGCACCAATTCCATTCTCATGACATGTAGAAACACAATTCTCATTGTATTCATTCACACACATGTATTTATACATCATTCACATATGCACAATTTCCATTCTCATGACATGTAGAAAAACAATTCTCATTATATTCATTCATCTTCAAATTCATTCACACACATGTATATATTCATCATTCACATAAAATTTTAAATTTGCAAGAAGGTATAAGAAACACATGTATGTAAAAATAATGACATCAAAGTACAAAAAAGTCATATTTTATCCCAATCAAATTCAAAGTTTACTTCCTTAACGAAGGCTTGTTCCCATTTTCTCATATCTCATCTATCTCTTTTGTCATATAGGGCTTTGTCATTTCAAACACCTACAAAGAGAATGAAATAATTAAAGAGTTTGATTTGATATTTTCGTATTATGAAATGAGACTATTTACTTATGATGATCAAGATTGTATATAGATTACATTTTGTATATAGTGGATGTCCAGTGCCTCCTGTCTAACAATCATGTACATATACCATATCACATGGTATGTGCATGCCCAACTAGTGTTTTTATAGGGCACTGTAAAGCTACCACCATATAAAACATTAATAAATAAAGGGAAGTATAGGTCGCATAAATATGTGTTGGAGTCAGATAAACTACCTCACATTCTTCCAAATTAATGCTTTCTTTTTCTTATCCACCTTTCCTCCAGCCTTCCTGAATTCTTTTATGCCGCTATTTGTTAATGTAACACATTGAATTGCATTAGTAAATACTCATGTATTAATATATGTTAATGGATGTATAAATTTGCTCACCTGAATAATTTCTTTTTCATTTCGTATCTCCCACTATCTACTTGGTTGTCCTTAGGATGAAGATAATACGCAGTTAGTGTCAAGGGGACAATAACCAACAACATCCAATGATTGTCCTTGCATTAAAAGAAGGCAAACAAAAAACAACTCAAGATCCATAATGAAATGTAATTCTTAAGTCAAAAGTATAAGCAAATTAAGTGAAACTTACTCAACATTGAAGGGAGCTATAATCACACTCTTTTTCACATTACCAAAATTATTTGAATGCAAGAGAGCAATATTCGATAATAGATATAGGGTCTTTATGTACACGACTAATCAATGATGGAACTAGAAATACCTCAAGATATTCGATTACCTAGTTGGCTTGCAAAATGTATATCATGTATGTATTAATATATATGAAAATAGATCAACATATATAAGATGGGGTATTTAACCATAAGATCTCACCATATCCAAGGTTCTATCACAGATTTATTCAACTAAGAATAGGTAAACATCTCCACAACATCTTGAAAAAATATACTAGTATCTTGAGGTTGACCTACAACGTCCCCCTTAATACTGGCCATCATAGGTGACCCTCTCTAAAGTCGCCTATCCATACTGCCAACTCCCTGCAATTAGGACCTATCGAGTCAAATAGCTCCTTTGCAAGCCAACTAGGTAATCAAATATCTTGAGGAGGAAGTGGAGGACAAGCTATGGGGGGGGGTTCTTAGGTGATGTGTCCTGAATATATATATATATATATATATATATATATATATATATATATATATATATATATATATATTCTCATATCAATTGTCAATTATATATAGATAAAAATTCAATGTAAATTTATTATACATTAGTATAGACAACTCCTGCTTTGGGTCATGTAGCCATTCCGCCTTCTGCATCACCTATGGTCTGGTACTTGGGGTGGTCATATGGCAGTGCAGTCTGCTTCCAAGCGTTGTAGACAAGCCTTGGCATCATGCAAACTGCATCGCTCATGGAGCTCCAGCTTATCATCATCAATAGTAATTAGTAAGTAAAACATAATAATCAAGGTAAAGTAAAACATTAAAATCATCAATGGTAATTACTTTGAGAGTTGAATTTTACCATTTTTTTAGCCATCTCAATAGTTGAGGGTTGGGTATTTTTCCAGATTTGGTTTTCCTCATAGTTATCCATAAATCTTGGTGAGATAGAGATGTAGTAGTAATAGAGGACTCAACAGTCCCATGAGTAGATTGTTGAGAAGAAGATGCCTCCATATGTTGGTGAAGCTTTGCATAGCCAACCTAGACCTATTTTGTGGTTGTGCTCATTCTTTGCATGCTTTTATTTTTTAGCATCACTCAAAGCCTGGTTAATCCAAAACATATGTTAAATACATAATACATAATGAGGAGGTTTAATACCTCAAATTCATCATATTTTCTCTTAGCAACAAAAACGTCTCACACCTTCAGATCAAGATATTTCCCTTGCTCAGTGTTTGATTTCTTCTTCTTCTTCTTGTACAGTATGTATTCTCTTGTCAAATTTGTCCTATAATTCCTTAGTACCCTCCCATAGCATTGCAACACCTTTTTACAATACAGTTTTTCATCCAGCTCAAATATGCTCTGCAAAAGTTCATATACTTAATTAGATATTCTTAAAAGTAGAATTTTAAGTATCTTTAACAACATAATTGTAAATCACAATATCTCACACATAAAGAAGAACATATGAGTTACACTACATGTCCCTTACAAAACACGACATGTAAAATTGTCGAGTCATAGAGAAGAACATCCATCGCCCTTAAGAGAGAAAGCTCCAACTTTTCTCTAGAAATACCATCACCCTAACAACACTAGAACTAGGGATCTGTGTTCTACCTTCCCTCCCAAGATTCTGCTCTGCCATCTTCACCATCAACTCACACCTACAACAACTGACTAACACCAAAGAACATCACTGGTAGCAACAACCAACCTTACATCTTCACATCACTTCGCCCACCCATTGGCAACCCACATTGACAACACCTTTATTACACATCAACAACATACACACATCGGGCATCATATTCACTAGCATCACACCATCCGAGACACTCCACATGTGGTTGAAAACTGCTCTTGCAGACAACACATACTTGGTTGCTCCAATGCTAGACCTAGCTTTTGAGGCGATCTAGGGACAGCATTCTAGCATCCCTTTAGGGAAGATTTTTACACCTACGGGTTACATACTCACCTTCATTGCCTCCTGTGATGAGGATAGGGGGACATCTTTACAATGCCTTGAGACAAAAAGGCAAACCTAGAGGTACTACACTGCTTAATATGAGTATAGCATATCATTATAGAAGAATAAATATACATGATAAACCTCCAGATTACACTCCACCGGACTTACAACACCAACCATGACTTTAGAGTTCCCCTTTATGGGCTACCCTCTCAACTCCAACAATAGATTTTCAGTCATACCACCCTTAAAATGGAAATACCTCAAATCCAACTTTCTTCCTGGTAGAAACACCATACAAACCATAAACATAAGCTTCTCACTCACCATTACCACTGATAAAGCTTCCGATATGATGATCACCAAAGGATAGGCAGATATGATAGAAGATATATGTTTAATAAGGGATTGGATCATCTACCTCAAACCTATAGCACACTACACTATCTTGGCTTAGGTTACATACCTCTTCTCTAAAACTCCAATGGAACTTAATTCATTGTTCAGAATGCCAGGAGACTCAGAGTTTGAAGATTTAGATTCAGGGGATCAACTATTTTTTCGTGATGAACATCAACCAAAACTAGGTACTTTTTCCAACCTGAGAGCGATCACCTTCACTACTGAATCCCAAACCTTTTTAGTTGCAGAAGATACAGACACATCTATATTGGAGATCACATCGTATTATGCCAGGTTTTCTCCTACACCCACTCCTTCAGTTTCAATACATCGTATTGATCAAAACCCATACTAATCTCACAGACCACACCAAATCTTTTAAACACATTCCATACAATCTCAACTTCCCACTTTCAACTTGCACCTCTACTGACATAGCTATACAAACATTCAAAAGGATATCAATGACAAGATATGGACACTTGTTACTCATAGTAGGAAAATGTCTACCCAAAAAGTCCATTGTACCCGATGTTACAAATCTAGACACTCTAAGTTCCAATTCAAATCCCTCTCTTTGCTTTATCTACAGGCTGCATGGCCACCTCTCGTATCATTGCCCACAAAAAAACCCTCATTACCAAGATTTTTCCATATATAAGCCAATGCATAACACCACTTTACATGATAATGACTGCTTTTCTAATAGGAATTAGTAGGGATAAACATGCAGTCAGACCTACTCAAAAATCACATTACTTCTTACCATCTACCAGGGACCATAATATATTCTCGTATCTCTACATCTCGGATATGGTCTCCCACCCACCGCCCATCTCTTCCTCTTCCTCGCCTAACCACCCTCAGATCCTTTCTCCAACCTTATACTTCCATGAAATACATAGCATGCCCTTCATGTTGAACCTTCCCTTCATATACCAACACCATAAACACCATTGATGACTCCATAGCTAGATCCTACATCTTGCATGCCAACCTACTACCCCCTCCAGGTCCTCTCTTTCTCTATGGCTCCACTTGTCCACCTTGAGAAGGAATTTCCTATTGATCTTTTGGCCAGTTCTATGAGACTGCTATGCATTTTCATCGGTCGTAGTATCCTTGTTACCATCACTAACAACATTGACAACAACACTATCAATATCCTAGATGTCACTCGAGTCATTGCTCTTCTCCTTCCTAGACATACAATCCTTAAACCATAAATTCTTTCACCCGCCCAACTCCTTTACTATGTGCCTAAGGGTAACAAAATTGATCACCTCTTCGGACAAGCTATGATGATCCCGTATGGATCCACCTTTTTCCAAGCCAACATCCTAAAGTGGTCACCAGAACACGTCTCTTCCCTTGTTGGCTTTGGCAGATCTGGATGGGCATCCATATCTGACCTCCCTCCACATTTATGGGAAGTTGAAATCTTCTATGTGATTGCACACTCGATTAGTGCAACCCTACAATTCATTAGCCATGACACCCTAAACCCTTCCAAATACATCAAATCTTTCTACATCTTCTGTAAGGAGGAGAGATCACCCCCCTACTTAAATTTAATGAAAAATACATTACATCCCTCAAATTATTAAAAGCATTTTGATGGAAGGATGCATGCATAATAAATCCATTTAAATAAGCATGGACCAAATACAACCATTTGTCAATAGTAGCAGTGGAAGAAAGTAAGATGAGAAAACTAAACTATTACATAGATTGTTCGAAAAGAAGTAGACAAGAATCTAGGCTATTACAAATCTCTTATTTCTAAGGTTCATAACATAATTTTTTTTTGAGAAAGGTCTTAGCAGCATCAACCTTGCCATGATATCAACTTCACTCCTACCCTGGGTTTCCTTGTGCTTGTTCTAGCCCTTGTCCTGGTTTTGGGTGGTTGAGGAACACCCAACAAGAGAAAGATAGAAACATATGTGTCACGAAATGATAAAGTACAAGATGCATATTAAGGAATGGAAACATAAAGATTTTCTATACTAAGAATGTTCAAGACTATGATGCATATAAATCAAATGGGATTTTTGCCAAGCATATAAGTCAAATATAGAACAAGCATGATTCATTATGACTAAGATAAACTAACATAGGGTGAGGCGCCTACCAACCTCAACTAGGAGGAGAGAAGAAATAACATCCCAAACCTCGAAAATATATATAAAGTGGCAGGGGGGCTAAAACCCCAGTGCCCTATGGGTGACTTGTACTCATGTACACTATATTAGTTAACTAGTCAAACTATCATTATCATGCTTACAATTTACATTGGCAGAGAAAGAAAATAACAATGATTCAAGTGGGGCCCAATGACCCAAACATTTCCAAGAGATAACCATAAAAGATGTTCATACAATAAGATTTCATATTGGATACTCAAATGAATAGTTTAAGGGCAACATGTATATATCAAGATCTCAATCACATCAACAAGGCAAGTGAGGTCCCATGATCCCTATTCATCAAGGAATAACAGTATAGCAAGAATATGCATCATAGTTACAAATTTTCATGTCCAAGTAGAAGATGGAGAATATTATCATAAGTATGCCTCATATGGGAAAACTAGGTTAAGCATGATAGAAAGCCCAACTGAGGTGTTAGAATGCACATACCTATTCTTGCTTTCTAGATTATCCCTTATCCACTAAGATATCAGGTCCAAACTCACTTTAACCTAGGTTCAAAAAGTAATGCATGTATTAGGTTACTTAAAGGTACTTTAAGTGTAAAATGTCCACATTTATAACCCATGGGTAAAGACTTTGGATTTTGGTTCTGGAAACAGGGCCAACCGATCCCTATTATTTTTCTACTCAAGAAAACATATTTTCTTGTCAAAAACAGAGTTAAAACACTATTATTATCATTTTACATCACTTTATACATTTAAATTAGGGTTTGAATTCATTATCAGGTTTAGGATGGAAAACAGGGTTCAAAACTTAAAAATTTGTATTCTAAATGATTTTAGCTTTCCAATGAGTATCTATTTATATTTTTCTGATAACCGAACGATTTACTACGAATTAAACAAGATGAGCCAATCAGATAAAACCTTCGTGGATGATAAAAGCAATTAACCGAAAGACGATAATGCCCTTAGTGAGAGAGCAGAAACACGAGGGAGCTCGGAGGAAAAATGGTCATTTGACCATTGTCTCCTTCCCCAGGCCACGCCCAACCTTGCGGCGAGGTGCATCCTTGGCCACTTGGGCATTTTTGCGATACTCAACCAAATCGGCCGCAAGGGTACTCGAAACGAAGAGAATTGAAAGACGAACTCACTTGGCCAATAAATTTTGACGCACGAGCACTCCAGCTCCGGGGAGAGGTGCTGCAAGGTCAGAAGCTAGAGCTCCATGCCATCGTCTAGATGCACATCTTCAGACCAAATTGATGGGTTGGGAAAGTTGCTAAGGGGCCGAAGCAGCTGTGTAGGAGGATACTTATAGGTGGGGATGTCCGTGGATGCGAAATGGAGGTGGAGGTGAGAATCCTTGGCTGGTGCCCCTTGGCGTTTAGGCTACGCCACACCTCGCTGGACGAGTAATGGCTCAAATGAAATGGGAGGAGGAGAGGAAGCGAACGGAGAAGAAATCTCACAAAATGATCGAGTATACGAGGAGATCGAAGTTGAGGAGTCTAGGCCAACTTTACGTGTAGCTGTCGGAGGTGGAAGATGAACTCTTGGCCCTTGGATCATGATTGGGATAAACGATAGCCATTAGATCTATGTCCACAGTAGACCTGCATGGCCCAGGCTTGCGTGACAATCATTTAAGCCCAACTTTGTCTTAAATGATGTGTATAACTGATGTATTGATTGATTTTATGTCACACTTTATTAAAAACTTGTTTAATGCATTTGGGAGGTCAAACAAACTCCAAATGGCCTCAAATTTTAACCCCAGGTTGCTAATGATGTCTAGATTCATGCTATATAATTAGATTTGCGTTTCACCCAACTTTTGTCCTCCAATAATTATTTTTATTATTAAAGCATATATTAATATAATACTTGAGGAAATAATTATGTGTTGCTTTTATAAGCAACCCTTGGTTCCCAAATTCCAGATTTGGAGTCCAAGAGTTCTCCACCCACTAATAACATGCATTTGCAAGTTTTATTAGCCCATAAAAAGAGTGAGGTATGGAAGTGGGTTATAATTCACCATTTAATTACACTTGCTAATTAAATCACTTCTTATCCATTATTATTAATTCTTGAGCTCCAACATTATCCATTAGACAACAAATTCGTGGTTTAGTGGTAAATTGCATAATTACCCCATCCATATATCAATTTGTGGTATTTTGAGCATCTAACCCTCAAATTGGCATAAAATGTACTTCAACCATCAATTTCCCAAATTTTCAATATTAAGGACACAAAATGGAGGAGAAAGAAATTAACATAAATAGTGAGGTGGAAAATGATAATATTTTTGAAACTCAAGACGTCACATCTTCTCTATCAAACATGTTATCAACCTACTGACATCCATCAAAATTTGATTAGGTGAGAAAGTCTATTAGATTAAAATTGTTGCTGAAAATCCTACCAGCACGCCCACAACCTTCTCTGACATCACACTACATCCACCATTTCGATAATGGCCCATCAATTAAAAAAAAATCCTTCGTCGCCCCCAAAAAACTCGATGATAGGAAAATGGTCTGGGAAAGAAAGAGTTCCTCTAGCATCTCAGTAGGAAACTCCAACCCTAGCCGACCTAACAAACAACCTAGACTACCATCGCCATCTGCTGAAAGAAATAACAACTCCTTCCTCAACTCCATCAAACCCTTCTAATTCCACAACAATCCAGCTACATCCACAAACCTCGACAAAGACATGGTTGATAAGATCAAATCAACCATCATCAAGAAGATCAAATCCTCACAGAGTCCCAAACAAATGGGAAAAGGAAAGGCACCAGCAATGTCTCAACTTTCAGCTCACTGATAACTACACCAGAAGGACTCACCAAGAAGAACTATTTTGCCACAACAACTATAGATAACAACTCATATTTACAAGTTATCTCACACCTTAGAGATTTACCTTTCTTTTATGATTAACTTGATGATAGAGAATATGATAGTGTCATCGATAACATAGAAGATATTGCATCCTAGCCATCCATACACATCTTCACAGCCTTTGCCAACACTTTAGGCATTACCTTTGAAATAGATATGGATACAGAAAAATTTATGGGATTGAGAAACCAGAGACACATTCACAACACTTATACTAGTTTGGATAAACTACACATTTGACATTACTTTGGACTAGTTACATTAGGGTATCTTCCACCATACTCAATTATGAAGATATCATCATGGAATGTATGTGTTGCATCAAATGTTAGAAGAAGAAAACACATTAGATGACACATTTATAAAAATAACATCAAAATCATCACTATCATAAAAAAAACTATTCTAACCCCTTTTGTGCTGAAAACCATAGGTGGAAAACACATAAATCAACGGTTCTAGCTTCCCCCACTTGGATTCAAGGAGGTATCATCATAGGTATTAATAATAATATCTTGAACATCACAAATGTTGAATATTGAGATTACACCATCACTCTTCACAACACAAATTGATCAGATGATAAGAAATGGATCTTCACGGGACTCTATGGGGAGCCTAGCTCTATTAAAAACCTTACATTACTGAAGTTGCTCATCTCTTCCATACTTGCTCTCAACAGCCTTGGATTATTAGTGGACACTTCAACCTTATTACCTGCACTTTAGATATATTCAATAAATACAATCCCTCTGGCACATTGACTAAATTTGATAGAAATCTCATAGACAACATCACTAAACACAACATGATCAACATGATATCATCTAATGCCAATTACACCTAGAATAGACAACATGCATGGGCCAGAATAGACCACTATATTTGCTCATCCTCATGCGAAAATTTCTATCCCCACTCAAATGTCTCAGTTTCCCATAGACGCATTTATGACCATTTTCCCATCATCCTGGATACCACAAATATTAGATGGGGCCACAAACCTTTCAGGATTGAAAATTTCTGGTTTAAGGACCCATCATGTCTTCAAATATGTGAAGATAACTGACCTACATACATATTGACATCCGAAGAGCCATGATTCCACATACATAAAAACACAAAATATTAGGAGGGATCTCAAAGCATGGCAGAAGACATAATTCGACAACATCATGCTCAGGCTTGCCGATCTAGAACAACAACATTTATACATGGATATCGACCCCAATGCATACCCATCTTTAATCCTAGCCATCAAATCAGAGATAGATGCTATCTAGAACTATATTCACACTATCTGGACACAAAGAACTAAGATTATATGGGCCATAAAGGGTGATAAAAACATAAAATATTTTCACAGACGTTGCAAAGATAATGCTAGAAAAAACATGATCACCAAACTCGATATCAATGGGGGTAAACACAAAAAATAAAATCATCATAACCAAGCACATTGTCACCCACTTCCAACACATTTTCAACATGGGGCATGAGCCCAACATTCTTAATTATATAAACTGGAATTACATCTTTCAGAAAACTATTTTTACCCCATAAAAGACCGTTCAAAAATTTACCATGGAAGAACTCAAAGATGCAATGACTACTTTGTGGGAGAAACAAATCACCAGGACCATATGGACTTAATAAAGAATTTAACCTGATTATATGGGAAGCCATCAAAGAAGATTTCTTACAACTTCTACATATGATGGACACAAACGAAAACATCCATAAACACATCAAGGTTTTAAATCATACCAGCATAGACTTAATAAAAAAAGTAGAACAACCAAACATTATACAACAATTTAGACCTATAAGACTTATCAACACATCTTATAAAATTTTGGCAAAAATTCTCAGCAACTGCATCAAACCTCATTTTATGCATATAATAGACAACAACTGAAATAGATTTCTGAAAAATAGAAACATTCATGATGTGTTCATATCGTCAACTATGCTACAAAAATAAGACTCTAATGTTAGCTATCAAACCTTACTTCAAAAAAGCCTTCAACTATGTCAATTGGAACTGTCTTATCCATACTATGAAAGGTTATGGGTACCCAAAAAAATGGATCCTTTGGATTCATACTTGCATCTCGACCAACACGTTCACTACTATCATTAATGGCTCACCTTTTGGTCACTTTAGGAACACCTATGGTCTTCGATAAGGAGACCCATTATCACCTTACCTCTTCATAATGGTCACTGCTCTACTCACAAATATGATTAAAATAGGTTCTTCTCTAGGCCATATTCAATCTCTAAGAGAATGCTTTGAAAATATTATCCAATATGTGGATGACACTATGATTTTGGTCAAACCTGATGATCATACCATTATTAACACCTTTTGTATCATTGGATTATTCTCTTACGTCGCTGGACTTAGGATCAATGTGGGAAAATCATCCATCATAGGAGTTCATACTCCACCTAAAACCATCCTCTGATACCAAACCCTCCTCAAATGCAAAACTAAGACCTTCCCAATTTGGTATTTGGGCCTTCCCATCACTCCACATCCTGCTCAACACAAATTATGGCTACCCATCATTGACAAATCAACCACAAACTTACATAATGGACAAATAATTTCCTCAGTCTAGTTGGAAGGATCACCTTACTCAATAGAGCCATTACATCTATGACCACACATTACCTCAATTGCATTTCTCTACCAGCCAAAACCATAAACATGATAGACTCTATTAGAAGAAAATTGTTATGGAATCACTACCACCTAAACTCTGAGAAAACTAAGATACATTTGGTCAATTGGAAAACCATTTGTGCACTAAAGGATTATGGGGTATGGGGCATGCTAGATTTTTCTATACACAACATCTCTTTCATCACAAAACTCATTCATGCTTTCACATTTAATACTCCAAAAATCAAGAAACCACTCATTATTCGTAAATATTATAATAAGAAGAACCCATGGAACCAGACTCACAAATCTATTGCTTCACCTATAGAAATTATTAAATAAACACATGGCACATCATCTTCCATATGATGAACATACCTCCCCATGACTCCACAAACATCAATTTCTGGAATGATCCATAAAAAATGATTAGAGATATGTGCATCAACTTCCATATTTCTCATAACTTGATCAATATCAACATGGCCAAAGTTCTTCACTAACTAACCATCAATAGACAAAACATACTCAAGACCTTCATAATACAACATATCAACCTAGATACGATAGAGCATATCATTCACACACTTGAATTTGACACCAGAAACAACATTTCATGGATTTGGAGAAAATCATACTTGCCAAAACAATCTTACTACATCCTAACCTATAGAGGACATTTGACAGACCGTACTCTTTGTTGGAACACCAGATGGACGTAAAATTTCAAATTGCTCTTTTGCCTCATCTTGAACAACAAAATACTCATTGCCAACAACATAGAAATAGGGGTTTTGAGGGTCCTACTAGATGTTACTTATGCCTTGCAAATGAAGAATCCACTGAACATCTTTACAAGCTCTTCCCTTTCATTATGTAAATTCTAAATGACCATTACTTCTCACATATATCTATGGATTTCTTACGCTCACCTAATCTCATCAAAAGGCTTAGACCAACACAACCATAACTTGAACCACAATCTTGATGATTGCTATCCTTGGGCATATATGGTTAACAGGGAATAATTGAAAATATAACAATATTACTTAACCATTTGAACACACAAAATTTGATAGTAAACATACATAATCCATTCTTTTGCAATGTTGGATAGACCTTTGCGGCAACTCTAGTGGCAGTAGATGAAGACACACATATGGCTATCTTGGAAACAACTATGGAGATGGGGTCAATATACCTTGGAAGAGATCTTAGCAAATGAAATTGGATTCTAGAGCTCCACTAGCTACTTGATGCTTCTTTTTAGTTTCTAGCTTTATGATGAGGCCTATTGTTATTGGGGTGCCCCTTTGAACACTACTACTACTTTATCTTCTTTCTTCATCTTTTTTTCTCATCCGGTTATGTTTGACTTTGTTATTCGTGGTTAAACACACCTCTGGTGATGCTTGTAGCTGCACCTTGATGTACCCCACATATTTGTAGACGTTTTTGTTTGTAAGCATTTTTATCTATATATGGAACTTCATGTCAAAAAAATATCTCACACATAGTTCCTTCCATATGAAGTCTTTCATGCCTTGAGCAATTTTATACCAAGATTCTACATTTATATTTGATTTTCTATGAGTAAAAACCCCTAGATATTGAACAAACGAACTACAATTCTTCCCAACAAGATTTCCTTGATCATCAATCTCAATGACCAGATTTGGTCCTTTACCCCTTTGCTCTACTAACTTGTTCATCATGGTGATGCCTCTTTGTCGTGCACACTCAGGATGCCGCTCAGCAAGATCAATAAGATCCTTAGGGTGTACATCCTCAGGATCAACATGCTAAAATTGACAAGAAACACATATAAGTCGTAAAAAATTGAACTTATAAATGTGATAGACATTGTAAAATGCACATCTATGTAATAAAACAATACAACTTTTACCAGTATCATCATCATGGTGATCATCCTCACAATAATCATCCTCACAGTCATCATACTCATGGTCAGACGCCATCTGAAAAATGCCATAACATTTTAAAAAATAGTCAAACAATGAAATCTATGTGATAAAGAATGTAAAATGCACATCTAACGTTTAAAAAAATAAAATGCATGCCTCTAGTACTGATTGGATCTTGGATCAATTAACATTCCTTCTATGTTATCACCACACATATAAGTCAGTGTCAGTTTCAACATTTGGTGTTGGCAAGCCAACTGAGAATGGACTGGAGTCATCACACTTGTCATAGTACTCTTCTTCATCTATATGGTCTGCAATGAGCTACCTTTAACAATGAAGAACAACTGACCATTTTTCATTTGTGGGATCATAAATATAAAATGCTTGCTTCTCTTGTGATTCCATTATGAATGGTTCACCCTTCTTAACAATCTTTTCAAAATGTACTCATCTAAAACTTAATTCATCCACTACAACTCCTTTAATGTTATCAATCCAATTACACTAAAGACTGGAAATATGAAATCTGTGTAGTCAAACTCCCACATGTCTTCAATGACATCGTAATATGACATTTTAGCTTCATGTGAACTCTTATTCTTACACTAGAAAAATACAATGAAGATGCTTAATGGGTGACCCCACTATTTTGGACGACACTCTTATCATCTTGACATTTGTGTAATATGAAAATTCATTTATGTCAAACCCTTTATAAGACATAACATTTATTTTTGGTTTAAAGGTGAGGTATTTTATATTTTTAGAAACATTATTTTGTGTTTGATATACTCCACTTAAGACTTTATCTTCAAACCTCCTAATAAATGTCTTATTATGATCTCTACCAACCCACATTTAATTGGCTTGAGGATGTTTTGTCTTATTGAAATTGGTATGTTCAGTGATATAAATACTCACAGTGTATCTTCTTAGCCTCCATTCCCTTTGAGAATAACATCTTATTTAATTCATATGTTGAGATTTGAAGCTTGTTGCCTTCAGGAAGAATTTCTTTCAAAAAAGGACAACAATAACGTAAAGCTTTTGTCACTCCATCTATTGTTATCTTTCAGGGTATACAATCTCAACACACCACTTATATTCATAAACTTAGTACAACCTAAGAATGTTTCTAAATAAGGAAGGTGGATCGTAGTGTTCTACCCACACAATTATCTAGCATCACATCAACCATGTCATTTGGAATTGGGTCATTCACATCTACATCATCGTTGACAATTTCTTCTTCAACGCAAGTACTGGTATCAACATCTACTGATCTCATAGTAGGAATCTCTCCATGCCAGTACAATTATGTATAGCCTTGTATGATCTCGTTGCACATGACATGACTTTCAAGTTGTTATTGCAATTCCTACATGGACAATAGAACCTATCTCCAAGTGGTTTCCTATGTTCCTCTGCAAATCTTATAAACTGGTCAAGACCAATAATAAACTATGAGGTGCATAAATTTTGAATGGACATACATGATCTATCCATTCTATGATCAAATAAAAAACAAGTATTGAATCAGGTGTTTAGATATTTGAATTAGATATTAGGGTTTATCATTTAGGGTTTAGGGATAAGAGATTACATATTAGGGTTTATCATTTAGGGTTCAGGGATAAGGGTCTATAGATTAGGGATTAGGGTTTACATATTAGAACTTAGGGTTTATGGTTTACAAATTAGGGTTTAGGGTTCAGTAATGAATGTGTGTACTACCTATCCCATTCTTTAACACATAATCTCACTAGTAAGTGTATAATGTGTACTCAATTTTCAAGGAAATTTCAGCAACATTTCCCCACAGTTCTCCAAGTACATGGATGTAGATGGGCAAGTATCCAACCACATATGTACTTAGAGAACAAATGGGGAAGTGCTGAAAAAATATTTTAAAAGCAGAATACACATTATACACCTACATTCTAAATGAGATTAAGTGTTCAAGAACAAATCCAAACTAAGGAAAATCCAAGATTACTCCTAATGCATAAATCTCAGATGGGTTCCTAGGTCAGCAGACAATGTTGTCATTTATATACCTATGATCATAATCTCATCAAGTTGTTACAACCAAATACCTCCTTATACCAAGGTTAAGGTTTTATACATATATATAAATATGTATATACACAAAGATACAAAAGATCTAGCATCTCTCACTTGTCATCACTTTATAGAATAGGATATAATATATATAGATAGATAGATAGATTGCAGTCAACATAATATTGTAATTGAGTTATCACTCTTCAACATTCTATAAATGAGACAAAATATTCCCCTCTAGACAACCTTAAATTTGGAATATCATCGAATATTTCTATTGTAATGTCATAAGGAGAAGGAAGTGTTCCTTTGTAATCATTCATAATGTAAAATGTCATTGGATATCACTAAAATATGAGCAGTAAGGTCTCCCCATGTATTTTTTGGTATTAGGCATGTATATACATATGACCATGTTGAAATCAAGGAATGGATATAAGGCACATACTACTACATATACCTTCTTAGACGACGAGCAAAGCGAAGAAGGAGGTGATAACATTGGCGACGGTGGTGAGATCTAGTGGTGACGGTGAGCTTTGGCAGCAACGACAAGCTCCAGTGGCGATGATAGTGAGCTCTAATGCCGATGATAGCGAGTTCCAATGCCGACGGTGATCTCCAGCAGCAATGGCGAGCTCAAGTGGCAATAAAGGCAAGCAAAGCAGCGACGGCGGTGAGCACAGTAGCTTGAGAAGAGGAACAGTGATGATCGCCAGAGCATAGTGATATTAGGGAAATGAAATAGAGAATGGGGGAAAGAAACATTTCATGGGTGCTCTTAAGTGAATTTAAGTCGTCGGTTGAAAAAAAATCAACGACATAATTAGCACTTATTCGTCGGTTTGACCAAAAAAATTGATGACTATTTCCCTTATCTAATGCCAGCCTCATTAAGGACTTAGTTTTCATTTGTGGAGAGACAAATTGATGACTATGGAAGAACATGGTTGTTGATTTACTATAAGAAAGTGGTGCTAGAGGCCCTTATCCAAACAAAAAAATTGGCCTCAGTCGTCGATTTTTTCTGAGCAAACCGACACTAGATAGAAATTTAGGGGGAATAACATTTTCACAAGGACGCGACGTGAATCCTCTATTGTTGGTTTGTTGACATCAAACTGACAACATTTGTACAACTTTTTTTCATACTATAAGATGTACAAGGTTGGTTTTGCTACTGCCCAACCAACGATAGAAGTATTTTGGAGGCACAATTTATTTTGCAAAAAGGTGTTTGTTGTTAATTCTTAGTAAATTGAGCTAATATTAAAATTTTTTGAAGGTAATTTTTTTTCTTTGAAAAATTATATTTTGCATGTTATCTAAGACGTTGATTTCAATAATAGACAACCAACATTATAAAAAAAAGTGATACCTGTGTCTTTTCTAAATCAGTAGGACTTGACCAATGGTGACAGTTGTGCTCAAGAACCAATGTTGTTTGTTCTATGGTGTCAGTTTTTCTGTGGAATCGATGTGAGGAAGAGTGACATTAGAGGTTAGAAATGTACTAGTGCATGATCTAAGGAAGTACTATGAAGATGAGGCTTTTATACAAAGAGCTGGTCGTGGGCTCTCTGAACCAGCCATCACTGAGTGAATCAATTAAAGGGTCAAACTAATCAACCTTAAACAAGCACCTATTGCAAGGCACCCAAGTTTTTCTATCTTAGTTTTACTTTTATTTTCCCTTTTTTCTAGTTCCTTTTGTTTTCTTGATCTTAATCGACCCATCTCAATCTTAAACAAGCACCTATTTGAAAGGCAAGTGTTGTTTGGTTTCTGCATCAACTTTTCACATGATCTCACACACAAATTTAATTCATTTTGTTCTCATTTAGCCTATATTCATATTACTCTTGCCACCTTTTTATTATTTTGCTTATCACATGATGTGTATTGCAGATTTGCATCAAAAGGATCAAATTGGAGATAGCCAAACTCAAATTCATCATTATTGGGACTTCTCCACACCTTGCAGACATTCAAAAATTTAATTCTGCTGAAACAACAATAAACACAACGTGTCTTATTTAAGACACGGCGTATGCATTTCCAGACGACCTATTACTTCAGACTCTGAAGAAAAGTACACAGTGTGTCCACAAAAGACATGATGTGTACCTGGGAATTCAGAACTGAGTCTAACCTTTCTGGTAACGTACATAGCATGTATTAAATTAGACATGCCGTGTGCTTCACACTCAGAAACAACTTTCGAAGACAATACACGTTGTGTCCAGAGAAAGACACGTCGTGTGCCTGTCAGTTTCAACAATTTTTCAAATATGACTCCTTTCAATTTAAAAGACAAAACAACTCTATGGAGCAGTTATCTGGGGTCATTATTCGAATCTCTTACATCCCAGAACAAGGCTAGAGCAAGGAGGGCAATTTTGGAGGTGGAAGAAGGTGGTTTCTTGCTAAAGAACCCCATTTTTCTTCTTTTCTTCTTCAATCTTCTTCTCCAAGGTGCAGCAGAGCTTCTCCACTACACAAAGCTTCTTGGGAGAGAGGTTTGTCTGGTTTGGAGTAGTTGTAGAAGTGGGATTTTGTGCTGAAGCTAGAACTCTACACCTCTTGGGTTATACCTTGGGTTTTCTTAGTTTTTCCTTCTCTAAATCATGTTGAACTCTGAAATTTTTGTGCATTTTCTGTGTTACACTATTATGGACGAGTAGTTTCCTTTTCTTGGACATGGGAGAGTAGCTCCCATGTCATATCATGTATGGAACATGACAATTTCATACTAAATGCTATGTTGCTTGTTTTTCCACCTTGTGAGTACCAGTTTCTTCTTTTCTGCATGTATGGTTGGCCACCTTATGTGTATGTTTTATGCTCTTTTGCTTGATCTGACAAGATAGGTAGGAGAGTAAGGAGGTGCTCTCTCGGAAACTCCTTCTTTACCACAAAAGTGGAAATTAGGGAGTTGAGGAGTATGTTTGTGATCTAAAACGAAATTCATACATGGGAATGTTGAATTGAGTTAGGATTGCACTGAGAGGTGAAGTGCAACATACAACTCTCCTTTAAAACAAGTGCTTAGTATGTTTAAATTTCATGCTCCTATTCTATGCTATGATATGTGGATGAAATCCTAAGTCCAAGATACTTCTAATTCTAAATTTTAATCTTTTTTAATAAGCCATTTACTATTTGATTAATTTTGAAATTTTCTAGTTTAATCAACCAGTTCCACTTTTAAAATGGTCTATATTGTTGAACCTTAGCACTTTTGCGTTTAATTAATTGCTTAAGCTCCTTGTGTTCGATCTCAACTATGACTATTTCCGTATACTTGTGGAAATTGGTTAGTTGAGTAAAAGATCTTTCTTAAGATTGAAACTCGTTAGTGTAATAGACCAACAAGTTTTTGGCGCCGTTTCCAGGGAGCTACAGTTAATCTAATTAGAGTAACAAGTGCTAACTACTATTCAAGACTAGATCATCATTTCCATTTTCAAATTTCCATATACCTTTTAGTTCTGTTCTCAAGTTCTCTTGGTATTTTCAGGTTGTATGCATCGCTCACAAAGGGGTCTTCAAACATCAACGTTACTAGACCTTGAGATCAAACATACTCTTTCAAGCTTAAGAAGGGAAAGAAGAGTAGAACAACCACTGCTAAGAGGTGTTTCGCCATCTTCTTCATCTTTTCCGTATACTTGTGGAAATTGGTTAGTTGAGTAAAAGATCTTTCTTAAGATTGAAACTCGTTAGTGTAATAGACCAACAAGTTTTTGGCGCCGTTTCCAGGGAGCTACAGTTAATCTAATTAGAGTAACAAGTGCTAACTACTATTCAAGACTAGATCATCATTTCCATTTTCAAATTTCCATATACCTTTTAGTTCTGTTCTCAAGTTCTCTTGGTATTTTCAGGTTGTATGCATCGCTCACAAAGGGGTCTTCAAACATCAACGTTACTAGACCTTGAGATCAAACATACTCTTTCAAGCTTAAGAAGGGAAAGAAGAGTAGAACAACCACTGCTAAGAGGTGTTTCGCCATCTTCTTCATCTTTTGAAGAAGCTACACCAAGGGATCCAACCATGGAGGATGACTGTCCTTTTAAGGATTTTGCAATGTCGGTTGCCACAAATATTTGTGGAGCCACTGACCTACCTATAGTTGAAGCGAACAATTTCTCTATTGCTCCTTCTATGATACAGATGATACAACAAAACCACTTCGGAGTTACATTCAATGAAGATTCGAATCTTCACGTGGTTGAGTTTTTGGAGTATATGAATACTTTCAAAATCAATGGTGTATCCACCGAAGGAGTGAGACTAATGTTGTTTCCCTTCACCCTAAGAGATAGAGCCAAGGCGTGGCTTTTGTCTCTTCCAAAGAAGTCGATCAAAAGCTAGGACCAACTTCTAAATGATTTCCTTGCAAAGTATTTCCCACCGAATAAGACAACCCAACTAAGGAATCAGCTCACCAACTTCTCTCAAAATGATGGAGAAACTATATATGATACATGGGAGCGATTTAAGGATCTTTAACACCTTTGCCCTCACCATGGGTTGACCAACTGGCTGCTACTCCAAACGTTCTATAATGGACTATTCTACAACACCCGAATGACACTGGATGTTGCATAAAATGGAGCATTGATGACTAAGTCTTACAGAGAGGCTTATGACATCATTGAAGACATAGCCCTCAACCATTGCCAATGGGGATCAGATAGGAGAGCACAATCATCTTCTACAGCTAGTTGTTCATCTGGGAAACAAGGGGGGAAGCATACTGTTGATGTCGTTGACTTAATTACTTCTAAACTTGATATTCTTACATAGAAGTTTGAGAAGATGACTACTTTGCAAATCCAATCATCTAAAGTGATATGTGAATCTTATGGTAATTCTAGACATACTTCTTCCTCATGCTTTGCTCCTAATATGAATGAAGGGATCCTAGAACAAGCCAATGTCGTTGGGATGTAGGGGAACAAGAAGTACAATCCCTATTCTAACACCTACAATCTGGGATGGAGAGATCATCCTAATTTCTCCTACTGGAACACAAGCAATGCTCAGAACTTCCAACATGGACAACAACAACTACGGCAACAACAAAACTTCAACCGGCATAACAATGGGAATCTGATGGGTTTCAACAACAATAGGGGTTACCAACAACAACAACAACCCCAAAGTTCTTCCTTGGAGGTCATGATGGAGAAATTTATATCCACACAGATGCATCAGATTGAAGAGTTAAGGGGAAATGACAAGCTCTTGAAAGATGTGATTTCCCAACTCTCTGCAAAAGTGGATGGCATTTCCACTCACACGAGGATGTTGGAAAATCAAATTGCCCAACAAGCCTTGACACAACAAAATAACACCCAATCCGATTCTCTTCCAAGCCAACCAGAGGTGAATCCGAGACAGCAAGCAAATGCCATCACCTTGAGAAGTGGAGCTAAAATCCACAGACCTTCTCCACCCAAGGAGAAGAGTGCAGAGATCGTCAATGAAGAGAAGCTTGACACCCCTATGGGTGACAAAGGTAAAGGTATTGTTGAGGTACCATATTCTGTTAAAGTTAATGTACCATTTCCATAGAGGCTTTCAAACATGAAGGAGGACTCAAATTTTAGGAAGTTTATGGACATTTTAAACAAACTCCATGTCAATCTTCCACTAGCTGAGGTTATTGCAGAGATGCCATCATATGCTAAGTTCCTTAAAGACATCCTTACCAAGAGGAGGAAGGTGGACCAAGTGGAGACTGTGATGCTTTCTGAAAGAATTAGTACTATCATTCAAAATAGACTTCCTGAGAATTTAGATGACTTGGGAGCCTTCACTCTACCATGTAAGATCAGCAATACCGCTTTTAACAAAGGTCTTGTAGACCTCAGAGCTAGTATCAATCTCATCCCTTCTACCCTATGGCAAGAGCTAGATCTTGGAGATCTAAAGCCTACAAAGATGCCCATTGAACTGGCAGATCATTCCATCAAATACCCCAAAGGTATCATGGAAGATGTGCTAGTGCAAATTGGTAAACTTTATATTCCTTGTGATTTTGTAGTGCTAGATATGGTAGAAGTTCCTTCCAACCCCATTCTTTTTGGGAGGCCCTTTCTGAGAAATGTTCGATGCCTAGTTGATGTTCACGAAGGCAAACTCACACTCTGAGTTGGCGATGAAGCCATGGAGTTTTCTGTATATGATGTTATGAAAGCACCCTCTCACATAGAAGAAAATTGTTTTATGGACTCTGTTGATTCTATTGTACAAGAAGATCATGATGTTGCCAATCTAATAATGAACTACTGTGATGATGATGAAGGTATTAATAATGGATCTAAAAATTATGGGGTATTTTCTATTGCCCACTCAGATGTTACTGAAGAATACACTCCACCTATTGATGACAAAGTCAAAGAAAATGCAGTTGGAAGAAAGGTAGAACTTAAAGCCCTTCCACCAGGGCTGAGGTATGCATTCCTTGATTCCAACTCTACTTATCCTGTCATAATTAATAATGAGTTAACCAATGAACAAGAAAGTAAATTGTTTGTTGAATTGCATTTGTATAAAGACGTTATTGGTTACTCTTTTGATGATTTGAAAGACATTCATCCCTCCATTTGTATGCACCGAATAAATATGGAGGATGATGCTAAACCCACCATTGAACCACCTAGACACTTAAATCAAAATATGCTTGAGGTGGTCAAAAAGGAAATCTTTAAGTTGGTTGATGTCGGTATCATCTATCCTATAAGTGACAACCCTTGGGTTAGTGCCATCCACGTGGTACCTAAGAAGGGGGGGTGCAACTATCATCAAAGGAGATAATGATGATTTGATTCAAACACATATAGTCATGGGTTGGCATATGTGTATTTACTACCGACATTTGAACAAAGCGACATGAAAGGACCATTTTCCGTTGCCATTTATCAACTTAATGCTTGAACGCCTTGCAAAATATTCTTATTTCTGTTACTTGGATAGGTATTCCAGGTTTTTCCAGATTCATGTCTACCCTCCCGACCAAGAGGAAACCACTTTCACATGCATGTATGGAACTTATGCTTATCGTCATATGCCCTTTGGCCTTTGCAACGCTCCTGCGATGTTCCAAAGATGCATGATGGCTATTTTTTCTAATTTCATTGAAAACATAATGGAAATTTTTATGGATGATTTTAGTGTTTATGGAGATTCATTTGATCAATGTTTATGCAACCTGTCATTAGTCTTAGCCCACTGTAAAGAGGTAAACCTAGTACTAAATTGGGAGAAGTGCCATTTCATGGTACAATCTGGTGTAGTATTAGGTCATGTTGTATCTAACAAAGGTATTGAGGTTGACAGGGCCAAGGTGGAAGCTATTGAAAAGATGTCTACACCTTCGTCAGTCAAAGACATCTACAGTTTCCTTGGTCATGCAAGTTTCTATATAAGATTTATTAAAGATTTCTCCAAAATCACAAAGCCATTATGTTCCTCACTTGCCAAAGATGCTAAATTCATATTCAATGATGACTGCCATACTGCCTTCACCAAGATGAAGGGAGCTCTTATTTCTGCACCAATCATTCAACCACTGGATTGGAATGCTTCATTTGAACTTATGTGTGATGCAAGTGACTATGCAGTGGGGGAAGTTCTAGGACAAAGGAAAGATAAGAAGCTTCATGCCATATGCTATGCAAGCAAGACCCTAGATGAAGCACAAATAAATTACACAACCATAGAAAAGGAGATGCTTGCTATAGTGTATGCCTTATATAAATTTTGATAGTATTTGGTAGGATCTAAGGTGATTGTATATACAGATAATGCTACCATTAAGTATTTGCTCAACAAAAAGGATGCAAAGCCTCGTCTCATCCGTTGGATACTATTTCTGCAAGAATTTGATCTTGAAATGTGGGATAAGAAGGGGATAGAGAACAATGTTGCCAATCACCTTTCTAGATTGACTACAGATGTTGGAAATTGTTTGCCTATTGAAGATCATTTGCCTATTGAGAAGCTTTATGCACTATCATCCACCCAAGTGCCATGGTTTGTAGACAATGCAAATTTCCTTGCTACATGACAGTTGTCGTCAGGATTGACATACCAACAAAATAAGAAGTTCTTTCATGACGTGAAGTTTTACTATTGGGATGACCCCTTGTTGTTTAAACATAGGAGTGATGGACTTATCCAAAGTTGTGTCTCTGAAGAAGATATTGCTACCACTATTTCTGAATGCCATGCCTCTCCTTATGGAGGTCACTTTGGAGGAGAGAAGACTGTAGCAAAGATCCTACATGCCAGTTTCTATTGGCCAACATTGTTTAAAGATGTCAATCTATTTGTCAAAGCTAGTGATAAATGTCAAAGAACCGGAGGAATTTCTAGATGTGATGATATGCCTCTTAACTCTATCTTGGAGATTGAGGTATTAGACATATGGGGAGTTGATTACATGGGACCATTCCCATCTTCTTGTGGCTACCAATATATTCTAGTCATTGTTGAGTACGTCTCTAAATGGGTTGAGGCCATCCCAACCCAAGCATCAGATGCAAAATCAGTAGTCAAGCTATTTCAAAAAATCATCTTCCTTTGCTTTGGTGTTCTTAGAGTTGTAATCTCTGATGGTGGCATGCATTTTGCTGAGAAGCAATTCAACAACCTTCTTTCTAAGTATGGAGTCACATACAAAGTACCTACACCCTACCATCCTCAAACTTTCGGGCAAGTAGAAGTCTCCAACCGGCAGCTGAAAAGTATACTAGAGAAGACAGTGTCTAGCTCAAGGAAAGATTGGGCAATAAAGATAGATGGCACACTATGGCATATCATACGGCTTACAACACCATCATAGGCACAACCCCATTTAAGCGGATATATGGTAAATCTTGTCATCTTCCGTTGGAGCTAGAACATTGTGCTCTATGGGCTATCAAGTTCCTAAATTTTGACATGATGAAGGTTTGTGAGAAGTGTCTTTTGTAGCTGCAAGAACTGGAAGAGCTACAACTTGATGCATATGAAAATGCAAGGCTCTATAAAGAAAGAACCAAGATGTGGCATGACAAGAGAATTAGGAGGAAGGATTTCAAAGAGGGAGACAAAGTGTTGCTGGTCAACTCAAGACCTAAGCTATTTCTTAGAAAACTAAATTCAAAGTGGTTTGACCCTTTTTCTTTGAAGATTTTTCCTTATGGAGTTGTTGAGTTAAAAGCCAAAGATGGAGCCTTCAATGTAAATGGTCAACATTGCAAGCTATATACCTCAGGAGATGAAGTTCACAAGGGAGCCTCTTGCTCCCTTCAAGATGCATGAATGACAAATTGAAGAGTCTCAATCTGAACTCTAAATGGAGGACCTTGTGGGGGTTTAACCCACATTAGGATAGATTTCTTTTCAAGTCATTTGAGTTAAAAACACTCTTTAGTTTCATAAATAACCTTGTCATGGATGAATGTAATAATTTAGACAATTCCATTGCATATCTGTTATAAATTTTGTGCTGACAAAAGGCTATTTTCTACAGAAACTACAAAAGACACAGTGTGTCTTAATTTAGACACGGCGTGTCCCCACTTCCAGAAACACAGCAAATGCGTTATATCTCTAAGTACACGACGTGTCTTTATCTGACACATCGTGTCACTGATCAGCAAATACAAGTTCTCCTCAACTTGGAAAAGTACACAGCGTGTTCTAATTTAGACATGATGTGTCCCCAAGTAGAAAATGGAGGCAAAAGGAATTTTGGAAAAACACATGACGTGTCTTTATTTGCACACACCGTGTTCTGAAGCAGAAAAGGAATCTTCAAGTATTCTAAAAAAGTACACGTCGTGTCCTAAATCAGACATGACATGTATCACTACAGAAGGAGAAGGCATGAGCTATCTGGAAAAAGTACACAACGTGTCTTTATTAGCACATGTCGTGTAGTTATCAGTAAAAATGGGCATTTTGAAATTATGGAAAGTCACACGACGTGTTCAAATAAAAACACACTATGTCTTTTATTATAGAAAGGGAGTTCTGAAAAGACACACGACATGCCTTTAACTGAACACACCATGTCTTTTGATGAAAATGCAGGGTTTTAACCTAGCACACGGACTCCCCTCTCACGTACAATTTCATTCGAGCCAGAGTTGTTGTGTGCCCTAGCCCTCTTCTTCCCAGCCGTTGTGTGCCCTAGCACACACAGCTGTCGTCGTTGTGTCGTGTTTGTCAGTTGTGTCTTCTTTGAGCTACCACCCGCTACCGCTGTGTGTTTCTCTCGCTCACGGTGTGTACTCTTTAAGATCACGCACAGATGCTCCTCCACCATCATGTACCCTCACATAAGGAGGGTCTACTCACCGTCAAGTTTGAGCTGCCAACATCTTCTTTATCTTCAAGCAAGCCACCGCCGTCATATTCTACCTCAAGCTGCCATCATCTTCTCCAACAAGGAGGTGAGAAAGGGATCTGCCATCCTCCTCTCCAAGTGCCTCCTCGACTCCAAGGAGGTCAAAAAACTCTCCGACCACCGTCACCTCAACCACACAAGGGCTAACTCCAATCCGCCACCGTCGCCCCCTGCATTTTCCCCCAAAATTGTAGTTGTTGCGACCTAAAAAATTCCACCGAACACCAGGCACATGACATGTTCAGTTTTGCACACGCCATGTGCAACATAGTCTCAACCGATCTTCTATTTCAGACACACGTTGTATTCATCCTAACACACGATGTGTGTTAGTCTGTCAGCAGCACATATGGGTCCATTTAATCAAACTAGCAACCACAAGCACGATGCCAGCTCCTCCCAAGAGTCGAGATACATCTCAACTATGCAATTTCGGGTCACCCCTGAAGAAGACCCGACATACCAGTTCCTGTTTGCAAGGAGAGTTCTTCCTTCTAGGTTTGCTTGCCAGCAAATGATGACGATTCTGGGCTTCAAAGATGAAGTCATCATGTGCCTACAGGACTTGGGGTTAAGCTACATCTGCCTCACGGTATCAAAAACTTACCCCCGCCTTGTATATGAGTTTTTGATGACACTTGTCACTGAGCAAGACCCACAGAAGAAGCTCAAACCCTTTGGTATTATACGTTTTAGGCTTTTGGGTCGTGCTTTTAAACTCACATTTCGACATTTTTGTGAGTTACTAGAGTGTCATTATGATGGCACAATTAGTTACCCGTCTACTTTTCATAGAGATGAGTTTGGTTTGAGATTACCGATGAGTAACACCACGAGGCCAAGCAATCCAGGGCATCCGCCATTCACAACCCTATCTTTATATTCATCGCCTTCTTAGTACAGGGGTTTTTGCCAAGAAGGAAACCCAAGGGGTTGTGGGGAAGCAAGATCTTTTCTTCTTATGGGGCATGATGTATGAACATGAAATTAATTTTGTTGCCTATATTCTTCAACGTTTCTTTGACATCAAGAAGGTGAAGAAGAGGGATGCCGACGACATCATGTGTGGTGGATTGATTACTCTGATTGCACAAAATCTCAATGTTGATTTGACAGGTTTAGAGGCAGCACCAGGTAGAAACTTGGTAGACATCATGTACCTTCTCTTTACATGGTTGCTCTCAAAAGTTGCCAACATCGATACCAAGTTTAGGCAATTCTTCAATGATGATCAGTACATTGACATTCTAGATCCTAAGAATATCACCCTAGAGAACAAGGATAACTGGAAATGCGCGCTGAACGCTGATGAGGAAGGAGACGCAGCTGTAGCTACTGATGATACTGGTGCAGGTCCTTCAGCCCCTTTTGCTTCTTCTATACCTCCGTCTCCCTCCACCAACACCCAGACAGAGTACTCCTGGGCGATGCTTGATGTCAGGCATCTATACGGCTATGTGCAGCAGTGGTTTGATCACATCAACGGCTGCCTAGATCAGATGAACATGTAGTATGTTGTGATGCACAACATGGTCCACCACATGGATTCGTGGCACATCTCATAGGGCCACTACTCCATCCCACAGCCGTATCAGCCGGCGCCGCAGTAGCTGGAGTCTACCCCGTAGCCCACTCTGATGGATGTCTCGGAGGATGATCTTGTCATCCAGTTCTTTCACACTGACCACGGGGGCGCTGGCCCCTCTTATTGATTTACACCCATGATAGGTATCCGATTTTTACCTTCATGAGCTCAATTGATGTAGTGAGGACACTGCAGATTTCAAGCTTAGGGGGGGTGCAACCGAACCGTAATGTAGTTTCTATTTCATTTGCTTTTGTTGGTCATGTCAGTCTTTTATTTCAGTCTTGTATGTTCATGTTATGTATTTCCCTTCATGGCAAGTTTACTATGAAATGAGGCTATTGTGATAGAATGAACTTTTGCACCTTGTATGCTTGAACTACCTTGTACCTTATATTTCTTTTGGCCATATGAAAGAATTGGTAAAGATCATGCATGAATCAAATGGAAAATGAAATTCCCCATGTACATGATCCTGGTTTGTAATTGTAGCTTGAACTCTCAATTTTCACATCTTTGATTGCTAAATACATGTAACGATCTCAAATTTTAGCGAATAAACCAAGTCTACAACATTGTTTAGAATACGGGATACTCTTGCCGAAATTTTAGTGCATATACAACCATTTTTTTAGTGAAAATTTTGCAAAAATTATGAATAGAATCTTGTTAACTTAACTTTATCATTGACTCCCTTGTGTTGTGCAAAGATCTCTTTTATCTTTTTCTCACTTTACACAATAAAAGATGGCAAACAACCTACATATCATTCTAGCCTAGTGTGAGTCCGATCCGACAATGATGGTTAGGTGGTGTGAAAATCAAAAGAGTGTAAAGATAACACCCCAACCAGCACTCCAAGTGTGTGTAAGCCTAAATTAGCAGTCGAGTGTCGGAATCCCAAAAATTTAATTGTCATATCTTTTGAGAAGAGAGCTCAACTACGATTGTTAATGTTAGCTAAGATTTCATCATAACATCCATAATAGCTGAAAATTATGTGTTGTACATCCACTAGTTGTTTGGCTCGATTATCCAAATCTTATTTAGTGTTGTTTTGTTGATTGTTTCGCTTAATTTGTGACCACCTTTGACGAACTAAAACTTCTCTATCTTTGAAGTTTAAATTGAGACAATGTCTATGAAAATAAACCTAAGGTGCATGATGGGTTTGAGTTTATTGCATATCCTCATTTCATTTAATCCATGCATGAGCTTGAATATTCCTTCATTTGTGTGGCTATGCTCTTTTTGCTTGAGGACAAGCAATGGATCAAGCTTAGGGGGATTTGTTGTGTGGTTTCCACATCAACTTTTCACATGACACACACAAAAATTCAGTTCATTTTGTTCTCATTTAGCCTCTATTCATATTACTCTTGCCACCTTTTTGTTATTTTGCTTATCACATGATGTGTATTGCAGATTTGCATCAAAAGGATCAAATTAGAGGTAGCCAAACTCAAATTCATCATTATTGGGACTTCTCCATGCCTTGCAGACATTCAGAAATTTAATTCTGTTGAAACAACAGTGCACACGACGTGTCTTATTTAAGACACGACGTGTCTTATTTAAGACACGATGTGTGCATTTCTAGACGACCTATTACTCCAGACTCTGAAGAAAAAGTACACGATGTGTCCACAAAAGACACGATGTGTACCTGAGAATTCAGAACCGAGTATAACCTTCATGGTAACGTACACCGTGTGTATTAAATTAGACACACCATGTGCTTCACACTTAGAAACAACTGCCGGAGACAGGACACACCGTGTCCAGAAGAAGACACACCGTGTGCCTGTCAGTTTCAGTAATTTTTCAAATACAATTCCTTTCATTTTAAAAGACAAAACCACTCTATGGAGCAGTTATCTAGGGTCATTATTCAAAACTCTTTCATCCCAGAGCAAGGCTAAAGCAAGGAGGGAAATTTTGGAGGTGGAAGAAGGTGGTTTCTTGCTAAAGAACCCATTCTTCTTCTTTTCCTCTCCAATCTTCTTCTCCAAGGTGCAATAGAGCTTCTCCACTCCACAAAGCTTCTTGGGAGAGAGGTTTGTCCCGTTTGGAGCAGCTGTAGGAGTGGGATTTCATGCTAAAGTTGGAATTCTACTCCTCTTGGGTTACACCTTGGGTTTTCTTAGTTTTTCCTTCTCTAAATCATGTTGAACTCTGAAATTTCTGTGCATTTTCTGTTGTACACTATTATGGACGAGTAGTTTCCTTTTCTTGGATATGGGAGAGAGTAGCTCCCATGTCATAGCATGTATGGAACATTAAAGTTTCATACTAAATGCTATGTTGCTTGTTTTTCCACCTTGTGAGTACCAGTTTCTTCTTTTCTGCATGTATGGCTGGCCACCTTATGTGTATGTTTTATGCTCTTTTGCTTGATCTGAGAAGATAGGTATGAGAGTAAGGATGTACTCACTTGGCAATTCCTTCTTTACCATGAGAGTGGAAATTATGGATTTGAGGAGTAGGTTTGTGATCCAAAACAAAATTCATACATGGGAATGTTGAATTGAGTTAGGATCGTTGTACTTGCACCGAGAGGTGAAGTGCAACATACAATTCTCCTTTAAAACAAATGCTTAGTATGTTTAAATTCTGTGCTCCTATTATATTCAATGATATGTGGATGAAATCCTAAGTCCAATATACTTCTATTTCTAAATTTTAATCTCATTTAGTAAGCCATTTACTGTTTGCTTAATTCTGAAATTTTCTATTTTGATCAACCGATTCCACTTTTAAAACAGTCTATATTGTTGAACCTTAGCACTGTTGCATTTAGTTAATTGCTTAAGCTCCTTGTGTTCGATATCAACTATGACTACTTCCTTATACTTGCAGAAATTGATTAGTTTAGTAAAAGATCTTTCTTAAGATTGAAACTCCTTAGTGTGATAGACCAACACCAAGCATTATGCAAAACACCAACATGGACATGAAAGATTGTCCTATCACAAATGTAAAGGGAGAGTTCACCTTTCTTCCTCATCACCAAGGCCTTTTTAGGATCCATACACACTCAAGTGATGGGCTGGATGAGAAACTACATTACAACTAAGATCTTTTACCACATCATCTAGACTTGCATCTACTTCTTTTGTGCCAAAAACTATTCTGACCAATGTTGATAGGGATGTGACGCCCTGATCCCCATGCCATCTCTAATGACCCCAAAGACCGAAGAGTCAACCTTTGTAAACCACCCTTAACTTTTTCTTTTCTTAATCACTTAAAATTAACTTAAATGAAAATCTTATAACTTGGAATAAACTGAAATCTTACTAAACTGTAGAAGCAACTACTATTTACATTACTAGGTAGATAAAGCAGATTTACACAAATATTACATTTTTCATGTGGAATATAAAGCATAATAGATAACTTAAAACTAATCTAAATGTTACATTACATTCTCTCTCTACCACACCACATGCCCAAGGACTGAGGGGAAAGGACTAAGAGACCTCTATTCTAACTATGAACTGCCTTCTAAGAGCTTGGATGATAAGATCCTTCAGCTTCCTCGTGCTGACGCTGACCTGAAAAAAATTTCAGTAGGTTGGTGAGCTACTGGCTCAAAGAAATAGAATTCCACCCAACCATCGCAGATAACTCATTTTATGATTATGAAACTGAAATAAAATACAAGAATTACTATACTGAGCAGATCTAACAATTATAATTAAATACCACAAGGAATGTAAATATTACATTTAAAGAACAACTACTGTAAAATTGTACTTGAATCTTTCTTAACCTTTCTTACTTATGAGAAACTCTTTAAACCTATATAAACATATTTTTAACTTATTCCATGATCATATGCAGTGTACTCTACATATGAATACTCGTAGCGAACTACAATCTCACCGTACAAGACTAATCTGACACACTCGGGCATGCTAAGCCTAACTACGTCGCTAGTCTACAACATGAAAATGGCTCTCTGGCCTCGGCACACCTATTATGTCGTAAAAACTAGACTCCTCCTCTAACCTGAGCACACATGCGGAGAGTCAAGCCACCTATTGGCTTTTCTGTACTCTAGTGCCACCAGGATCTCTAGTTGATGTTGGACACTACGTACTATATTTTAAGAAGACTTTCACTAGGGCTTCCTCCCCTGTACCACTTGTTAGTACATTCCAATTTCCGTATACTGGACACTGCCAGGGTTAGGTCATTTCATCCCTACGGCGCATACCTCTCATAGGGAATCTACGGTGTTTAGGGCTCTTAAGTCTATTATTTTATTATACTTGGAAAGCTCTTACTATATTGTATATTTTCCTTACTTATACTTGACTCTGGTATCTCTATGGTACCGCGTATATTTATTTGAAGTTTATAATACAACATGTATATCATTCTAAACTTGGCAGAGCAGTATACTCAAAACACTGTAATATACTGAGAAATCAACATTTTATACATGCAGGCAGACTAAAATACTTAAATAAATAGAATACATGTCCATTTGGCACTTATACACCAGAATTATGCAATTAAACATCTTAATAAACTGATAAGAGCTAATTACTTGGCATACGAGTAATCATCATTTGCACCTATAAATTATTTGTACTTTCTTGGAAAAACGCGCACCTTAACCCAAATCTTGAGTTGTGCATCACATAACATAATTAAGAGTTAATTGCTTAACATGGCAAGATTTATTAATAATAACTGAGAATTTCTAATCATGTCCTTAGGAAATGTGCCAATTCATGTTAATACTAAATCACACACATTAACTATAATAGAGAGCATGCAACATATTCATATTGAGACATTGTGAGTCATCATGTATTTCTTTAAATTGTGCAACTAGTTAATTACTAAAATCATACAGCCTGGGTTTATAAACTGTACAACTATTGGAAATTTGGGTCGTGTTCTACTACCTTCAACCCCTAAGCTGAGCAATTTAGGACTTATTCAACCATATAGTTCTAATAATTCAAATCATACAGATCAGTTAAAATAACTAGGGTCATGAAAACATGAAGATGAAAAGCATGCAACAAAAAGTCGGGCGATGCCAAGACTGCCCGGTACTTGGGTAATTGTTGTTTCCCGCAATACGCACAGATCTAACTGAAAACACCCATTTATTGGAGGTAATCTTGCTAGGTGAGTGAGATTCTACTCACAGTGTATTGAGATGGCCGAATTCGACTTGAAACACATCTAAAACTCACTTCCGGGCATCCACGATCATCTTCAACCTTAGTTCAACCTTGGGTCAAACATGCTTCACGCACAAGTGGAAAGGAGCTGAGCTAGGTGCTAAATCGAGGGTTGGAAGCTGCGGATTCCTAATCAGGACTCATGACCGAAGTCAGGAGCGCCATTACTTTGGTGTTTCCCGCACCAAAATGGCCCTAGCCACTGGCCATTGTTGCTTGGATGTGATGTTGTGTAGCAGGTCGACTATAGGCGGGGCACTGCTAGGGTGAGGAAGAGGAAGGAGAAAGGAAGAAGAAGAACAAGAAAGGAGGACGATGCCACCTGAATCGGAGCTAAGGGGCTCGAAATCGCCCCTCCCTTTTCCCCTGTTGGCCTATCGAGCATCCTGCTGCGTGCACCCACTTCAAGCAGTGCTTTGCACAGATCGGGGGAAGGGGATAAGGGAAAGAGGTTAAAACTTATGGGTAAATTACAGAATTGGTCCTAGGAACATAAAAATGCCATAGTTATTGCCTCGGAGGTCCGATTCAAATGTTTCTTTTTGAAAACTTTCAAGTGTGAGATCCACTACAACCTCAAAGCAAGAAAACATACTAACTAACTTGTCTCAACTTGATCAAAACACTAATCACACACTTATCTTAGCTAGGTTAATCATCTTAGGTAATTAACATAACCATTAATATTGCAGTTAACATTAATTGCATTAGATGAATCAATCTCGACTAATGATTCACATCTTAACATATCTTGGTTAACCATGATGTTTAACAAGGTACTTAGCACTAATCAAGGTACTTCATGCTAATCGAGGTACTTACTGACTAACCTCAATGTGGGTTGTAACAATCTCCCTCCCTTCAAATAATTTCGTCTCAAAATTCATAAAAGAGAAAAGGAAACTTGTTACACATCTCTAACTCAAGCTCCCACGTGGCTTCCTCTAGGTTGTGTTTCCTCCACAAAACTTTCACTAACGGTATCTCTCAGTTCTTGAGCTTCTTAATCCTCCGATCAACTATCTGTACTGGTCCTTCCACATAGGACACATCTTCTCTAAGCTGTGCAAGTTGTGGGTTCACTATCTTCTCTGTACCAGGGTAACACTTCTTCAGCATTGATACATGAAAGACATCATGTAAATTAGCCAACTCGGATGGCAAATCCAACATGTAGACTATAGGTCCAATCCTCTCAATGACAAGATATGGGCCCATAAACCTAGGAGTCAGTTTTCCTCTCTTGCCAAACCTCAACACTCCTTTCCATGGTGAAACCTTCAGATACACTTCATCACCAACCTCAAACTCAAGAGGTCTATGTCTCTTGTCAACATAACTCTTCTGCCTGTCCTATGTAACTTTCAACTGTTCTCTGATCACTATAATATTTTCTATAGTCAAATCCACTATCTCTGGTCCAAAAATCTCTTTTTCACTCACCTCATACCAACATACGGGTGATCTACACTTTCTACCATACAGAGCTTCATACAGAGCCATACCAAGATTGAAATGGTGACTATTGTTGTATGCAAACTCTATAAGTCTCAAGTGTTCTTCCCAACTTCCTCTGAAATGTAGGACACATGCTCTCAGCATGTCCTCAAGAGTCTGAATGGTCCTCTCTGACTGACCATCCGTCTGCGGGTGAAAAGTTGTATTGAATCTCAACTTTGTGCCTAAAGCATGATGCAACTGATTCCAAAACCTGGATGTGAACTTAGGATCTCTATCTGATATTATTGAAACTGGGATACCATGCAACCTGACTATCTCATCCACGTATATCTTAGACAATTTCAAGATATCAAAGGTTGACTTAACAGGAAGAAAGAGAGCAGACTTAGTTAGTCTATCCACAATCACCCATACCGAGTCACAACCTCTAGATGTCCTAGGCAACCCTACCACAAAATCCATTGTGATATGTTCCCACTTACAATCTGGTATAGGGAGAGATTGCAAGGTACCTACAGGTTTTTGATGCTCAACCTTAACCTGCTAGCACACACTACACCTAGCCACATACTCAGCTACATCCTTTTTCATACATGTCCACCAGTACAACTCCTTAAGATTCATGTACATCTTAGTGTTTCTTAGATGCATAGCATACATCGATGCATGCGGTTCCTCAAGAATCTATTCTTTCAAATCACTGTTTCCAGGTACACACAACATGTCATGCTGATACAAAAAACCATCATCTGAAAACCTGAACTCTGGTCTTTTTCCCCCTCTCATGTCCTGCATGATCTGCTGTAACTCACTGTCACTCTGTTGTAGTTCCTTGATCTAATCATAAAAGGTAGGCTTGACTTGCATCTGTGCAATCAAACCACTCTGTTCTATCACCCCTAAGTCTAAGTTCAACTTCCGCATCTCTACTAGTAGGTCTCTCCTAAAACATGTCATAGAGAATACATCAGCTGTTGAACTTGATTTTCTGCTCAGGGCATCTACTACCACATTTGCGTTTCCAGGATGATAATCCATCATCACTTCATAATCCTTGATCAATTCTAACCATCTCCGCTATCTTAGATTTAGATCCTTCTGGGTGAAAATATATTTCAAGCTCTGATGATCCGTAAACACCTGGCACGCCTCACCATAAAGATAGTGGTGCCATGTCTTAAGAGCATGAACTACTGCATCTAACTCCAAATCATGTGTCGGGTAATTCTCCTCATTCTTCTTAAGTTGTCTAGATGCATAAGCTACTACTTTGCCTTCCTACATCAACACACAGCCTAAACATCTATTTGAAGCATCATAAAACACTGTGTAGCCTTTATCTACCTCAGGCAAGATCAACATTGGTGTTGTAGTCAACCTATTCTTCAAGATCTGAAAACTCTTCTCACAGTTGTCTGACCAGACAAATGGTGCATTCTTTCTTGTTAAGCGTGTCAGAGGTGATGCTACAAAAATGAAGTTCTAGATGAACCTCCTGTAATAACCTGCCAATCCTAAGAAGCTTCTGATCTCAGTAGGAGTTTTAGGCTGCTCCCACTATAGTACATACTCGACTTTCTTAGGGTCAACACTTACTCCATCTCCTGAGATGACATGTCCAAGAAAAGACACATCAGTTAACCTGAACTCACACTTACTGAACTTAGCATATAATTGGTGTTGTCTCAACAACTGTAACGCTTTCCTCAGATGCTGCTCATGCTACTCATCATCTCTAGAATAAATCAGAATGTCATCTATAAAAACCACTATGAACTAATCCAAGAACGGCTTGAAAATCCGGTTCATCATATCCATGAAAAGTGTTGGGGCATTAGTCAGTCCAAATGACATGACTAGAAACTCATAATGTTTGTATCTTATTCTGAAAGCCAACTTAGGAATATCTGAAGCCTTTATCCTCAACTGATGATATCTAGATCTCAAGTCTATCTTAGAAAAGATCTTCGCTCCAAGAAATTGATCAAACAGATCATCTATCCTTGGCAGTAGGTACTTATTCTTGATGGTGATCTTATTCAACTATTTATAGTCTATACATAACCTCATAGTACCATCTTTCTTTTTCACAAAAAAGATTGGATCTCCCCATGGCAAAGAACTAGGTCGAATGAAACCCTTATCCAGTAACTCCTATAACTAGATTTTTAGTTCCTTCAACTCTATAGGTGCCATTCTGTAGGCTGGCAGTGCTATAAGGTGACTACCTGGAAACACTTGGATCTCAAAGTCTATCTCTCTTTTAGGAGGTAGACCTGGCAACTCATCTAGGAAAACATCTGGGAACTCACAGACCACTAGCACATCCCATAGACTGATTGTGCTCTTCTCTGCTCTGGTATCTATTACATGTGCCAAGAATGCCTCACAACCTTTCTGCAACATCTTATCAGCTATAGCGGCTGATATGATACTCGTAGGAAAAACTTTCCTATCTCCAGAAAAGACAAGAAAATCCACCCTATTGAAAGACAACCTCCTTCTTCCAACAGTCGAGTTCAACTCGATACGTCTCTAAGCAATCCATACCCAAGATAACTTTAAAAGAGTTAATATCTAGGGGTATAAGATTAACCGCGATGGTGTAACCACCGATGGTCAATAAGCATCCGGGACAAAACTCTGTCAACACTGTCGGTTCACCTAACAGAACCCTCAACAACAACTCAAATGGTAACTCCTGGGTTAACAGGTTAAGCTCACAAGCTAAAGAACTATGTATAAATGAGTGAGTAGCACCTATATCTATCAAAATTGTAACTGAAATGCTATTAAATAAAAGCATTTCTCCTGTGATTACTCGAGAAGAAACAATACCTTCTTGTTGTGTCAGAGAGAAGAAGCGTCTTGAAGCTCTTCCTCTCCCACGATGTCCTCATTGTCCTTCCCTTACACTGGGTGCTCCTCCTCCTCAGAAACTTGAAGCTACTGAAGAACTTGCTCCTCCAGCTGGAGCCTGTCTCAGAACATTCTGGTACTGTAACTGGGAACCCTGTGTTGCCACTTGCTGTAACTGGGGACATTGCCTTCTAAAGTGTCCCACCTATCCTTAGATGTGACATACTTGAAAATGTGCACCCCAACACTGACCGGAGTGCGGCTTTCCACAGATATCACACATCAGTATCTCTTTCTTTGGCAGACATGTCACTGATACTGAACATCCCAAAGACCTAGTTGGAGTTGTCCATGTAGAATGTGTATTCCATCTTCCAAAATCGGGCCTTCCTCCACTTGATGAAAAACTAGATCCTTGTCTACCAAAACAGCCAAGTCCTCATCCTATCTTTGAAAAGAAACCACCACCTCCTCTGTATCCACCACTATCATGTCCCCTCTATTAAAGTCTCTAGATCTTTTCTTACTCTCAGTCTACTTATCAGCATTAACTGACTCTTCTACACATCTCAATGCTTTCACAAATTCCCCAAAGTTTTCTTTGTCTCTTTGACCAATGGCTGACACAGTGTGTCTAATCTCTGATCTTAATCCTTGTTGAAATCTTCTGCACTTTTCTACATCATCAGGTACAAGTTGCGGACAGAAATTTTCCAACCTTGTGAAATGTGCTTCATATTCACCAATTGTCATATTTCCTTTTCTGATATTCTCTAAATGTTTAATCTTATCACTTAGGAAGGTAGGAGGACAATACTTAAGGTGAAACTCATCCACAAAGTCCTTCCAGGTCATCTCTGCATTTTCCTTTTATCTTCCACTCCTCGCCATCACAGCTCAGCATCTCCCTTGAGTAAATAGACTGCATGATTGATTTGCTTATCTTCTGATAACTCCATTAAATGAAAGACCTTTTCCAGTTGTCAAAGCCACACCTCTTTCATAGCTGGATCTGTTGTTCCAGAAAATTCAGTTCCACCAAGCTTTTTCACCAACTCATAGGATCTCATCAGATCCTTACTAGAATATGAAGACTTCCTGTCCATCTTGTATTTTTCTTTTGTCTCCAAAAAAATATTATACATCCTTGTTGCCTCATTATCCTCTTCACCTTGAGCCATTGCTCGAGGTTCAGGGCCATAATGGCTCTCAGCTTGTTCCTCACCATGTCCACGTCCTTTTCCTTCCATCATCATATCCATAACATAACACATCTATTAGAAAATTGTAGCTAGAAGGAAAACACCTAAGTCCTAATCCTATTGGTCTCTTATCATCCCATGACCTTGACTTAGAGTAACTACGTACTCAGCCTATGTTCTCATGACCTTGCTCTGATACCAAAACCACTGTGACGCCCCAATCCCCGTGCCATCTCTAATGACCCCGAAGACCGGAGAGTCAACTTTTGTAAACCACCCTTAACTTTTTCTTTTCTTAATCACTTAAAATTAACTTAAAACAAAATCTTATAACTTGGAATAAACTAAAATCTTACTAGACTGTGGATGCAACTATTATTTACATTACTGGGTAGATAAAGCAGATTTACACAAATATATTACATTTTTCGTGCGGAATATAAAGCACAATAGATAACTTAAAACTAATCTACATGTTACATTACATTCTCTCTCTACCACACCACATGCCCAAGGACTGAGGGGAAAGGACTAAGAGACCTCTATTCTAACTATGAACTACCTTCTAAGAGATTGGATGATAAGATCCTTTAGCTTCCTCATGTTGACACTGACCTAAAAAAAAATTTAGTAGGTTGGTGAGCTACTGGCTCAGTGAATAGAATTTCACCCAACCATCGTAGATAACTCATTTTATGATTATTAAACTAAAATAAAATACAAGAATTACTATACTGAGCAGATCTAACAATTATAATTAAATACGACAGGGAATGTAAATATTACATTTAAAGAACAACTACTGTAAAATTGTACCTGAATCTTTCTTAACCTTTCTTAGTAATGAGAAACTCTTTAAACCTATATGAACATATTTTTAACTTATGCCCTGATCATATGCAGTGCACTCTACATATGAAGACTTGTAGTAAACTATGATCGCATCGTACAAGACTTAGCTGACACACCCGAGAATGCTAAGCCTGACTACGTCGCTGGTCTACAACATGAAAATGGCTCTCTGGCCTCGACACACCTATTATGCCATAAAAACTGGACTCCTCCTCTAACCTGAGCACACAGGCAGAGAGTCAAGCCACCTATTGGCTTTTCTATACTCTAGTGCCACCAGGATCTCTGGTTGATGTTGGACACTACATACTATATTTTAAGGAGACTTCCACTAGGGCTTCATCCCCCGTACCACCTATTAGTACGTTCTGACACCTGTATACTGGACACTTCTAGGGTTAGGTCATTTCATCCCTATGGCACAGACCTCTCATAGGGAATCTATGGTGTTCAGGGCTCTTAAGTCTATTATTTTATTATACTTGTAAAGCTCTTACTATATTGTATCTTTTCCTTACTTATACTTGACTCTGGTATCTCTATGGTACCATGTATATTTATTTGAAGTTTATAATACAACATGTATATCATTCTAAACTTGGCAGAGCAGTATACTCAAAACACTGTAATATACTGAGAAATCAACATTTTATACATACAAGCAGACTGAAATACTTAAATAAACAGAATACATGTCCATTTGGCACTTATACACCAGAATCATGCAATTAAACATCTTAATAAACTGATAAGAGCTAATTACTTGGCATACGAGTAATCATCATTTGCACCTATAAATTATTTGCACTTTCTTGGAAAAACGTGCACCTTAACCCAAATCTTGAGTTGTGCATCACATAACATAATTAAGAGTTGATTTCTTAACATGGAAAGATTTATTAATAATAACTAAGAATTTCTAATCATGTCCTTGGGAAACGTGCCAATTCATGTTAATACTAAATCACACACATTAACTATAACAGAGAGCGTGCAATAGATTCATATTGAGACATTGTGAATCATTGTCTATATCTTTAAATTGTGCAACTAGTTAATTACTAAAATCGTACAACATGGGTTTATACCTAATGTGACATCCAGCCATCACACATGCATCGAGATGCCACGCAAAAATGCACGGAACCACCATAAACAACATATTACTGAAAATACAGGTAAATTAAAACCGATTGCGGAATGTAGATAAAAGAGAACTATTACATCCAGATTCTTATCCTGCAAGGAAAAGATGTTATATAAAGTTTCACAAGAATGGATATATGTCCACAACTTATAGGGACCATCTGTCCTGTCGGCACAAGAATTCATCACCTGTTTATACAGACATAACGGGCCACATAAGGCCAACAACAGGATATATAAAGCTACATCATCTATACATCATAAAACATCGTCAAAACACCTCCAAGGACCTGAGAGTACAGGGATGACTCTAGGATTGTATTATAAAACAACCACAACAACATCATGTCTATCTCTTGCCTCCTACTATTCTTCTTGCTGCTCGGTCAAACCTCACAACCACTACCACATCTAGCACGATCACCTAAAAAGGTTGTAAACCAGCAGGGTGAGACACACAGTCCCAGCAAGAAACATAACTCCCCACCAAACTATAAAACTTCAGATTAAGCCGGTAACTGATATAAGCAACATATTGAACAGAGCTTAACTTTATTAACACTTACTAAGATATCCAAGAGGCATATAACCAGATATTTCTTTATGGAACATGATTGACAAGATAAGCTTTATAAGAATTTATCATAGGATATGAAAAGTGTACAAATAACTTGCAAGATATAACTAGAGCAACTATACAAGCAAGGCCTCAACCAATGTTCTGTGTTTTTCCTTAAGCAATATATTCAATACGGCTGGATTATGATTTATTATGCCCTGAGGAAGTGACTCGTCCTGCTCAAATCCAACCTTCAACTGTGAAGCCCAAAACCGGTGCCATACAAGGTCATTGGGAGAGTCAGACTCCATGACCTCACCTCTTCGTGGTCAGTGCACGTTAACCAAAATAGGACTGTAGTCTCTTTCTTGAGTGGCCTCAACCACAAGGTTAGCTCACACAGTCTACCCATTTTATGATGATCCACAGGCCTATCCATCATGCTCCTAATCCATGAACGCATTCATGCTCCTTCACACTGAGCCATGGGCCTGATCACCATGCTCTTATACACATCTTGAGTCCACAACCGCAGTTGCACTATAATCCTCCTATTTTTGGCTAGGAGAAACCCAACATATTCAACAATATGCGCTCCAAGTAATCTCGTAGGAGAAACCCGTTTCACCATCACCAGTTACGGATGATGATGGATCTATGGCCAGGGCAAACTACATGTAAGGTTCCTTTGTAATTAATTAATATATTTTAAGCAGATTGCAAGATTCAACCAAGTTACGTAACATGTAAGCTAAATCACCAGTAAACAACATAGATCTCATTATCATGTGTTACACTATCATTCCTATTCACAAAGCCAACATTACATGTTACCACTTGGCCTCTTGCCAATCATCATGATCCATCTCAAGGATCAACATCACTGAGACTCAATCCCATCATCAAGGCACACATTGCCATTCCATGGACATCTTATATCACTGGGTTCATCATAACCCTTGGTGTTCCACATCATGTCACTATTATGCCATTACCATGGCCTCATCATACAACTATCTCCTGCATGGTTAGTGAAATCACAAAGGAGCAATGATACTTGTACAAGGAACATTTACAGCTCTTTACTTTATTATGAGAGTCAACCATGCAACATAGATGAGTGTATCAAAGCATAGCATTCTTCTATATGTATATATATATAAATATATATATATATATATATATATATGTGTGTGTGTGTGTGTGTATGTATGTATGTATCAAAGCATAACAGCCTCATATATCAAAGTACAAGAAACATTAGGGATGTCAAATGAACATAAGGTACAACCCTCACCAAAAGCACAACGTCTCTCACCAAAGAGTGTGATGTTTGACACTACAAGGAGATAATGAGCTGCACCCCTGTCGGGAAGCACTTCACCACCTGCAACGCCCAAGTGTGCAACATCATAAAGAACATAACCATATCGTGCAACGCCATGTTGGGCAACACCTACCCACTGGTATCGGGCAATGCTCAACCTGTGACGCCCAAACATACAACCTCATGTCGGGCGGGCAACGCTGCATCATGCAACACCCAAAAGCGGGAAAAGTTGTGACGGGCAACACACCTACTGGGGGTAACGGGCAGAGTAGAACCAAAGGTGCATCGTGCAACCAGGTGCAGCTGTAACGGGTAGCACAACCAACTATAATAGTCAAGACCCTATCGCACATTAGGGTTAGGGTTTCATGTCGGGAATTCACCAACATCATAACGCCCAAGGCCATATCAACTAAGGCTAAGATCATAACGCCCAACAAGCACACTACTGACCTCTATCCAGCTACATCATGGCGCTCAAGGAGGGCTATCATTCAACTAAGTTAATCACTACATATCGATCACCACTAAGGCATCTATCTAGGGTTTCACCACCCAAGCACCATATTGGGCAACATCAAAACCAACTCATGTCGCCCAAGGCACAAAATAGAGATATCTACCAAGCACCATGTCAGCCAAAGGCACAACACCAACTAAGGCAAAGGTACATCTCGGTCAAGGCATATCACCCAACAACATTAACATGGTGAAGGGGTCATTTCAGGCAACAAGGTCAACAGAACCCAACCTATCATATCGCCCAAGACAAAACCCTAGAAGAGGGGTATCGTGCAAAGCACCACAAAAGGGTATCATGCAAGGCACAAGGACCATATCAGTTTGGTCATCATCAACCTCGAGATCACCATCATAAAACCCTAATAAATCAAGAGAGTTGGCTCACCTCTCAACAACCAAGAGAGGGGTTTTGTACAACCTCCATCACATATCGGGCAACAAGGTGGATCATCCCTTTATCAATCAAGATTCCCACCTTCACTAGGTCAACACCCAACCAAGGCTCACCTCTCAAATCCATGGTGAGAGAAGGGTATTGCCCAAGCAACTAGAGCATAGACTCACCTCTCAACAACCAAGTGAGAGGGGTTTTGCCTACAACACTAGAGCTCGAACTCACTTCTCAAAACCGACAGGGAGAGAAAGGGGTTTTGCCCAAGGAACCCTAAACTCAAGGTTCGGCCACAAGGTCTAAGAACACATCAACCACATGAACACTATATATAAAACAATATAAAAGGGTACATACTAGGGCAAGAAACATATCTAACAAGATGCATGGCCGATCGAGATGACATATAAACATGCAACATGAAAAAGAAGTAGTATAGCTAGGGTTAGGAGTTATGTAACCCACCTCAATCAAGCTCCAAGCTCCTAGTACCAAGCTTCCAAGCTCCAAGGCACCACCTTCGGCCAACACAAAGAAGAGCAACATGTAACCACCATGGCCGAAGAAGAAGAAAGAAGAAGAAGATGAAGATGCCATGGAAGAAGGGAGAGACACTCACCAAAGAAGCAAGACACCTTCTAGGGTTTGGCCACCGCTAGAGGAAGAAGGAGACTAGAGCTATGTCACCCACCAAGGAGAGAGTATCGGCCACCAAGCTCCACCATGGGGAAGTGTATTGTCCACCAAGGAAGAAGGAAAGTAACTGAAGAGCTAAAAGGATTCCAAGCTAGCAAAGAAGGGGGTATATAAGTAAGAGGGTTAAGTGGGTATCCACTAAGGGATAGCTCCACATGTGCTCACCCAAACCACCACATGTCCAAGGGTTATGACACATGCTAGCATCCCAAACCACTTGTCCATGACTTGCCACCCACTAGCAAGGCAATAGACACTTGTCCCAAGATGGTGACACAAACTAGGCTAGGTCAAGTGGGGTGTGTGTCGCCCATCAAGGTAACTCGACACACTCACCACCATCTTGGTCGATAGGCCTCCTTGGCCGATACACCATGGTCGATACAAGGCACCAGGCTCACCCTTGCCTGACACATGGCCCAACAAAGCAAGGCAGAGCCCAAACAAGGCTCAACAAGGCAAAACAAAGCCCAAAGCTACTCAAACTATGAGCCCAACCCATCCTCTCAACCCTAGAGGATGCAAGGAGAGAGAGAAACATCTCTCAAGGTGCCAAACTTGCACATCAACCCTAAGACTTGGGTTATTTGCAAGTTGCACCTCCAACTCTCAACAAGCACAAACAAACCCTAATCACCATTTGAGGCGATTAGCAAGCATATAAACACAAGGTTTAGGCAAAGCAAACATGGTAAGCCCAAAATGAAGGTCAGGGTCCTTACAAGCCATAAACCCCTACAAAAGGATTTCATCCCTGAAATCCGAAGAGAAAAGTGAGGGATACTTCTTCCTCATCTCTTCCTCGAGCTCCCATGTGGCTTCCTCAATGCCACAATGATGCCAAAGAACCTTCACAAGCACCAGGTCCTTCCTTTTCAACTTCTTTACTCTTATGTCGAGGATCATCACTGGACCTTCTTTGTATGTCATATCTTCATCTAGCTCTACCTCAATTGGATGTAACACTACCTCTGTGCCTGGATGACTTTTCTTTAGCATACTGACATGGAACACCAGATGTAACATGTGCAACTCTGGCAGCAGTTTTAACTTGTAAGCTACCTTGCCAACAATGCTATTACCGGATATGGCCCCATATACTTGGGTGCTAACTTGCCTTTCCATCCAAACCTCAGCACGTCTTTCCATGGTGAGACCTTAAGATACACTTTGTCTCCCACCTGGAACTCTAGGGGTCGTCGACGATTATCTGCATACAACTTCTGTCTGTCCTGTGCCACTTTCAACTGTTGATGTATCACTTTGGTCTTTTCTAGTTGTCTGTTGTACTAACTCAAGACCCAAAAGCTGATACTCGCCTGACTCATACCAGCACAGAGGAGATGTACACTTCCTTCCATATAAAGACTCATAATGAGCCATGTTGATGCTCCGCTGGTAACTATTGTTGTAGGCGAACTCTATCAAACTGAGACGCATGTCCCAAATGCCTAAGAACTACAAAACACAGGCTCAGAGAAGATCCTCCAAAGTCTGAATAGTCCTTTCAGACTGTCCATCTGTCTGCGGGTGGAAAGTGGTACTGAACCTCAACTGCGTTTCCAACGCTTTGTGTAGATGTTCCCATAAACGGCTCATGACATGGGGACCTCTGTCGGAGACTATCATTGCGGGCACACCATGCAAACACACTATCTCATCCACATACACCTAAGAAAGCTTCTCTACTGTATATGTTGTCTTCACAGATATGAAATGAGCAGACTTCGTCAACCTATCCACTATCACCCAAATGGAATCATGATTCCTAGCTATCCTCGGGAGACCAACTACGAAATATATGGTTATATGATCCCATTTCCACTACGGTATCATCATGGGTTGCAACGTACCTGCCGACTTCTGATGCTCAACCTTAACCTGCTAGCATACCGCACACTTCGCTACAAACTCGGCTACATCTCTCTTCAAGCCAGGCCACCAATACAAGTCCTTCATATTGTGATACATCTTGGTGACACCTGGATGCATAACATACATTGACATGTGCGCTTCTTCGATCACTAACTTTCACATATCACCAACATCGAGAACTATCATCCTATTATGATAACAAACTAGTCCATCCTCGGACTCATGAAAGCCATCTCGTTTCTCACTACCAAACTCTGATCTGATCAACTGAATTGTAGCATCTGCATGTTGTGCTTCTTTGATCTTCTGCCTCAACGTAGGTTTTACTTGCATCTATGCCAACAGTCCTGCCAACAAATATATTTCCAACTGCACATTCATCTACCGCAAGGAGGCAAACATATCCCGCCTATGGCATAAAGAACTTATTTGTGCCTTCTTCGTAAGAAGAGAAGAAGACTTCTTGCTAAGTGCATCAGCTACCATGTTCACCTTACCAGGATGATACTCAATGGTGCAATCGTAATCATTGATCAGCTCTATCTAGGAATGATGCCGCATGTTCAAACTGTGGGAAGATGTACTTCAAGTTCTTATGATCTACAAAGATATGGCACACGTCCCCATAAAGATAGTGTCTCCAAATTTTTAATGCATGGACCACCGTTTCCAGCTCTAAATCATGTGTCAGATATCTCTCCTCATGCTTCTTAAGTTGTCACGAAGAAAAAGAAACCACATGATCTTCCTGCATCAGCACACAACCTAAACCTTTCTTGGAAGCATCACAGAAAACAACATAGCCTTTCTCGGGCTCTGGCAACACCAACACTGGAGCACTAGTCAGCTTTTCCTTCAAACTTTAGAAAGCTTGCTGACAACGATCATCCCAAACAAAAGTTACATCCTTCCTGGTCAACTTTGTTAATGGCAACACGATTACACTAAAGTCCTTTATAAACCTATGGTAGTATCCTTCTAGACCCAGAAAACTACGAACTTTCGTCGGTGTTTTCATTTGTTCCCACTCTGCAACTGACTCCACCTTCCTGGGGTTCACTCTGACTCCTTCCGCAGATATCACATGACCCAAGAAAGTCACTTCCTTCAACCAGAACGTGCATTTACTAAACTTGGCATACAACTGATGCTGATGAAGGAGAGTCAACGCTTGTCGAATATGATGTTCATGATGTTGACTGTCTCGATTATAGATCAAGATGTCATCTATGAAGACCACAACAACCTGATCTAGAAATGGACGGAACACCCTGTTCATCAGGTCCATGAAAGCAGCAGGCGCATTGGTTAGCCCGAACGGCATAACCACGAACTCAAAGTGACTATACCTCTTCCTAAAAGCTGACTTGGGTATGTCGTCATCTTTAATCCTCAACTGATGATATCTAGACCGTAGATCGATCTTTGAGAACACTGTAGCACCATGCAAGTGATCAAACAGATCATCTATCCTTGGCAAGGGATACTTGTTCTTGATCATGACTTTGTTCAGCTGCCTATAATCTATGCACAGACACATCAATCCATCCTTATATTTACACATAGGACTGGAGCACCCCATGGCGATGTGCTCAGTCTGATGAAACCTTTATCCAACAGCTCCTGTAACTGCTTCTTCAACTCTGCCATCTCAGCTGGAGCCATCATGTATGGTGTCTGAGCAACATGTTGTGTTCCTGGCACTAGATTGATCTCAAAGTCAATCTCTCAAGGTGGGGGAACACTAGGGAACTCATCGGGAAACACATCCACAAACTCTATGACAATAGGCACATGCTCAAGGCTAGAACCTTCTACCTTGGTATCCACAACGTGAGCTAAAAATGCTCTACAACCTTTCCGCAACAACTTTTCTACCACCATAGATGGCACCAAAAATGTCAGAAGAATCTTCCTATCTCCCTAGAAGATCCACTTCTTACCATCAGCAGCAAACACCGCTTGCTTGGAACCACAGTCTAGCACAACCTTATACTTTACTAAGGTATCCATTCTAAGGATCACATTGAATCCATGTATATCAAGTGGTATAAGAGCCACTTGTATGTTGTGTCCCAAAGAGGATAAAACACAAAATGGACACTCCTCTCGAAGCAATGCGGGTCCAACAAGAGGGGTTTCTAACAACAAGCTATCCTTCTTACAACTAACAAGTAAAAGGTAGCTATCAAGCATACTTCAGGTGATAAAAGAGTGTGTAGCACCCAGGTCAACCAAAATAGATATAAAGCAAGAAGAAGACAAATCAGAATGAAATAACTCCATCTGATCTGCCACCACTCGCGGGTTGACTATCGTTTCCGGCTGACTCATAGCATAGAATCGAGTCGTTGCTTGTTGTCCATGTCCTCTGCTTCCTTGAGCTCATGATCCTACCTGCGACGCTTGGCCACGTCCTCACCCTCAACCGCCACTGGACTGTTGTCTGTCTGACCCATGTTGATTCTATCTCAGTTGTTGTGTCACTTTGACATCTTTCCTTGGGCAATTTGACTTAAAATGCCATTTCCGTCCACAGAGATAGCATGACATGTCCTCTAACTGTGGCCTAGATGGCCCTATCACTACTACTAAAGTTGTGTTGTAAGCTCTGGATGGAGAATAACAATGGCCTCTACCTTTACTTGGTGATCACTGCGATGGTGCACTAGAACCTTGTCTCACAGAAGGTGCAGAAAACCACAGCTTCTTGTGGCTGTCAAACCTCTATTTCTAAAATTGAGCAGGCCTTTTCTTGGACATAGCCTCTCTCTTCTCTCAGACTGACTGTTCAATCCTTCGAACAAACTCAACAAACATGGCAAACCGCTCCTGGTTTTCCAAAGCAGCAACAGGTGTCAACAGCTCGATACTCAAACCTTTCTCAAACCACCCGATTCTCTCATCATCTGTCGTATCCATGTGAGGACAAAACCTCAGTAGGTCCATAAACTTAGCTTCATACTCAGTGATGCTCATCGATCCTTGATGTAGATGCTCAAACTAGTTTATCTTCTCGTCTAGATAGGTCTTCAGGTAGTATCAGCTCATGAACTCCCACTGGAAGACGTTCCAATAGATCACCTCACCGGGCCGCTTCACTTCCTTGATGGCCCACTAGTGGCTAACACTACCTTTCAAAAGGTAGACAGTGTGCTTGACTTTGTCTGCTTGGAGGGTGTCAAGGATCCAGAAAGCCTTCTCAACACCTATCAACCACAGATCTACATCTGCTGGATCAGCCGTTCTAGCATAATCCAAAGCTCCGACTCGGCGAAGCTGCTCAAAGGTCTTCCCAATACCCAAAGATTCACCATGGGGAGCCTATTCTCTTGGCGGAGGCACTAACAATATATCCACCATGTGATTCATCATTGACATTACCTGTCCCATGAGGTGCTGGTAGACATGGTTCTCAAGAATGGCCGGGTCAATTTGGGGGACCTCAGGCACCCGATTTTCATGTGCCTGCACTTGTGCTCCATCAACAGATGCATCATCACTGCTCTTGGCAGCATGTTCTTCATGGTTTCCAGACATCTTTAAGCTTTATCTTCCACTGAGGAAAGAAGGTTATTGTAAGAAAATCTGGAAAACTCACAAGAACAGACACAACCCTAGTCCTAGATCCCTATAAACTCAATGAACCTAGGGCTCTGATACCAAAACCTATTGTGACATCCTGCCATCACACAGATAATGAGATGTCACGTGAAAATGCACGGAACCACCATAAACCACATATTACCAAAAACACAGGTTAATTAAAACTGATTGTGGAAAGCAGATAAAAGAGAACTATTACATCCAGATTCTTATCCTGCAAGGAAAAGATATTATATAAAGTTGCACAAACATGGATATATGTCCACAGCTTATAAGGACCAGCTGTCCTATCAGCACAAGAGTTCATCACCTATTTATACATACATAACAGGCCACATCAGACCAACAACAGGATATACAAAGCTACATCAGCTATATATCGTAAAACATCGTCAAAACACCTCTGAGGACCTGAGAGTACAGGGATGACTCTAGGACTCTACTACAAAACAACCACAACAACAACATGTCCATCTCTTACCTCCTACTGTTCTTCTTGCTGCTCGGCCGCAACCTCACGACCACCACCACGTCTAGCACGATCACCCAAAAAGGTTGTAAACCAGTGGGGTGAGACACACAGACCCAGTGAGAAACATAACTCCCCGCCGAACTATAAAACTTCAGATTAAGTAGGTAACTGATATAAGAAGCATATTGAACAGAGCTTAACATTATTAACACTTACTAAGATATCCAGGAGGCATATAACCAGATATTTCTTTATGGAACATGATTCACAAGATAAGCTTTATAAGAATTTATCACAAGATATGAAAAGTGTACAAATAACTTGCAAGATATAACTAGAGCAACTATACAAGCAAGGCCTCAACCAATGTTCTGTGTTTTGCCTTAAGCAATATATTCTATACGACTGGATTACGATTTATTATGCCCTGAGGAAGTGAGTCGTCTTGCTCAAATCCAACCTTCGGTTGCGAAGCCCAAAACTGGTGCCATACAAGGTCATTGGGAGAGCCGGACTCCATGACCTCACCTCTTCATGGTTAGTGCACGTTAACCAATGTAGGACCGCAGTCTCTTGCTTGAGTGGCCTCAGCCATAGGGTTAGCTCATGTAGTCTACCATTTTTATCATGAGCCACAGGCCTATTCACCGTGCTCCTGAGACATGAACGCATTCATGCTCCTTCACACTAAGCCATGTATCTTGAGTCCACAACCACAGTTGCACTCTAATCCTCCTATTTTTGGCTAGCAGAAACCCTGCATATTCAACAATATGCACTCCAGGTAATCCCATAGGAGAAACCCATTTCACCATCACCAGTTACTGACGATGATGGATCTATGGCCAGGGCAAACAACATGTAAGGTTCCTATGTAATTAATTAATATATTTTAAGCGGATTGCAAGATTCAACCAAGTTATGTAACATGTAAACTAAATCACCAGTAAACAACATAGATCTCATTATCAGGTGTTACATTGTCATTCTTATTCTCAAAGCCAACATTACATGTTACCACTTGGCCTCTTGCCAATCATCAAGATCCATCTCAAGGATCAACATCACTGGGACTCAATCCCATCATCAAGGCACACATTGCCATTCCATGGGTAACACCCATCATATATCACTGGGTTCATCATAACCCTTGATGTTCCACATCATGTCACTATTATGCTATTACCATGGCCTCATCGTACAACTGTCTCCTGCATTGTTAGTGAAATCACAAAGGAGCAATGATACTTGTACAAGGAACATTTACAACTCTTTACTTTATTATGAGAGTCAACCATGCAACATAGATGAGTGTATCAAAGCATAGCATTCTTTTATATATATATATATATATATATATATATATATATATATATATATATATATATATATATATATATATATATATATATATATATGTATGTATCAAAGCATAACAACCTCATATATCAAAGTATAACAAACATTAGGGCTACCAACCGAACACAATGTACAACCCTCACTATAGGTGTATCAGGTAAGGGACAACCCTCACAAAAAGCACAACGCCTCTCACCAAAGAGTGTGATGCCCGACACTACAAGGAGATAACAAGCAACACCCCTATCAGGCAACACTTCACCACCTGCAACGCCCAAGCATGCGACATCATAACAGACAGAATTATATCGTGCAATGTCGTGTCACACAACACCTACCCACTGGTATCGGGCAACGCTCAACCTGGGATGCCCAAACGTGCAGCCTCATGTCGGGCAGGCAATGCCGCATCATGCAACACCCAGCGACGGGAAACACACCTACTGGGGGTAATGGGAAGACTAGAACCAAAGGTGCATCGTGCAGCCAGGTGCAGGTGTAACGGGTAGCACAACCAACTCTAACAGTCAAGACCCTATCACCCATTAGGGTTAGGGTTTCATGTCAGGCATCCACAAACATCATAACACCCAAGGCCATATCAACCAAGGCCAAGATCATAACGCCCAACAAGCACACTACTGACCTCTATCCAACTACATCATGGCGCTCAAGGAGGGCTATCGTTCAACTAAGTTAAGAACTACATATCGATCACCACTAAGGCATCCATCTAGGGTTTCACCACCCAAGTACCATATCGGACAACATCAAAACCAACTCATGTCGCCCAAGGCACAAAACAAAGATATCTACCAAGCACCATGTCGGCCAAAGGCACAACACCAACTAAGGCAAAGGAACATGTCGGTCAAGGCATATCGCCCAACAACACTAACATGGTGAAGGGGTCATTTCGGACAACAAGGTCAAAAAAAACCAACCTATCATATCTCCCAAGACAAAACCCTAGAAGAGGGGTATCATGCAAAGCACCACAAAAGGGTATCGTGCAAGGCACAAGGACCATATCGGTTTGGTCATCATCAACCTCGAGATCACCATCATCAAACCCTAATAGATCAAGAGAGTTAGCTCACCTCTCAACAACCAAGAGAGAGGGGTTTTGCACAACCTCCATCATATATCGGGCAACAAGATGTATCATCCTTTTATCGGTCAAGATTCCCACCTTCACTAGGTCAATGCCCAACCAAGGCTCACCTCTCAAATCCATGGTGAGAGAAGGGTATTGCCCAAGCAACTAGAGCATAGACTCACCTCCCAACAACCAAGTGAGAGGGGTTTTGCCTACACCACTAGAGCTTGAACTCACTTCTCAAAACCAAAAGGGAGAGAAAGGGGTTTTGCCCAAGGAACCCTAAACTCAAGGTTCAGCCACAAGGTCTAAGAACACATCAACCACATGACCACTATATATCTAACAAGATAAAAGGGTACATACTAGGGCAAGAAACATATCTAACAAGATGCATGGCCAATCGAGATGACATATAAACATGCAACGTGAAAAAGAAGTAGTATAGCTAGGGTTAGGAGTTATGTAACCTGACTCAAGCAAGCTCCAAGGCACCACCTTCGGCCAACACAAAGAAGAGAAACATGTAACCACCATGGCCGAAGAAGAAGAAAGAATAAGAAGATGAAGGTGCCATGGAAGAAGGGAGAAATACTCACCAAAGAAGCAAGACACCTTCCAGGGTTCGACCACCACTAGAGGAAGAAGGAGACTAGAGCTATGTCGTCCACCAAGGAGAGAGTATCGGCCACCAAGCTCCACCAAGGGGAAGTGTATCAACCACCAAGGAAGAAGGTAAGCAACTAAAGAGCTAAAGGGATTCCAAGCTAGCAAAGAAGGGGGTTTATAAGCAAGAGGGTTAAGTGGGCATCCACTAAGGGATAGCTCCACATGTGCTTGCTGACCGGCCTAAATCACGCATCCAAAAATGGAGGCGGATTTGAAGTAGTCGGACTTTTACATATATAACCCGAAACCTTCTAGTCCCCCACAACTTTGCTTACAGGGTCGAAGTAGATATACGGGGTCGAACACAGGGACAAGGGTGGTAGTGTTGAGAATGCTGAATCGACACGCTACACTCCGACAGGGATAAAGAGATAATAAAATTCCCCAAAGGGAAACAACAAGATAACACCCATAAAACAAAGAAAACTATCTCCAACTGGAGCTACGAGAAAGATTTAAGGTTTTAGTCATTTAGCAGTTTTTAGGGGTTTTCATGCAATAGAAATAGAGAGATAATACTAAAGCTAAAGCAAGGTGCGAAGGAGAAAGCTTCGGTAAAACAAGCGGCAGCAGGAACATCCTGTACCCCTCCTCTCAAAGCGGGTACCTCTAACCAAGCATCAACACCCCTCTCGAGGTTTCTGGACTTAAGTTAGAGTGAAAGATTACTAAAGCAACTCCGATTCCGGGCACTCTCGTACTCCAGAATCGGACCAAACACTAGAGCCACAACACCTCTCTCGAAGTTGTTGCAACGGGAAAACATGATTCGGTAGCTAATCGAAACATGATCCAAACATACAAGCTAGAGTTCAGATATTAAACATAGCAGTCATCCAACAATTGCACCAAGCATAAAGCAGCAGGTAATTAAACTCTTCTATTTCCATAAACAATAAAGGTCTTGATTACATTGCATAAGTAAAGAATTAAATGACTGAAATAAATATAGATGTCACCTTCTTGATATAGAAGGACGACAGGCTACAGCGGACCCTCCAGCCCGATATCGGGTAGGAGCATAGCCCGATACAACCGTGTCGGGTGGCACACCCTCTCAGGCGACACACCATGATGGGCCGATTGTATCGTGCGGGGACCCTTTCCCGATACGCACATGTCGGGCGGCACACCCTCTCAGGCGACACACCGTGACGGGCGATGTGTATCGGGGTTCGGTATCGTGTCGGGCTAGAGCGACGCATCTAGTGTCAGTCACTTATGTCGTTTATCCTCGTCGGCCGATATCGGCCTACAGTGGTGCTCGAGACGATCCTAAGTGAACCATTCACTCCCTCTCAGGATGAGCAAGTGCTCACCTAGAATTGCCCGACACGAACACTGAGGCACGATACACTAGCTCTTACAGCTCTCCTCAGAAGATTCAAACAGGGTTTCGACCTGTCTTTTCGGCTTCCTGTAGCTGCTATTTATAGGCAGCGGTTGGAGGAAGTTATGGTGCTCAGGGAACCACATGTCCTCCTTATTCGCGGAGTCAGTGGACAGCCGATATCGGTATCGCCCGACACAAGGATGTCGGTTGTCGGTCACGTGACGGGCGGCGCCTGCCGGTGGGTGGCCTGTGTCGCACGACAAGCTTTAGTTGTCGTGGCGAGCTCGGCTCCCTGTTGGGTAAAAGACATATCGCCTGCTAGTTCCATCTTACGCGGCATCCTCACGTCACGTGTCGGTGTGTCGCGCTACCATGTCGGGCAGTGATCGTATCGGCCCTCTGGAAGGCCGATGCAGGTGGAATTTGTTTGTGGGCCGGGACGACCTTATTGATGATAAATGTATCAAAAATGAGGAGAAACTCTGCAAAAGATGGAAATATTGAATTAAGAGTGTCGTTTGGCCAATTATTGCAAAAGTACATATAAAAGGAGAGGAAATCAGTTAAAAGGGCAGTTTTGATAACAAAATAAAGGTCAAAAACATCACAAAGATTGGTGTTATCAACTCCCCCAAACTTAGCATTTTGATTGTCCTCAATCAATATTTAAACTTTATCTTGTAATGCTTCTTCTTACTCGGTATAGTTTTCAGTTCAAGAGGTAAGACAAGAATCGCGATGCCTTTAGAGATAATGCTGCCCCACTACGAACAAAAGACCTTGCGTTTCCTGCCTTATTATTTCAGTAAAAAATTTCTCTACAGCTTCAGCGAGACTTTGTTGTATGATTCCAAAGTTAGCTTTCACACCAAACAGCTTTAGGGGTAGAAAGTTGTGTATAGGGTAGGCTAAGGCTTTTTGGGGTTTTTCTTATTTCCCATCAGTCCATCCAGGTAAGGGTCCGTTAGTGGGAAAATGGTCCCTGCAGTCCAAGCCAGTTGGCTTTAGAGAAGTGATTTCACATCCTATGTACCACTGCCCCGGATCTACCATGCCTAAAGATGGGTACTTTTAGAAAACAAGTGTGTAAATATTTTTTTCTTTTCTTTTATTGGGCACAACTCTCATGCTTTTATTCACTCTCATAAGGTTACTTTCTCTTTTTTGGGGTTTTCGTTGGGTAAGGGAAAACAAAAGATATTTTTGCTATTTGGGCAGCTTTTTCCTTCTCCATACTCGTCTCTTAGCTGTTGCGAGATTATTATTTTTTTCAAAATTTTTGGCACGGAAAAACATAATCTTTTGTTTGTTTGAGGCAGCATTATCAGAAAGATATAACAAAACTTGCATCTCGTTAAGCACATAGAAAACAAACTTGGCAAGAAGTCGCATCAAGTTTTTACTTAATATAGAGTCTCTGTACATCTGTATGGAAACAAAATAAGCAACATTTTTTTTCAAAATTTTATATGAGCATGGCATTTTATACGAGCATGGGTACATACACATCATATAGGAGAAGAACGAAATGACACAAAGGGTGGAGGTGAAGAAGAAATTTTTTATACCTCCTTCACTGGTACATGGGTACCCCCCAAACTTACTCCACACTCTGTCCTAGAGTAGTGAAGAAGACAGGGTGAGGTCATGTTATCTCAGTGAAGGTTAGCTGGTGGTTTCGCTTGTGCCTTGGAGAAGCTGCAATATGTTCTCCTTATTTGCAGTCTCCATTTTCTTTCCCAGCTGGATGCAGCCGGAACAAGTGCAAAGCTCTCAAGAAGGAGATGCAAGGCTCGTGCATATTATGACAGTGATAGCCGGCCTATGGTAGATAAAGAGCTCTTGAAAACACTTGTGGATACCTCCCCTATGACGAAGGTGGAACCAAAATGCCCACATTCAATCCAGAGGCCACTGGAGAAGGACTTCCACTGATTTTCTCTTTTGGATGAGGTCCTAAACTACCACAGAAGACAGACTATGATAAGGAAATGAACTTCTTTTGCTCTCTTTTTGGCGGGTGGTGGCTCTTCTATCTCGGGATTCTGGCATTTCTGTCTGACAGTTGTTGCTTCAGCTGCGGTCACAGTTTCGATTCTTTCGCTATGTTTGTCAATTCGTCCGGAGGTTTGCTGTGTATTATCCATACTTGTTATCAAGTTCATTGATCATTTAAATGTTAGGTAGGAAAAACTAATATCTCGATAAAACTTGTCTCGACGTAAATCTCGGGTATCGTTCATTAGAAGAAAATTCAAGGAGATATGAGATCGGACGATACGAGGAGAACTACGCGGCACAACACACTGCCCGACACGGGTATGTCGGGTGATAAGGTCGCATGAAGTAACTTCCCGATAGGACGTCACGACGGAAAACGTGTCACCCGATATGGCATATCGGGCAAACGCGATCGGCCGACGTGTCGTGCTTCACACGCGTCGGGCGATATAAGAAAATCGACTCAGGTCGTCAACCCGATACGCAGCGCGCGATATGAAACCCATGTCGGGCAAACAGGCTGTCGGGCTATACCTTTGCTCTTTGACACTCTCGCCCGACACGAGGGTGAAGGTGAGATGGCCGACATGCGAGCAAAAAGTGTATTACTGCATTGTACAGGTGGCTGAAAGAGTAAGTGTAGTATCCTGACACGATAAACCCTCCTTACTATATATAGCAAACTCAGTTGGGGGTAAAACGGGAAGTTTTGGAGCGCGCATCGGCCGTTAAGACATGCCATTCCCGAGACGAATGGTCCCGTTAGTCTAATTAAGGGTGATTACTCACATGCACGATACGGGTGCACGCCGCCCAGGAATGCCATCCGTCACGGCCTTTGCGATTCCCGAGAAACTATAGCCCGACACGAGCGGTTTTGCACGCCATCTGAGCTGCTGCCCGATATGACTAATAAAATGGAGATACAGGCGGCCAAAACTAAAGCAAGGCGAAGAAAAAGCGATTGACGGGCAAAACATCATCGGCTTAGGATTGAGTCCCCGACCTCAGACACTATTACTCCTCAACGCTTTGTAAAATACAGCGGTGGCCCTTAAAATAGAAGAGTCAGTACGGTTGGCGCGTGCATTGACTCGGGCCTTATTACAGTCTATAATGTTTGTTTTACAAGGAATAAGAAAAAAAATGCATCCTACTCTAGGGAAGAAAGAAAAACTCGGGCTGCCTCCCAAGGAGCGCTGAAGTTTGCGTCACCAGCTCGACTGGTGTAGGTTCATCACGTTTAGCCTTCGACAGTACCCATATCCTGTAGGTTTATTTCTGCTCTCCTGACAAAAGCTTCATCCTCATAGTACCTTTTTACTCTGTGCCCATTTACTTGAAAGATTTTGGTCGGATCGTCCTTGTCGTAGAGCTCCATCGTTCCTGATGGGTATATCTTCGATACAGTGAACGGTCCCAACCATCTCATTTGTAGCTTCCCAAGAAAAAGACGAATGGAGGACTTGAATAATAAAACTTTATCCCCTTTGCTTACATCTTTTCTCCTCAGGTGGGCATCATGCCACACTTTCGTCCTCTGTTTGTAGATTTTTGCATTCGCATAGGCGTTCATCCTCAATTCTTCAAGCTCTTGGAGCTACAAAAATCTCTTTTCTCCTACCTTCTCAAGGTCCATGTTTAAGAATTTGATTGGCCAAAGGACCTTGTGTTCCAGTTCCAGAGGTAGATGGTAGGATTTTCCGTAAATAAGTTTGTAGGGGGCGGTTCCAATGGGCATTTTGTAGGCAGTCCGGTAGGCCCAAAGCGCGTCGTCAAGCTTCATAGACCAGTCTTTCCTCGTTCGGCTGACAGTTTTCTCTAGGATCTGCTTAATTTGTCTGTTTGAAACCTCTACCTTCCCTGAGGTTTGTGGGTAGTAGTAGGGTGTAGCGATCTTGTGCTTCACTCCATACTTACGTAGGAGGGCTTCAAACTATCTCTCTCTGAAGTGCGACTTGCCGTCGCTTATTACAGTGTGTGGCACATCGAATCGAGGAAAGATCGTCTTCTCGAACAGCTTGATTACAGACTTGGCGTCACATGTTTGGGTTGCTACAACTTCTACCCACTTCGATACATAGTCTACTGCCACTAGTATGTATTGATACCCCCTGGATGGAAAAAACAGCCCCATGTAATCAATCCCCCACACGTCAAAGATTTCTACTTCGATCCAGTTCGCCATCAGCATTTCATTCCTACGCCCTATATTCCATGTAGACTGGCACTCTTTGCAAACTTTTACAAATTGAGCAGCATCTTTGAATAAGGAGGGCCATTAGAAACCTGATTGTAGCACTTTTGCAGCCGTTCTTTTGCTACCCAGGTGTCCACCGTAGGGGGAGGTGTGGCATTCTTTCAGGATGTTCGCAGTTTCTTCCACGGGGATGCACCTCCTATATAAATTGTCAGCACATCTTCTGAACAGGAGAGGATCATCCCAGTAGTAATTTTTGGCATCCGCAAACAGCTTTTTTTTATTATAAGTAATGTCAGGAGGCAGTTCTCTACAAGCAAGATAGTTGCAAATATCTGCAAACCTGGGTAAGTCTTCTTCTTTAACTTCAGCCAACATAAGAGCCTCATCGGCATAGTCGTCGTTGATCGGTGGTCCAACCTGTCTTTCAGCTACGATCTTCGATAGGTGGTCGACGACCACATTTTCTGCTCCCTTCTTATCGATAATTTCATGGTCGAACTCTTGAAGCAATAAGGCCCACCTCAACAGTCTGGGCTTTGTGTCTTTCTTTTGCATTAGGTATTTTATTGCCCCATGATCTGTATATACCTTGACCTTTGCTCCGACGGGGTACGACCTGAACTTATCGAATGCGAAGACGATCGCGAGCATCTCCTTTTCGGTGGTTGTGTAATTTACCTGAGCTTTGTCCAACGTGCGACTAGCGTAGCAGATCACATGGTGCTTTTTATCTTTCTTTTTCCCCATGACTGCTCCTACCGCATAGTCGCTAGCGTCACACATCAGCTCGAACGGTAAATCCCATTCTGGCACTTGTAGGATGGGTGGTGATACTAAAGCGTTCTTCAAATCCTGAAAAGCATTGAGACAATCATCAGAGAAAACAAATTCAGCATTCTTTACCAGAACATTGGACAATGGTTTTGAAATCTTCGAGAAGTCCTTTATGAATCTTTGGTAGTAGCCAGTGTGCCCGAGGAAGCTCCTCACTCCCGTCACGGACTTTGGTGGAGGAAGCTTAGATATTGCTTCAACTTTGCTTGTGTCCACCTCGATGCCACGCCTTGAGATCTTATGCCCCAGAACGATGCCCTCCCGTACCATAAAATGGCACCTTTCCCAGTTTAAAACCAGGATGTTCTCCTCGCACCTTTGTAGAAACAATGACAGATTCTTCAGGCAGGTATCGAAGTCCTTTCCATAGACTGAAAAATTGTCCATGAAAACTTCTACGATATCTGCTAGAAAATCTGAAAACATTGATATCATGCATCTTTGAAACATGGCGGGAGCATTGCAGAGTCTGAAGGGCATCCTTCTGAAAGCATAAGTGTCGTAGAGGCAGGTGAATGTTGTTTTCTCCTGGTCGTCGGGCAGGATGGGTACCTGATAAAATCCTGAAAAGCCATCAAGGAAATAGAAAGAGTCATGATGCGCTAATCTTTCAAGAACTTGGGCAATAAAAGGTAGCAGAAAATGGTCTTTTTTCGTAGCCTGGTTCAGCTTTATGTAATCGATGCACATTCTCCATCCGGTGACGGTCCTAACCGCCACCTCATCGCCCTTTTCACCTTTTACCACTATCATCCCACCCTTTTTGGGTACTACGTGGATCAGACTCACCCAGTTACTATCGTTGATTGGGTAAATGATCCCTGCATCCCTTAGCTTGATTACCTCTTTCTTGACAACTTCCTTGAGCATCTGATTCAACTTCCTCTGGGGTTGAGCCAAAGGCTTGGCAGATTCTTCCAAGTTGATGCAATGCATGCATAAGGCGGGGCTAAGGCCTTTGATGTCCTCTACTGAATATCCTATAGCCCCCCGGTGGAGTCTCAACTCCTCAAGAAGTTGGTCCAGCTGGTTTCTTGAAAGATTTGCATTGATGATGATAGGGTTTCTCTCTTCTTCATCTAAGAATTCATACTTCAGACCTTCAGGCAACACTTTCAACTCAGGCTTTGCTCTGGATGCCTTCTCTTGAGGCTCCCCCTCGAGAGAGGAATACTTCACAGACTGTATCACCTCATCCTCTTCGTGCAGATCTTCGTCAGAAAGGTCAAAAAGGCCGAGATACTTCGCAACTTTAGGATTTTTGAAGTCGGGATCCTGACAGCTTATAGCCCTCGCAAGGGAGTCCACTATCCGGATGTCCTCTTCTATCTCCTTACATAATTTATCATAGTTGTCCGCAAAACATGCGGATTCCGACAGGGAAGGACGTTTCATGACCTCCTTCAGCTTGAAGTCCAGGTGGTCATTTCCGACCCTCAACGTGATCATCCCCTCAGAGACATCGATCAACGCTCTTCATGTTGCCAGGAAAGGACGTCCAAAGATGACTGGGCAGCGGGGGACTTCTACTGTGTCAATGACGATTATGTCACAGGGAATAAAGAAATTACCAACCCTGATCGACACATCTTCGACAACCCCGACGGGTCTCTTGAAGGTATGGTCCGCCAGTTCTATCCTCATATTGGTTCGAACCATGTCGGTTACCCCAACCTTTACACGAAGCTCAGGGGCATGAGGCTGATACTTGCCCCTAAGTCGGCAAGACCCTTTCGCTCGACGTTGTCCCCGATGGCGAACAGGATCGTAAAAGCTCCAGGATCTCTTCTTTTGTTTGGCAGGTCAGGCTTCACGAACGCTGAGGAAGAAGATGCTAGGTGCACGGTTTCAACCCTTCCTCCTCTTCTTTTCTTGGTGATAAGATCCTTGAGAAACTTGGCGTAGGTCGGCATCTCCTCCAAGGCGTCAAGTAAGGGAACTTCAAGATGTAGTTTCCTGATCGATTCCATGAACCTTTCGTGACACTTTTTCAGATTTGCCTTTATCAGTTTATACGGAAACGGTAGCCTGAGAGCATAAGGATTACTCCCACCAGGTAGCTCCTCGAAAAACTTATGTGCAGGCTCTCGAGCGTCTGCTTGTCTACTCTCATCTTCTGTCAGAATTGCACCCTCACGCCTTGACTCAGGCTCAGGTCTGGCTTCATCAATGTGCTCCACTGTCTTTCCAGATCTTAGTACTGCCATTCTGGCAGTTTCAGGGTAGGAGAGTGTCTCCCCTGCAGGTTTCTTCATCAGAGCGGCCATCTGGGCCAACCGTTGATCGACCTCGCGCTGGCGCATCTGCAAGCTTACCATCTAGTGTTGCACGGAATTCAGAGCTCCAGGACTGGGAAGCACACCCTGCACCAGCCGGCTGATGATAGTATCATGTCTTCTTATGAAAGTGAAAAGCTGGCCAACCAAGTTAGGTTGGTGTGAACTCTCGTCTTGGCCTTGACGTTCACCCTCATAAAGAGACTTCTCACAGCGAGACATGGTGTCAGAGCTCGGTGGAACAGGTCACCATTCTTCAGAATTCCTGAAATGGCACGAAAAATCAAGTTTGGAAAATTTGAATTATTAATTTTAGGAAAAGAATAATAATGATGAAAAAAGAAAAAGAAAAAGAGTGCTATCAAGCTCATTTCTAAGCTTGAGGCACGGGAGTGTAGTTAGTGGATTCAAATTCGTCAATAGTACCGTTTTACCTTGTCCCCAGCAACGGTGCCAAAAAGTTAACCGGCCTAAATCGCGCGTCCAAAAATGGAGGCAGATTTGAAGTAGTCGGACTTTTACATTTATAACCCGAAACCTTCTAGGCCCCCGCAACTTTTCTTACGGGGTCGAAGTAGATATACGGGGTCGAACACAGGGACAAGGGTGGTAGTATTGAGAACGCTGAATCGACACGCTACACTCCGGTAGGGATAAAGAGATAATAAAATTCCACAAAGGGAAACAACAAGATAACATCCATAAAACAAAGAAAACTATCTCTAACTGGAGCTACGAGAAAGATTTAAGGTTTTAGTCATTTATCAGTTTTTACGGGTTTTCATGCAACAGAAGCAGAGAGATAATACTAAATCTAAAGCAAGGTGCGAAGGAGAAAGCTTCGGTAAAACAAGCGGTAGCAGGAACATCTTGTACCCCTCCTCTCAGAGCGGGTACCTCTAACCAACCATCAACACCCCTCTTGAGGTTGCTGGACTTAAGTTAGAGTGAAAGGTTACTGAAGCAACTCCGATTGAGGGCACTCTCGTACTCCAGAATCGGACCAAACACTAGAGCCACAACACCTCTCTCGAAGTTGCTACAACAGGAAAACACGATTCAGTATCTAATCGAAACGCGATCCAAACATACAAGCTAGAGTTCAGATATTAAACATAGCAGTCATCCAACAATTGCACCAAGCATAAAGCAGCAGGTAATTAAACTCTTCTATTTCCATAAACAATAAAGGTCTTGATTACATTGCATAAGTAAAGAATTAAATGACTAAATAAAGATAGATGTCACCTTCTTGATATAGAAGGACGATAGGCTACAGCGGACCCTCCAGCCCGATACCGGGTAGGAGCCCAGCCCGATACCGGGGAGGAGCCCAGCCCGATACAACCGTGTCGGGTGGCACACCCTCTCAGGTGACACATCGTGACGGGCCGATTGTATCGTACGGGGACCCTTGCCCGATACACACATGTTAGACGGCACACCCTCTCAGGCGACACGCCATGACGAGCGATGTGTATCGGGGTTCGGTATCGTGTCGGGCTAGAGTGACGCATCTAGTATTGGTCACTTATGTCGTTTATCCTCGTCGGCTGATATCGGCCTGCAGTGGTGCTCGGGACGAACCTAAGTGAACCATTCCCTCCCTTTCCGGATGAGAAAGTTCTCACCTAGAATTGCCCGACACGAACACTGAGGCACGATACACTAGCTCTTGCAACTCTCCTAAGAAGATTCACACAGGGTTCCTGTTGGGTTTTAGGGGAGGCAGAGAAGGCAGCAGAAACAAAAATTTTCTCCCCTAAACCTAGAACAAGGAAACACGTCAACGTCTATACAATATGAAAGGATGGTTTGTAGAATTATACCTTGTCCCAAGGCTTTCTCGGCGATAATACCTCGCGCCTTGTGCGGTCTTCAACTCCTGTCTTGGACGGTGTCCGTGCAGCTCCTGGTCGCACCGGGACAGATGACTCCTGGTATCATTTGGACTGTCGGGATTGATAGTTGTCCTCCTGAGCGGCAAAAACCTCCCTCCTCTGAAGTAGTCCACATGGACCACCTGGAACTCCAATCTCCTTGTTCCACAAGGAATTGGAAGGAGTTGCACCCTCCTGTTGACGTACTAGTCACCAACACACTCTCCTGCCTCCAGTTGCAACTGCAGTTGTCTTTCCCTTGTTGCACCTCCCTTTGCGGGTAGCACTTGCTCGGGCTCTCTCTCGATTACCAAAACCAGAGAGAACGACAACTTTGCAGAGAAAATGGTTGCACTGAGTTGTACTTTGAGAAGCCCCCAATACCCATATATATAGGAGGGTCATGGGACAGGGTTCTCCATCCCGGGCAATGCGGGACTAAAAGTAGGAGTAGAAGGGTTTGAGAATTTCCACAAAACAACCAACTCGCAACCTGAACTGATCATTTCACAACTGAAACGGTCGGTTGGGGACCTGAACCGGTCGGTTCACAAGTGAACCGGTCGGTTGGGACACCTCAACTGGTCGGTTCACAAGCGAACCGGTCAGTTGGTGGTCCTGGTCGGTTCCCGATTGACTTTCCTTCTTTTGTTTCTAATTAGTATCGAATACCAATCCTATTTCCCAATCAAATTGGGCAATTGAAACGAAAGGAAAATTCTCACCAATCCTACTTTCCCAACTTGCTCGGTTGCACTAGTTGAATCGATCATTTCAACACTTGAAGCAATCGGTTCACCCTGATCTTGAGCCGATCGGTTCAACACTAGAGCCGACCGGTTCACCAAACTCAGCCGATCGATTGAGAGTGCAGATTGTGCAGAATCAGTCAATTGCGATTTCAATCAATCTGATACTCTAATCAATGTGTCCAACACCTTGAACATTATGATATTGAGTTATCAATTGATTGAGTGCTTAATTGAACTACTAAACTCCTTTAGTAATCAATCTAAACATTGTTTGTGGACAAAATTCCTCTTCCAGGTTAAATCCTATGTGTGTGACCCTGCAGGTCCTTTTCACATTGGCAGTGAAAGTCCATAACACTTATGACTTTACACGCAAAGAGCGGTGCCTAGTCACACATCAGTGCTACCCAAGTGAAAGTAGAAAGTTGGAGAACAACTTTCAATCCTACAATCCGTGAATGGTGTTACAGTGAATGTATAATTCCTTTGTCACTGATATCCCAAATGAACTCGAGGCATGGAACAGTCATCCTGTCAACATTCATTCACTTTCTTGATCTCAGAGTAGATTGAACGAGATATGTATGACATCAATATCACATACTGATTCACACATGTGTGCACATGCCTATCTCAATCCTACTCATCAAGTGGCCTTGGATATCAAACTCCCTCAGGAGGGACAAATCCCATATCTATCACTCACCCCTCAAAAGCCCCATGTGTCAAAGCCACCCAATCATCACCTTTATAACAACCCATGTTTCAGGACTGTGTTTGATGATGTCAAAGTGTGCCCAACGACATGTGTTGACTGTAGTGATTTTAGGTCAAAGAATCACACTCACCACCATCACTGTGAGTACTGACTGTGACTACCATGTCATGGTTCCATGTGTCAAACTCACGGTGGGTCTGTCCGGTACACTTGTTCTCTAACAAGTACCTATGTGTTTGGTTTGATATCTCTATATCATGAATAATGAGATTCTGTCATCAACCAACACCACAATCTAGTCTTGTGTGTCATTGCTGTCTATCTACCTTCCACAATGACATCCGACTAGGGACATAACAAGAATGTACAAACTCTTAACATCCGTATGATCTCATCGTTCATGTCCTTAACCTGAAAGCATACGTCATTGAGTACTGTCATTCTCTAGACATTCAATCTGTTCTATCACTATCTCATATGACTGAACCAGATAGAATTGGAAGCTTGCCTTTGATGTTCATCAAATCAATCTTAATGTATCCCACCAATCATCCCATAATTGGCTCTCAGGGCATACATACCAACAGACTCCCACTTGCACTGCGAGCCAATCACCATTGAATCATATTCATATATAGTGATCTTCAAAAACATGTCCCACATGTTACTGTGCTCTAGTGCCAACATAGTGAGTAATGGAAACACCTTGCCAAAGTCAGTATAAATTGCATGTCTCACATCTCTTCGCTGTACGTTACACGTATGAGATGGAGTTGTCATAATATGCGATCTAGTATTCCTTTGCTAACCTTTAGCCACATTGCATGATCAAGGATTCCATACTTGTCATCAATGACCAGAACATCTATAAGTTCATCTCATGAACTTCCTGATCCATATAGTATCTACTGTTGTTCTCTAACACATAGATACTCGACATTTCCTTTTAAATGGTTTTATTGGAACACTTCCAATTATCAACAAACTTTCACTTTTATACATCCTATGTATATTTTGCGATTAATTTTCTGTCCTTTCAGAAGTTCACATCAATGTAACTCTTTACATAGAACTCTTCCTTATCTCCATAGAACTAGTACTTCTCAAGTACTTATCAAGTTCTTATGGTATTCCAATAACCCTTACTGGAAGTAGACAGACATCCACTCGTCATGTCCCACATACGAGTTATCAAGATGAGCACATCATATTGTCATGTCGTACATACAAGATGATGAATGCATTTTATTCTTGCCATGTCCATACATGCAAGATAATGGGATGATTACATACATGATAGATCCATATCTATTCTTAGTGTTCCCATTCTTCATAAGAATTGGACACTTGGCCTTGGGATACTAACTCCATGTAATATGGACAAGTTTTCTCCCACTGAATCTGTGCATACTGAACCCTTCAGTACAGATTGCCAATGTATGCTTTCTCTTTTCAGGTCAAGAGGTTTTCGAGAACTATCTCTATAGATCTCTATTCCTATCACATAGGAAACATCTCTATCTTCCTTAAAGATAATTTCCACTTTTGGATTTCCATTCTAGAACATTTCCATTTCACATCAACATGTGGAATGTGAATACGCTCCCACTAAATCACAGATCCCTTCTTTATCTTTGACAAATCAGTCAAACCCTTTGACTATATCATAAAAGTAAAGATCCAATTCTGAGTTGCTTGTACTCAATCAATCACATTGATTAGTCCATTGTAACTTATAGACTTCATTTGCATTAGTGGATTCATAAACCTTATAGGTTGTGTCACGTACACATCCTTGTTTTATTCCTCATAGGAATGCGGTTTTAGTATCCATATGCCGAATTCCTCAGTCATTAAGTTGCAACCAACAAGCATCATCCTTCTCAAAATGTTATCCATGTATCTTAACACTTAAGATTTATTTGCACTTATGGATTTCATCTAATGGGTGCTACCGTCAAGGTCATACCTTATGGTTCACATGGATGTCATTTAGGATGTAATGGTCATAAACCATAACTCAAAATTTGGTTCCTCATATTCATCTATATAGTTGACTCATCACATGAACAACTCATCACATAGATAATTGAGGTGTATCTGTTAAGGATATAAGAACTCACAACCCTTGTGATTCTTAATGTCCTTTATTAGTGTGGGGTATTCTTTTATTAAGAAGAATTCAGTTATTTGATAATCATTCTCTAACTCCTTAGAGTATGATTACTTCTTGATTTAGACATCACCATTCCTTAATCATGAGTTCACTATGATACACTATCATAATCACTTATAAGGATCTCAAACATTTGGTCCAAGTATTTCATTCATTGATCACATCAAGAATTAACACTTTACCAAATTTGTACTTCATCTATGATAATCTTGAACACTTCAAGATATTCATATTGGTATTTCTCTAAACACCATTTGAAGTATTAGCATTTATTCCAATAAGTATGTAAATACATCACATGCATTATACCTATTTGGATAATCATTCTCCCTCTACCATTAGTGAAGATTGATTAATCATGTCCAAGAGATTCATGTCTCTTACTGGTTATTTAACCAAAAGAGTCTAGATTTATCCATCATATGGAAACTAGAAATGAATTTCTCATGATTGATGCTAATTTTATTGTTTGAGTTATCTATAACTTTTAGGTATCATTTTATCTTATGCATATCAAATGCCATAAGATAAACAAGGCATTGCCACAAAGATCATATCTTTAAGATTGAAACATCTCTTTATTGATTGCCATCATTGTCCTACAATATGCAAAAATAAAGTGTTTCTATCTATTGGCAAATATGAAATAGCAGTTCTCAACTCTATTTCGTGCCCTTTAGGATGAAATAAATAGAAAGATACTCCTATCTATGGCAGCAACACTTGCTCCAATGATGGGTACTTCTTTCTCAGTCCTTTCACAAAGGCCATCACTTCTTTGCGGATATTGCATATCATATATGACATATCCATATCTTGGTATCATATACCTCAGATAAAGAAGCGGTTCATTTCATAATACCTTAGGTGGAGATCTCCATCCCCTCCTTCATCTTCTTTTGTTCTTCCAGATATAGAGGGCAATCCCTCATACACCCTTTCCCCATGTGACTTGAGGCTGAAGACGGCTTGGATTGCTGGCTAGCATCAGAACACTTCTTTGCTTTGCCCTTATCCTTGCCCTTAAGAATTACCTTTCTCTTTGATCACATCAAAGATTATGGTTTGTCTTTCTTCATCTTTGCCTCTACTATCCTCAACATGTCCAACAACTCTGTCAAAGTTGTACATGTTGTAGTTTATCACGAACTGTATGATTCTCGCAACATTTACAGTATCATACCAATAGCCAACTCTTGGTTCAGAGGGAATCCTTCTTAGTCAGGTCTTTCCACATACCCAATCACATTGAGTGTGTGAATACCTTACTGGATCTCCTTCTGTCATGATATACTAGGACAGTATCTTGGAGACATCATATGTCTCATGTTGTCTCAGCAACTCATAGTTCAGAGAACACAACATCAAGCACTCCTCATCAATGTCTTCCTCGGTATGCTTCCATAAGCATACTTTCAGCCATTGATGTGGTGGGATTGAGTTTATCTGGTCTTGGTATAACTAGGACTTAGATCTTTCGCTCTTTGAGAATACTTCTCATCATCCTAACCAGTCGTGGAATAATTCCCATTTAATTTGTTGGTCTCAAAGACCGATCGCAAATAAAGTGATTTGTTGATTAACCATTTATTTTAACAAAAGGAAATATATGCAATTTTAGTTCAAAACTCTTTTGACTTGTTTGATTGATTTGAAAAGTTGACGATAAAATTAGGCCTTTAATTAATTATCGCTCCCACTATTTTACTTCAAATTGATAGCCCTCACCATCAATTCGGAAGATTGCAGCGTACAACCTTCTAGTGGGCAAGAACCTGAAATCCTCTAAGTTATGGACCAGCTTTGGCTGTCACCCACAACTTAGATCTCTCAGGTAGACAACTTTTGCCAATTGCATCATATGCAACTCTGGTTGAATGAACATGCACAAAACCTTGCCATGAACATTCCTTGCCTCTGGGCTTAGACGCTCTAAGAATCACCAGTTAAGTCTAACCCAAAAGCCAACACGGTAAACATGCACCCTACTTTGGCAGAACCTGCACGTCTACCCTTCACACTTCCACAAGATAGACGGCGCACCACGCTTTGGCGTAACCTATGCTTGGTCGATCGAGCTTTTCATGTGTGCCACTAATGGAAGGCATATAAGACTTAATATTTTAATGAGGGATTTGGTTTTTATATACATATACATATCCAATCACCAAAATACATAGTATGTATCATATACATGCTATATCCCACATAAAACATGCACAAATGATAAAAGCGATGATTATGGCCATCCTAATGTGATTCCTCAAGCCAAGAGGAATCACAGTCATCTAGGTCTACATCACATGCAACCTTTACAAGATGAACTCTGTGCTTTGCCTTCCGAGTGGATCAACTCATCATATGATTGACTTGCTCATCTGGCCCGGTCATCTACGTGCCACCAGTCAACCGGTTAGCTCCTCCAACTGATCGGTTTGCCTGGTCGTCATGCACCTCGTCATGGCCGCCACCTACTCATCTCACTCCTCGAACCGGTCATCAACTGATCGGCTCACTCCTTGAACCGATCATCTGGAACGTCAACTGATCGGTTCACGCCTTGAATTGATCGTTTCAGCTGTCGTCTTGATGTCCTCCGTTCTTTGACATAACAGGAAATAAAATTCTATCATATTTTACATTGTAAAAAGAGAAACCTTGAGTTACATTCGAGGGGAGCAAAGGTAGGAAAGAAATCTCGAATTATTTCGAGTTACATCAAGAATAGGAGAAGGAAGATCGGTGCACAGACCGAGATGCAAGCAACCACATACAACCATACACAGATAGGGTTTATTGGCCATAACCACGCTATACATCCACCACAAAACTCGTTTAAGGGTGACGCGTATCAAGTTCATTAATAATACATATCATATATGTAATTTGGGATTTGTGGATTTAGGATTGGACATGCATAAAGCCAATATTATTCGCATCATATGCAATAAATAAAGGCGACAAACCAAAATCGATCATATCGATATTCCCAAAGTATAGAGCAGTTGACGTGGCTCTGATACCACTGTTGGGCTTTAGGGGAGGCAGAGAAGGCAGTGGAAACAAAAATTTTCTCCCCCAAACCCAGAACAAGGAAACGCGTCAACGTCTATACAATAGGAAAGGATGGTTTGTAGAATCATACCTTGTCCTGAGGCTTACTCGGTGACAATACCTCATGCCTTGCACGGTCTTCAACTCTGGTCTTGGACGGTGTCTGTGCAGCTCCTGGTCGCACCGGGACTAACGACTCCTGGTATCACCGGGAGTGTCGGGATTGACAGTTGTCCTCCTGAGCGGAAGAAACCTCCCTCCTCTGAAGTAGTCCACACAGACCACCTGGAACTCCAATCTCCTTGTCCCACAAGGAATTGGAAGGAGTCGCACCCTCCTGTTGACGTACTAGTCGCAAACACACTCTCCTGCCTCCAGTTGCAACTGCAGTTGTCTTTCCCTTACTGCACCTCCCTTTGCGGGTAGCACTTGCTCGGGCTCTCTCTCGGTTACCAAAACCAGAGAGAACGACAACTTTGCAGAGCAACTGGTTGCACTGAGTTGTACTTTGAGAAGCCCCCAATACCCCTATATATAGGAGGGTCATGGGACAGGGTTCTCCATCCCGGGCAATGCGGGACTAAAAGTAGGAGTAGAAGGGTTCGAGATTTTCCACAAAACAACCAACTCGCAACCTGAACCGATCGTTTCACAACTGAAACGGTCGGTTGGGGACCTGAACCTGTCAGTTCACAAGTGAACCGGTCGGTTGGTGGTCCTGGTCGGTTCCCGATTGACTTTCCTTCTTTTGTTTCTAATTGGTATCGAATACCAATCCTATTTCCCAATCAAATTGGGCAATTGAAATGAACGAAAAATTCTCACCAATCCTACTTTCCCAACTTGCTCGGTTGCACCAGTTGAATCGATCATTTCAACACTTGAAGCAATCGGTTCACCCTGATCTTGAGCCGATCGGTTCACCAAACTCAGCCGATCAGTTCATCACATGAGTCGATCGGTTGGGAGTGCAGATTGTGCAGAATCAGTCAATTGTGATTTCAATCAATCCGATACTCCAATCAATGTGACCAACACCTTGAACATTATGATATTGAGCTATTAATTGATTGAGTGCTTAATTGAACTACTAAATTCCTTTAGTAATCAATCTAAACATTGTTTGTGGACAAAACTCCTCTTCCAAGTTAAATCCTATGTGTGTGACCCTGCAGGTCCTTTTCACATTGGCAGTGAAAGTCCATAACACTTATGACTTCACAAGCAAAGAGCGGTGCCTAGTCACACATCAGTGCTACCCAAGTGAAAGTAGAAAGTTGGAGAACAACTTTCAATCCTACAATCCGTGAATGGTGTTACAGTGAATGTATAATTCCTTTGTCACTGATATCCCGAATGAACTCGAGGCATGGAACAGTCATCCTGTCAACATTCATTCAATTTTTTGATCTCAGAGTATATTGAATGAGATATGTATGACATTAATATCACATACTGATTCACACATGCGTGCACACGCCTATCTCAATCCTACTCATCAAGTGGCCTTGGGTATCAAACTCCCTCAGGAGGGACAAATCCCATATCTATCACTCACCCCTCAAAAGCCCCATGTGTCAAAGCCACCCAATCATCACCTTTATAACAACCCATGTTTCAGGACTGCGTTTGATGATGTCAAAGTGTGCCCAACGACATGTGTTGAGTGTAGTGATTTCAGGTCAAAGAATCACACTCACCACCATCACTGTGAGTACTGACTGTGACTACCATGTCATGGTTCCATGTGTCAAACTCACGGTGGGTCTATCCGGTACACTTGTTCTCTAACAAGTACCTATGTGCTTGGTTTGATATCTCTATATCATGACTAATGAGATTTTGTCATCAACCAACACCACAATCTAGTCTTGTGTGTCATTGTTGTCTATCTACCTTCCACAATGACATCCGACTAGGGACATAACAAGAATGTACAAACTCTTAGCATCTGTATGATCTCATCGTTCATGTCCTTAACCTGAAAGCATACGTCATTGAGTACTGTCATTATCTAGACATTCAATCTGTTCTATCACTATCTCATATGACTGAACCAGATAGAATTCGAAGCTTGCCTTTGATGTTCATCAAATCAATCTTAATGTATCCCATCAATCATCCCATGATTGGCTCTCAGGGCATACATACCAACAGTTCTGACCTATCTTTTTGGCTTCCTGTAGCTGTTATTTATAGGCAGCGGTTGGAGGAAGTTATGGTGCTCAGGGCGCCACGTGTCCTCCTTATTCGTAGAGTCGGTGGACGACCGATATCGGTATCGCCCATCACAAGGATGTCGGTTGTCGGTCACGTGACGGGCGGCGCCTGCCGGTGGGTGGCATGTGTCGCGCGACAAGCTTTAGTTGTCGTGGCGAGCTCGGCTCCCTGTCGGGTAAAAGACGTATCACCCGCTAGTTCCTTCTTGCATGGCATCCTCACGTCGCGCGTCGGTGTGTCGCACTACCCTGTCGGGCAGTGATCGTATCGACCATCTGGAAGGCTGATGCAGGTGGAATTTGTTTATGGGCCGGGACGTCCTTATTGATGATAAATGTATCAAAAATGAGGAGAAACTTTGCAAAAGATGGAAATATTGAATTAAGAGCGTCGTTTGGCCAATTATCGCAAAAGTACATATAAAAGGAGAGGAAAATAGTTAAAAGGGCAGTTTTGATAACAAAATAAAGGTCAAAAACATCACCAAGATTGGTGTTATCACTCGCCCAAACCACCACATGTCCAAGGGTTATGCCACATGCTAGCATCCCAAACCACTTGTCCATGACATGCCACCCACTAGCAAGGCAATGACCACTTGTCCCAAGATGGAGACACAAACGAGGCTAGGTCAAGTGGGGTGTGTGTCGCCCATCAAGGTAACCCGACACACCCACCACCATCTTGGCCGATATGCCTCCTTGGCTGATATACCATGGCCGATACAAGGCGCCAGGATCACCCTTGCCCGACATAAGGCCCAACAAAGCAAGGCAGAGCCCAAACAAGGCTCAACAAGGCAAAACAAAGCCCAAAGCTACTCAAAAAATGAGCCCAACCCATCCTCTCTATCCTAGAGGATGCAAGGAGAGAGAGAAGCATCTCTCATGGTTCCAAACTTGCACATCAACCCTAAGACTTGGGTTATTTGCAAGTTGCACCTCCAACTCTCAACAATCACAAACAAACCCTAATCACCATTTGAGGTGATTAGCAAGCATCTAAACACAAGGTTTAGGCAAAGCAAACAGGGTAAGCCCAAAATGAAGGTCAGGTTCCATAGACCTAAACCGTACAGCTATTAGAAATTTGGGTCGTGTACTACTATCTTCAACCCCTAAGCTGAGCAATTTAGGACTTATTCAACCATATAGTTGCAAAAATCCAAATCATATAGATCAGTTAAAATAACTAGGGTCATGCAAACGTGAAGATGAAAAGCGTACAACAAAAAGTCGGGTGACACCAAGATTGCCCGGTACTTGGGTAATCGTTGTTGCCTGCAATACGCACAGATCTAACCAAAAATACCCATTTATTGGAGTTAATCTTGCTAAGTGAGTGAGATTCTACTCACAGTGGATCGAGATGGCCGCATTCAACTTGAAACACGTCTAAAACTAACTTCCGGGCGTCTGTGGGGTCGTCTTCAACCTTAGTTCAACCTTGGGTCAGACCTGCTTCACGCACAGGTGGAAAGGAGCCGAGCTAGGTGCTAAATCGAGGGCTGAAAGCTGCAGATTCCTGATCAGGACTCACGGTCAAAGTCAGGAGCACCATTACCTTGGTGTTTCCCACGCCAAAATGGCCCTAGCTTTTTCTCCTAGCCGTTGGCCGCTCTTGCTTGGCCGCGGCACTGCGTAGCAGGTCGGATGCAGGTGGGGCGTCGCTAGGGTGAGGAAGAGGAAGGAGAAAGGAAGAAGAAGAAGAAGAAAGGAGGACGACGCCAGCTGAATCAGAGCTAGGGGGCTCGAAATCGCCCCTCCCTTTTCCCCTACTGGCCGATCGGGTAGCCTGCTATGTGCGCCCACTTCAAGTGCTGCTTTGCATAGATCGGGGGAAGGGGATAAGGGAAAGGGGTTAAAACTTATGGGTAAATTATAGAATTGGTCCAAGGAACTTAAAAATACCATAACTATTGCCTCGGATGTCCGATTCAAATGATTCTTTTTGCAAACTTTAAAGTGTGAGATCTACTACAACCTCAAAGTAAGAAAACATACTAACTAACTTGTCTCAACTTGATCAAAACACTAATCACATCTTAAACACTTATCTTAGCTAGGTTAATCATCTTAGGTAATTAACTTAACGATTAATATTGCAATTAACATTAATTGCATTAGATGAATCAATATCAACTAATGATTCACATATTAACTTATCTTGATTAACCATGATGTTTAACAAGGTACTTAGCACTAATCAAGGTACTTCACTCTAATCGAGGTACTTACTGACTAACCTCAATGTGGGTTGTAATAGGGATTTCTCTAACGCCAACTCTACTATTCAAGATTGTATCCAGGGAATAGGACTTGTTTCTATTTCACCTTTGAAATCACCAGTTGATGCTCCCATGGGCAATGACTCCTCTAATATGGGTGATACACACATTAGTCCTTGTATAGATCTCAGTGGACATGATTTCAATGGTATTCAAGTATATCAACTAAATATGTAGGCCTACTTTTTGGAGGAGAAATCAAAGGTCCAAGTAAGGGCCATTCTTGAGGAGTATGACAATCCAATATACTCCCCCTCTTCTATCACTCAAGAGAAAACATAGCCAGCCCAATCAATTCAAATATGAGAATCTTTATAGTGAAGTTCATATGGATGATGATGTAGAAGCTATTGCCTTGAATTTAGACACTAATAGTCCAATAATAATGATATTTAGGAACACATATCTTTTGATGAGGACAATGGAAATCTGCTACTATTCTATCTAACAATGTCTAGAGGCTGAATAACCTTGTATTTTGTGAGCTCTGTTTCTGACTTCCTCCATTAAATCCATATAAGATGCATCACATGGATTTAGATTACATACATGAAATGCAAGTCCAAGATGTATTTGTTCTGCATGACATTATAGATGACAAATGGGATGGAAACCATATCATTTACAACAATATACTTCAGTATCTTACTCAGAATGCTTTGTGAAATATCTTGTGGAGTTCAGATAAAATAAAAAAATGTCTCTTCACAGTGCTTTCCTCAACCATTTTTGAAGATGTCATGTCGGCAATAAGCAGTGGCCTTACGATAATGCTACACCAACACTAGTCGAGTGCTCATTCAAGAAACACATGGATGCACCATTTATAAATTCTCTGGTGAAAAAACTAAAGGAGCACAAGACAAAGATTGTTCTTCTCTCATATCATTTCAAGGCTTTTAGTTTCTTTGCATGGTGGATTTGGTCTGGAAATAAGTTACCTTATATAACACTTGTTTTGTTGAACTTCCTCAGTCAAGGTGCGGTTTCATGATCTAGAGCCCTGGAAAATTATAATCAACCATATACGTCTACAATGATTGATCAAAGAGCATTTTGATTACTACATACCCAAGTATATATCTTATGCCATCGAGCCACTATCCTTCTAGCAAGAACCAAATAAAGGTGTTAATTCATTCATCATCCTCTGCATCATGGAGTTTATCAATCAGAATATACATGTAGATTCTCTTGATCTAGATGGTTTTTCTAAGCTAAGGGAGAGAGAGGTGATCCATGATCCTCGAATTTTTCAAGATCCATAATTGCCTGAAAATTTAAGGGATCTCTATCCCCTGATTCTATAGCCTTCCAAAGTACCCTATCAGAGGACTCTTTTTGATGATGACTTAAACCTCCTAATCCAGAGCCTTAAACATGATGTTGATAATTATATTATATTTTATTGCAACAACATACTTATCATGAAGGATAATCTTCGTGACATACTTAAGGTAGGATACATGTCAGTGATTCTTATGGACACATACAAATCTCTTCTGGCCTAGGATCTAGAAGATGTGTACACAAGTGGTCCTAGTTTGTTGATGAACCATCTATATGTCATGGAGTACTCAACATAGAACTTTAAATCCAGCGTGTACACTTGCAATTCTAAGATACATTTTCTTACCTCTTCTTCATGACAATCACTTAACGTTGTTCATGATTTTCACTCAAGACTGAAAGGTTGTATTCTGTAATAGATTTGACTATCTTTTTATCTGGTGGGTATCAAGATTTCCATGGAAGTAAGAAGTGAGATGGAATTTCAGGCTAAAATATGTGATAGGGAGCTTGTGAATATTATTTGTAAACATGAAAGGAGCTATAACTCTTAACAAGGCATAAAGAAATGGAGCATGCCACAGTTCTACCACTACAATACTCAACGAAAACACCTATCAATATTCTGCGACTTCCACATCTTATGTTGAATGTACTGTCGAGCTATTCTATATGTGATTAAAGAATATTTTAGGGAAGAAAACTACCATCGCCTATGTGGTGTGTATGCACTCAACCTGCTGCATTTCAAATGGTTTGAGGAAGAACACTACTGCAATGCTCTTTGAAATCTCACTTGATTCTATTTTTTTCTCACTTTCTCACTCTAAGGACAGAGTGCATGATAAGTATGGGGGTAAGCGGGTGAGATAGGTAGAATTCACATTCTTTATTTTTAGTTCATATTTTTCTTTTTTTTCTCACAGTGTTTTTAAAAAATGTTTCCCTATGTAAATAAGAATGATTATCTAAACTTTTGAAACATACTATGTCTGTTCTATAAGGCTATTATATGTATAAATTTGGTGTAAAGAGCACATGAGTCATGGCACTTCTATATCTTTCTATGATGATGCCAATTCATTTATGCCATTATCATATTGAATTTTGAGTACTAAATTTATGTTGAGCTATAGTCCATAACTTTCTCTAGACATGGGTTCAATTTCAATTTGTTCCTTTATTGTAACTCTCATACGGTTATCATGATCATCTATAATGTTATTTGACACTAAATAGTATCCACTTGAATTCATTTAGCATAAATGAGTTCATTTTTCTTAGCGAGAAATATCTACATCTTAGTCCCTGAATATACCTCCTTGAATCATTGTGCCTTCATTTAGTACAATTTCAAATTCTTGTACTCAAATATTCTGATTTGAACTTGTATTCTAATTACACACCTACTCTTTTAACTAATGACTTTGGAATCACATTAAAATTTAGATATTCAAACTCAAATCAATTACGGAGACAACATAATCAATTGTATGATAGTCTCATATTCAAGAGTTAGCATTTTCATAATAAAGTCTAGTGAGAGTTATACATATGGTAGAATTTATAGAACAATTAGATGTGTAATTCATGAGTTATAAATTCTTAAATTCATTACAAGAGATTATACGTATTGGACCCTTAAAACCCAAAAAAAAGGGAAAGGGCACGAGGAGCTAAGTTTGGCATGTTTATAGATGATTATAAAAAGCACCAATATCGTTTATGTGGACTGAACGGTCATTGAATTATGGGTTACCTAGAATGGTCGTACCCAAGACGCACATTCAAGCCACCTGCCATTATTCATTACATCTCTTAATCACATGCGACTAGTCCGATTGACATCCTCACATCTTTGTTATTTCTTGAATTGCGACCCTCTCGTTCCCCCAAATTCAGTGGTCTCCGTAACAGGAGCAAATCCTCTGTATCCGGGAGTCCCTCAAAATCCTGGGCGCACATGCTGTGGTTGGCCCTACATTTGAAAGGTTAAGATCTGCCAGGACAGAGGCAGGCACAGAAGTTAAATACAGAAGAAGTCGTGCCCTCCGTAACGCCGGTTATGAAATGAATGATGAAGTCGTTACTTTCCCTCCAGGTGTGCCACCGGATCCTGAGGGGATGCCCTCCATCTTCGGTTGTGGGAAGGCACCCCCAACAGTCAGCCGAACTCCTATAGGACTTTGAAACAAAAATTAATTTAACACACTTTTATAAAAATATTTACCGACTTTGTAATATATTTTCCAAAATAGCACACGATGTGTAGAATCCGTCACTCAAAATGATATTTTTGTATATAAAATGAAAAAGCACCACAAATATTGGCGTGTTTATTTTTTTTAATTAGAAAAAAAAATTCAAAAGCACCACTCAACTTGACGCTATATTTAAGTGCAAAGTTGAAAGTGCCACTAAAATGTGGTACGTTTACTTTAAAAAAAACTTTTTATTTTTAAAATAAACACAACAATACATGTTGCACTTTTCAGTCTTGGATACAAAAAACTCCATACAAGATAGCGTTTTTAAATCAAAGTGTGCTATTCTGGGAAATATTTTACAAAATGTGATAGATTGGCAAATATTTTACAAAATGTGTTATAATATTTTTTTTCTAGAATCTTCCTCCATAAGAGTTACGCTATGTTTGGTATGTGTTAAATGATGGGGAGGAGAGGGGAGGGGAAGGGAATGGGAGGGAGGAGAGGGAAAGGGACACTTATTTTGATCTGTTTGGTTAGCATAGGGAGGGGAAGGGGAGAGAGCATAAAACATAAAAAATATGTCTTTTTTTAACTAGTCATATTATTCCAAAAGGTCACATAAACCACACACATATCAGTACATAAAAAATCAAGATAATTCAACTCACATGTCTCATGATCAAAATAAAATTATTTGTATTATTATTTTGTTAACGTAAAAGGTACATTTCTTATGTCTAACGTGATGTAAAATATTATTGATGCAAATAGGGACTACCACTTCTCTTTTTATAATCATTATTGTTATACATGTACATCCCTCCATATTTATAACTTTTCCTCCATTTATTTAAGTTCCCTCCACAATTCTGTCACTTTCTATTTTTTCTTATGTTATTATGTCAAAAAAATTATTTATCTCAAACTTTTCGTATTCTCTACCAATATTTTTTCTAGTCATTCTATTTTTTTTTAAATTGCACCATATATTTATTCTAGTTTCCTTTTATTTTTAATTTTTTCTGTAATTTTTCCCTCCAAATTCCCCCAATATTTTATATTCCGTCCAAGTGAGGTAAGAGACTACATGCTCTTTTTTCTCACTGGTTGTGAGCTATACAAGTATTTTCAGTCATATTATTTATATTTTTCCTCTACATTCCATATTTTCTTCTAAGCTTTATGATAAATTTCTTACCAAGTCTTTCTGCTTCCGATTTGATAGGAAAAAAAAGTAACTAAAAATATATTCAATTCTTTCTCCTCTATTCTCTTCCTAACAACTTAAACCTTTTCCCTTCCCTTCCCCTCCCCTCCTCCCTTCCATTCCCCTCCCCTCCATTCTCCCTTCCATTCCCCTCCCCTCCATTCACCACGTACCAAGATGTTAAGGAAGCTTGAAGATATCAGATGACACAGCCATTTAAGTCATGTACCCATCTCTTGGTCGGCCATGGCCTCCGGCTAGATCCCTGGATTGTTCCTCTTATGCACCTCATTACCTCCTCGACTCCCTACTCCATTACATAACCCCCTGATTTCAATCAAGCACGACCGCAAGCCTGCAGCGCAGCTACCGGCCTATAATTTGCCTTGCCCAGTCGCCTACTCCACCTACTGCAAATAAACCCCAATTCCACCACGAGTCGCTGAATCCCTCGCCACCTCTTCATTTCAATCTGCTGGAATCTACCACAATTGAAGCCGACCAAGAAGTACTGCTCGACCTTGCTACTTTCGCAACGGCATCTAAGGCTGGGCTTGACTCTGGCAACTATCTAAAACACCGGCGCGCGGCCGTAGCCTAAAGCCCAAACATGTCGCACCTCCGTCGAGATCTCCACCACTACGCTCGTTTCCTTCCCTCACCCGACTTGTGGAGTCCTCCAACCTTTGTTGGACAGCAACCACCAACCACGGTTCACGCCATCCCGCCAACTTTGACGCAGTCCTCTCCACCCCAGCCTCCTGCCCGATCGCTCTGATCCCTGCCTTCTGTCAACCAGGCGCCACCCTCTGAACCTGCGACCCGCACCATCGCTGGCCGCAACTCTAGCGACCTGCAGCCCTACAACTCAGCCCCACCGCCGCGCCACCCAGGGGCTACAGCAAGAACTACAGTCATCGAGGAGCTACGACGTCCTGGAGATAAAGCACAGCAGACCAGAAGGTCTCTCAGCTGCTCTACTCCGATCACCTGGATCTGTTCGACAGGTTGCCCTCGTGCCCTTCCGTGTTTTACAGTACCAGCACAGACATTATAGTCTGTGTTACAATACAATGTATAAGTACGTAATATTAACTTTAAAAATTATAGGATGTCATTTAATGATGAAAATGAAATCAGGCAATTTGGAAAACAATATTGGAACCTTAGATGCATTACATATCTAGCTTATTCTTACTTTTGGTATTAGGGAAATATCATATACTAATCTAATAACGAATTGGAGGAAGAACTTAGGGTGATCATGTGGTGATGAACAACTTAGAATATAGTGTACATATGGCACACAACCACCAAATTCATATAAATAAATGAGATTTCTATTTATAGTGCTAAATGCTTAGAACTTGTTTATTTGACCAATCTATACTATACAGGAAAGTGCGTGGAGGGTCTTCGAGCTGTGCGGTAAGCCGTCCTGAACCAAATCTATTCCCAGAGTCCTTCTGTGCATCTTATCCTTCTTGTTAACCGCTCGTGGCTATCTGACTCATTCCTCATTCGGGCAGGGCATTTCCTTTAATGGTGCATCCCTTTACCTTTAGTACTACCTTTTCAATTGCGAACAGGCCTTCCCCCATTTGGGTTGGCATCGAAACTTTTCGGACTGGGAATTAGCAATAAGGTATTGGATTGGATTCTGCTTTCACTAATATCACCAGCGCTACCTCCTCTTTTGAGACTTCGCTAGGTATAAGAGAAAAATAAAGAAAAATATGAATAATAAATAAACAATGTTATATCACCTTGCCATAGATTGTACCGTATTTAACCCTCTCTACTTAATCAATCATATCCTAGACCTAAGTTCATAATGATTAATATATTAAGTAATAAAAGCTTAGATCTATGAATATGGGAAATTATGGGCCTTGTATTATTTTGTGTGTGTAACCCACCATATGAACCATACCCAACACGAGAATATAATCTTCACTCATTAGTGGCACATGGACCTAAGGAGCATATATATACGTATATATGAACTTATAAATCATATCATATAAACACGGGTAACTACATGTAGGGAATGAACATAATGACTTATAGTGAGATATTAAAATAACCAAAGATAATTATTGAGTATCTCACTGCATGTGGGGAAAAAGTGGTAAATTCACATAATAAGAACTAAGTCAGTGATTTTTAAGCCATGTGACACATAATGATCCTAGTATATTCTCCTTGCTAGATTCTTGGGAACTTGACATCTGTTGAGCTTTTGTGTGTATTTTGATTGGAAACTCTTGCTTGGAAATAAGGTACTAGATTCTCTATTTCCATATTGAGTTATTAATTTATCTCTTGAATTCTATGTACATTGTTTAGTGGTGAACCCTATTCTTTGTAAGTCACTCCTACCTCTTTGAAAGTTCACCACATCAAATTTATTGTTGTTGGATTTGATCTATTTGAAGTTTTGACTCCCTGAACTTTGGTCCCTTTGGGCTTTGGCCCCTTCGAGCTTTGGCTCACTTGAGGTAGGGTACGTCCCGCCGTCCTGTGTATCGGTTTATAATGGATTAGTTATCCCTCACTCGACTGGTTTAATATAGTAATTAGACTTCTGCGTCATTCTTTCATAAATGACTGAACATATGGCTCTTTAGCCCTTGAAAAAAATGATATGATAGTGCTCAACCTTAAATATTGAAAAGTTGACCATTGCAAGTATTTTGATAATTGATATCTTGAACTATTTTGCATAGCCTTGTGGAAATTTGATCTTGAAATACGAACACTAACATATTGCTATCCTTACTTTGATAAATTTAGTCCACCAAATATTTCCTTCCTAATTTTGATACCACCTTGAATCATACTTAGGACATATATTTTGCAAATAGCTTGATATAAGAATTTAGTACAAAACTAACTAACCTTTTTCCTTCACAGGGTCCATGTGTGTTTTTTTTCCTCTGGAAAAAAATGTATGGACAGAAAGACCTACTCACTTGGAGTCTTCTTCTGCGGTATACTAAGAGCAAGCTAGGAGCATGGCAAGATGCCCTTTGTGTGGCATAGTACATTTATCTTTCTTACATGATGATGTAGCCCCTTACGTGGAAAATACTCTTTCTTTTTTTTATCTTATGTATGCCAAGAAAACAAACAGTGTGTTCTATATTGTTGATGTTATTGAGGACTTTGATTATCATATTATGTTGCACATGGTTTGAAAATTATGTCATCACAATGTCATTGTCTCAGCAAAACATTGTAGATTCTGCTAACTTGATTCTAACCCTAGGACATCATCAAGGGATTCTTGCCTAGGCCATAAAAGAATAAAAGAAAAACTCCTATTCACTCAAAGATGCATACTCATGGACAAGGAAAGGGCTAACTCATCTCTTATTCCACAACCACACCCAAAGAAAATATCAAACGGAGTGACGAATAAAAAAGGTCAAAGTGTGAATGATATAAGAGAGTTGTGCCCTGCTTATAGGAAAAGAGGTTATCCAAATGATGTATAGTTGTGCTCCTGAACATAGATATGTTGCTTTTGGTAATTTCTAAAGCATATAATACACACCTTGATCTTTAATGGTTCTCATTAAAGGTATAGCAATCATGTGCCCTGCTAATAAGAAAAGAGGTTGTCAGAATGGTGTATAGTTTTGGCCGTGAACAAAGATATGCCGTTTTTGGTAATTTCTAAAGCCAATAATACAAACCTCCATATTTGATGGTGCTCATTAAAGGTATAGCAATCTGGGGCGATGGTATGTAAGATGTGCAATCAATACTCTAAAACTAACTAGTTTGGATTGCAAGGATCCTTGGCCACAAAAAGGACCTATAGTTGTATGACCAAAAGAAAAAAGGGAAACACCCATAAGCCTTTAAGACTACCTATTCATTTTCAGCCTCCTGTAGGACAAAAGATGAGACCTAAAGTTGCTTTTTAGAAAGAAGGTGTGTGTCAAAGACAATGTGTGACCAACAATTCATGCAAACTAGCAAGGAAGGATCACTTAACTAAAACATGTTGTTTCAGAAGGAAGAATTATTTAAAGAATCAGTCTTAACTAAAACATGTTGTTTCAGTAAGAATAATTCTTTAAAGAATCCATAACCAGTTTGATAAGAGGTTGGTATAAAACGGTCTTAACTAAAAAATGTTGTTTCAGTAAGAAGAATTATTTAAAGAATCCATAACCAGTTTGATAAGAGGTTGGCATAAAAGTTTTGTCAGTCAATAGTGATACCTTCTTGCTCATTTTTCTCAACATTGTAATTCTAAATTTTTAGCTTGAGGACAAGCTAGAGTCTACATTTTTTGGGGGGTGTTAACATTAACTTTTATGTACATTTTATACTTCTTTTTCCCAGGAAATTAATCTAGACTGCACATAATATTTTCATAAACATAATTAACAAATACTCTTCTGATCGACCTGCCTCTGAAACCAGTGGGAAATTAAAATCAGATGATTAAGCTTGATAAAAGCTAATCAACCTAGAGGTCGATCAATCTTAAAGAAAGATGATCGAGCAAGAACTAAAGAAAGTGATTGAGCTCGAAGATCATCCAACAAGGGCCTCAAGCAAGTGTGAGCTCAACCAATGAAGAACCTAATCGAGCTCTAAGCTAGATTGCAGATGAAGGTCGAGAAATCCCAATCGAACTTCAAGAAAAGCTAAAGCTCGATTAAGATCAAGGAGGATCAGTTAATTAACCTACCAAAGATTGATCACATACAAGCACCAATCGACAAATATGACTGAGCTTGAAGGTTGATACCCTCAACAAACATCTCAAATACAAGAGCTCGATGAAAAAAGCATAACCTATCGAGCTACTAAACCAAAGAAAGTAAACCGACCTTCTAGTCAATCAGAACGAAAGGGACACGATTGAGCTCCAAACAAAGCCTCCAAAGTCAATAAAATGTTAGCAATCAAACCATCTGATCAAGGTATCTTGGTCGATCTAGGAGGTCGACAGCTACATGCACCAATCAAACATGAAGAGCTCGATAACACACTCAAGCCAAGAAATTTCAAGTACCATGATGACTGCAATCAAGCTTGAAGGTCAATCGAATCATTAGTAAGATATTTAGAAAGCTAAGGGTTGACTGCCACATGGATCAATCAAAGGTCGACACGAGCCTAGCCAAACCCTAAAAATAGGACCCTATGGCGTCACTTCCAAGACATCTCTTCTGCAAAAGTGCCAAAATGATGCTCCAAAAGTTAAAGACTCAAAGTCAAATTGATCAAACTCGAGTGGTATTGACCTGCCTAACATTGCCACACCCACTCTCTCAAGCTTGATGAAGTTCTCCTAAGAGAGGAGTTTCCAAGGGCTAGTGCCTTCAGTAGGAGTAAGACAATCAGCCTTCCAAGATCAATTGATTGGTTCGATCGACCTTCCTAGATCGATCACTTCTAAAGATTCCATCCAAAAGGTAGGTAGATCTGATGATCTACCCTTGTAATCGACCTCCTTTTCTCTTGTCATTTTGTTGTTTTTCTCTTGAAAGCAATGTGCATCAACTTGTAATTTGATATTGTCTTGAACCATGAGTAGCTAAACTCCATAACTTGGGTTGGGAGTAGCCATTAGGCCCTTTGAACCATGTCATCTTTTTCCTTACATTTAATACATGTATTTTTGCAAGTTTTGTTTTCTTACTCATGTTTCAATGCATTGCTTGTGTGACTAGCTACCATCTTGCGCTGTCTGATCTAAATTATTTTGAGAGAATGAGTTAAGAAAGATTTAGAGAATGGATTAATGCCAAACCATGATAGTGGGAAACCATTATAGAGATAGTCATATGTTTGTTTTTTATCTTTGGGTTGTCATTTAGAGAGAGAGAGAGGCACATTTTGATAGAAAGCTACCCAGATCTTGAGAGAAGGAATGTGTTAGATATCCTTGATAACTACTTGCAAAACCACATCGAGAAGATACAAAATGGAAGAGAGAGTGTTACGCCTCCAAATCTACTGTATAGACTAACAATTTTAGTTGTGTCCCAAAAATGCTTATCATTCATTTACCCAAAAATCCACCCCTAAAAAGTTAATGTGTTGTGTGTGCAATAGAGATTAAACAGGACGTGCCTGGGACAGCAACCCTGCGATAGAAGATTTCCTCTCAGAGTGTTACATGGTTGAGTTTGGCTTGATCGGTGAAACCCGATCCAGTTCCCTTTTATCATATTAGTAGTATATTTGTTTAAACTTTCATAACTTAGATTTCCTAGTTTAAGTAGATTGTTTGGAATGCCAAAATTTTAATTTTTTGTCTCGACTAAGTGATGAATGCAAATTTATCCTAGTTTTAGTTACATTTTTAGCGTATTTTTGCATCCATTTCCATCACTTCACTTTAGAACTAACTGATATTTAGGTTTTCTAAAGTTTCATGTTAATTTTTAGGATATTGATCTGTTTCTTTGGTTTTCATGGTAGTCTTCGATATCATTGCATGGAAGGGGTTTAGGAGACAGTGGTCCCACTAGTCAAATGTTGAAACCTTCAGATCACACTACACCTGTCAAGCCATCAATTTTCTTCATTCTACCCTTCCATTGGAAGATGCTCCATCGGCATAGGTCTTTGACCTCCGTCATCGTCTACCTACTCTCTCTTACTACAACAGTCCCAACAACTGAAGAAGGGAGAATGACACTCTACTTCCACCCTCGACAAACGTTCAAAGGTGGTTATGTTGCTGCATCATCCATCATTGGTCTCCAACATGAAGAAAGGCGTCCGCTCACCATGAATTTGCTTTCATTTTTTACTGTGATCATGGTTTTCTTCCTCTCTTATTTTGTTGCTTCTGTTGTTGTTGTTGTTGTTGTCATGATCAAGTAGTCCTCTCTCTAGGGTGCGGGAAATAGCCTTGCTACCCAATTTTGCTTTCCTTACTGCATCTACTATTGTATGGACTGATATATGTTTTGAATCAAAATCATTTTTATGTTTATATTCTTTCCTAATCATCAAGTTTATATGTAAATTAGATTTTTGGTGTAGAGAACTTCGAACCTAGGATCTACAATGTTGATTGATTCATGTTAAACCTTTGATGAGAGTTTCAAATAGGTATTTTCTGAGGCAATAGATGTATGATTTTTAGGTAACACGATGATGAGCATAGATTGATATCTGTCTAGGTTTTAATCCTAACGCTGAAAGGGAGATTTTCTTGCCCTCAACTTATATTTTCATGCTTAATATGATGGAACAAGAGAGTGAATGATAAGTAGTGATGGTGAAACACATTCCACCCTAGTGTTCCAATCTATTGATTTACCAAACATCTAATTCGACCCTTTTACTATTCACAGCTTAGTTTAATCAACCAAATCCAAATCTTGTATTAAATGCTAGCTCTTGTCAGGCTATCTTGGTCAGAATAATTCTTAAATATGTTGTCCTTTGGATCTTGATCCTAAACTATACTACAATAAGATCCATCCACTTGTTGGTGGTGATTATTGTACTTGTTTACGTAAACTCTAGGGATTTTACCCCTAGTGAATTTTCCAATGTGATAATATCCACATCAGTAAGCAAAGTCAAGATTACATAGTTGCTAACATTATCATGTGTTTGATCCCACTTTACTATAATAAACTTCATATTGATTTGCAAAGTCTATTGATGTCAAGTACAAATCTAAAGTAGGATATTTTTAACCACGCAATTGTATTCTCACCTTTGACCCACAGTTAAGGGTGATCACCTACTCCAAGAAGAAAGAAAAGATGAAGACGACAAAGAATGATAAAGTTAAAGGTTCTCTTTGATTGTTGCTTTAGATTCATAATGACCTCCAAAGTTGAAGATCAATTGTACCAGACCACAACTACCTCCTTCTCCCCTACTATGCATATGAGACCTTCTCTTTCTCTTTGATTGTATTGATTCTTGAATCGTGGACACGTAGTTTCCTCACTTGGGTACAAGGAGTAGCATCGTTACCCACATTTGTGAAGTTGTAGACGTTTTTATCTTTATATAAATGGTTTGGACTATGAATGAATCTATTGTTGCTTGCTTATGTTGAATTGCATGTTAATTCAATCCTAGACGCAAATAACTTTAAAATATAATACTAGAACATGGGCTCTATTCATATTTGCTTCCAAATGAGAAATTTGGAAGGGCAATCTCCTAGTTAATGGTTATAAGACCCTTGGGTAACACAACAAAGAATCTTTAGAGATATCCATCAATGTATTTCTCATTTGAAAAAGATCAAAAATTACACAACCCCAATTGTCATTTGTGTATGTGATTAGTGTGAGAGTCAATGAATATTGATATCAATTGATAAATCCATTCCACCGCTTGTTTCTCTAACTTATTTCAAACCAATCTTAAGTCCATCATTTATTTCTTGTCATTAATTAATAATAAACTTCAACAATCTGAATTTAGTTACTAGGCCCAATTGATTTAAATTGAACAACATAATTCTTAGTCATATTGTTCCATGGGATTTAATCCTAATATGTACTATGATAAGATACATCCTCTTGCTCAATGGATTTCCATAAGCCTAGTTAGGTAAATGTTGGATTCGCAACTCTAGTAAATGTAGTGTGATAATTGCCACATCAATACTCATCAAGATATTCACATATATACTAGAGTTCAAGCATCAACATACACTCAAAATACTCACAAGCAGACAATCACCAATCTAGATGTATATTTTCTTTACTATTGAAATGAGATACCTAAAAGCACTGATGGGTCAACCCAAAGACTCGTTCAATAAGTTGGTTAGAGATTTATCCCAAATTATATAGGTGATAAAACCCCCAACCCAAACCCAAATTTTACATGCCACACAGTTTGATGGGCTTTCCTCACAAGCAAGGAAACAATTTAACATGCTTAAAATTGCCAACCAAATTTTTCTACCATTTGGAAAATACAAATAAACAAAACCATAGACAATGCATAATTGGCCTACACTAAGGTAAATCGTATCCACAAACAACCATGCATGTCTAGCATTGCACAATTTACAAGCTACTATATATAGAGTTAATGGCTGGCTTACACCACAACGGAAACTGAGAAGTACTCTTGATGTTGTATCTCAAAATCAAATGATTTTCACATTCGTCGACATCAAGTGAAGAAATTACAAGCATGTTTACAAAGAATATAGCCGTTCCGTTTTTGCAGTACGCTTTCTGACATCGATATGAATACCACAAATTAATCGTATACTTCCTGTTATACAAAAAGTCTATAAAGAGAGTGTGCGTCCCAATTCAATAGTTCTTCTCTAGTATGCCGTCAGAATGTTTCAACGATTGGGAGCTCTTACATAGTCACCTTGACAGAAGGCGCTGACACCGTCATGGTATAATTAACTTCTCCAACTAAGCAGGTGTTCAAAATCTGACTTAGTGGAAGCTCCAAAACTTTACAATTGTTTATTTGGCATGCTCCTCTTTTTTCGGTAGCAAATCATGTCTTCTAATTCTCAAATTGATAAATTTGCCTGCAGTTGGATGTAACAACAATTAAGAGACAATTGGCTGCATCACAGAATATACAGCTTTTTAAAGAATGGCCTTTAAACATGTTCCATTCTTAGATATAGGGCAAGGATCAGCAAATAAAACAGGACCAATCCGAAATGCAAAGCTCTTTCTTGGTGTTACACTGTCACCAGAACAATTTTTAGGACCAACTGCACATTCATCTCACATGTGCTCACACAGCAAAAACTCTATCGAGAACTTTCTACGATGCTAATGATATATGGTAACTTTATAAGATCTATTACATGGTAAGACGGGCTCAAACCAGACTAAACCAAACCAGTGCATTTAGGTAAGGTTCCGGGGAGTTCAAAGGTTTGCTTCAGTTTGACAAATTTCAAACAAAAAAGTAAGTCTATTTGAAAGGTATAATTCAACCAAAACCAAACCAATACACATTTCTTCTTTTATCATTTTGCTCTGTATTATATATTGCATTAGGCAAGGGAAGCTTTAATCAGAGTATTCATAATGTCATAAGAAGAACAGAAAAGAAGGATACATGTAGCTAATCCAAATATTATTAGGAGTGAGGTTTACATGAAGATGAGATGATTGTATTGCTTACCGTCATTTCCCTTTTCAGTAGCGTACATGCATAGCACTGTGTTGGTATTCCTCATTTTGATTTAGTAACTTTGTTGAACAATTTAATTTTATGTGAAATGAGTTGGTATTCCTCATTTTGATTTAGTAACTTTGTTGAACAATTTAATTTTATGTGAAATGAGTTGTTTTATATGGCTCAATGACCGTATCTACAGTAGAGGCATAAACTGACAACCTAATTCATGGTTCAAATAGAAGACAAGAAAGAAATTACCTCTAGGATGTCTTGAGAGAAACTTCAATATCTCGTCAATTATAATGACCTGAAAGTTTTTAGAAAGCCTCAGCTTAAATTTGTGACAAAGAGATTCTTCAATGAGCCATAAATGTCAAGCGCACGAAATTTCGAGGTGCGACTGAATATCTAAATGAAAAATTAGAAACACTATTTCTGTCTATAGAAGATGAAGCAGAATATCAACATCCAGCATCTATTACAAAATTAATTCCTTGAGGCAATAGAAAGCCTGAAGCATGCAGCCAGTCTGACATGAAAATTTTCTGTCCTAATACTAAGAAGTCACTACTAACTTAGGACACCTATTGGACATTTCTTTGTTTTGTATTCCATTTTTTGAATTATTAAGTGAAGGACTTCTTTCTTTCTTCTGGACATTGCTAGCCTAAGATACTAGTACTAATCTAACGATGATATTGTAGGTAGCTATCGATCACTAACATCATAAATCATATTTTATCATTGACTTGTTTCTATCATGAGCTTAAGATGATATATTTTCAGACTGCATTAGTAAACTAAATCGTTCATTTATGAAACTATAATATTCTACTTTAAAACATTCTGAACAAAACATCAGAGACTAAGTAATGGACACACCAGACTTACACAACTATAATATACTATTACAATCATTATGAACACAATATCACAGAAAGACATAGTCATTGACACACCAGTGTTACACGTTGTGTGTGTGTGTGTGTGTTGAGTTGGCGATATTTCTGTCCTAATAATTGGATATTTATGGTGTCAGCACATCTGTGTCAAGTGCATGTCCTGTATACATGCTTCCTAGTATATATTTGAAATATTAAGGGAACTCAAAAAACTCCAATCAGTCTCAAATATCTAAACGAGACAAGAGGGGTGCTTAAATAAGGAACTACCATGAATACTTTGACTTATAATAAAATAAACGAGGTGAAGAAAATAGTGCTTACGGGGAAGGAAAGACACAGGACAATTCTCCAGTCTGACCATGATAATGGAGTGACCTGCATCAAATGGAATATACCAACTAAATCTCTAATATAAAGAATTGTGTCGATCATAAATGGTGCATAATAAATGATATATACACGTATTGAAGATGATGTCATAGAACATATACTTACTGAAAAAAGTATAGACAGCGGCTTAATGTACAAAATTAGCATGTGCAGAAACATAGTCAGAAATATTGAACCAACAAGCCATAAATTACTCCGGGGTGTAACGACACTGAAAGTATACAAAAGAGTTAGTACCCGACCAGCTAATAATAAAGGTAAACAAGAGAAATCATACTTGAACATCTACAAAAAATATATATGAAAGATTTCAAATGTAATTATGAATGTAACATCAGCAGCGCCAGCAAGAAGCAGTTACTTACAGAAGGGACTGATTCTCACTAAGGTTGTTTAGGGCATTGAACATCTCAACAACAACTAATACGGTCATTGAAACTGTTGATGGATGCCGATCTTCAAAGATGCTGCAGGGGTATGGAGTTTCTCTAGTTGAACAGGTATCAAAGTTAACCTAGCAATACCACGAAAATTTAAGACTTCATTATCAGATTAAGAATGAATACACTACAATAAAATTGAGAATGTTCAAAAAGTGGCATTCACTCAAGAGAGACACTGGCATAGAGTACATGCAGTAAGGGCTGCTAGATAGATCAAACTCCTTGATCGGGTTCTTCTCGAGCCATTGTAGATGCAGAACTCGTGGGAAAGTGTCACCCACACCAACCCAGTAGGTAGCAGGAGACCATATAGAATTCCATACTAGTTAAAATATTATCTTTTCTACTAATTACCCTTAACTGTTTGTATATGTTAATATGTATTTGTAGGAACCTACTTGTAAGTGTAGGAAAAGGTCAGGAGGCTCTGTAAAGTCTCTTGTATATAGATAATACAAGCACCCAACCGTAAGAGTGTCAATTGTCCCCCCCCCCCCCCCCCCCCCATTGTTTTCTTTTCTAGATGGTATCAGAGCAAGGGAAAACCTTAAGGTATCAATTTCTACAAGGAAGTCTTGGTGAGTGGTCCTCGCGATCTGAGAGTGAAAACAACAACAGCGTGCACTTCTCCGTCGCACTACAGTACATGTACTTGCGCGACGGCCACAACAGTACCGGCACTACAGTCTAGTACCGCGCTACAGTACCGCAACGGCCACAACAGTGGCTGCTGCTCTCTCTCCGATTGGAGTTGGGTCTTACCCTTTTAGGGCATCCTTCCTCTTGGTCCTAGCTGCCATAAGGTGCTTGCGGCTAGCCCCTACGCCTCCGTTTCGTCTCCATATCAAGCTTGCATCAGGCTGCTGTCGACGGCCTTTTATCAGAGCTTTTTTTCCGGCTTCAATAAAGACGGCGCGAGGGGCTGTCCCCCCCCCCCCCCAAAAAAAAAAAAAAAATCTGGTCTAAAGGGGGCGTCCCTACCTTAACTTCATTGTCTTAGAAGGTCAAGGGCATAAGGAAATCAAGGAGGGCACAGCGGGTCTTTGTATACCATTTTGTCACTGACGGAGTACTATAGCATAGTACTGTAGCATGCGGTTTCTTGGTCGAATTTTGTCAATTCAGTTCATTGTTGCTGCCAAAGTCAAGTTATTTCTACTAGAGCACCCCTCCACGTGCAAGTGGTCTCTCTTAAAAATTGCTACCTGTCTTCACGAAAACTTGTACAAGTGGCCTTGCAATTCCGTGCTAATATTCAGATTCTGACTCGGAATGATGTCAAAGAAGAAAGAAGTTATGTATCATGTGATCTTGTCTGAAGAGTACTCACAATTGATGCGCATCCGAGCTTCACAACAGTCTACGCCTTTAGTTGCCTCTCTTGTTCCAAGGGTTACTACTTCAGCATGTAGCTCTCAGGCTTCTAATGCAGCTATGTCCAAGTCCGATTGGGTTCTTGAATTAGGTGCAACCGATCACATCACGGGGGTATTAGATATATTCACCACCTATGCCCATAAGCCTAACCTATCTGGTGTCACTCTTGCAGATGGCTCTATTGCCTCCGTTAGGGGAACTGGAACGGCGTCACCAACTCCACAAATATCCCTTCCATCTACTTTTTTCATTCCTCATTTTTCTTTTAATTTATTATCAATAAGTAAATTAACTTGTGTTCTTCAAGCCTTTGTTACGTTCTTACCAGATACTTGTCTGATACAGGACTTGAAGACAGGGGACACCATTGGCGAAGGTATGAATTGGCCGGCCTCTACTACTTGCAAAGGTCACCTATAGCATGTGTCATAGCTTCTCTTTTTGTGGCGCATAGTCGTTTTGGTCATGGATCTTTTGATAAGCTCAAGGTCTTGGTTCCAGGTCGGTCCAACCTGGAAAGTATGCAATGTGAGCCATGTCAGTTAGGGAAACATACAAGGTCCCTCTTTAGGTCCAAACAGAGTCAAAGAACAAAGTCTACTTTTGACTTCATCCATTCAAACATCTGGGGACCAAGTCCCGTTCATGGTTGTATAGGCGGCTAGGCGACCAGGCAGAGGCCCAGGCGTTTTCTTATATATTTATTTATTTAATAGATATATGTAAAATTTATGATAAATAAAGTTAAATGAGTAGATGATTAAATAATTTCAGAATCAGTGCATAAATAAACACAAATCAGTAGATAACTTAATAAAAAATTGTAGATAAATAAATGCAAATAACTAGATGAATAAATACAATTAAGTGGATAAATAAATACAAATCAGTTGATAAATAAAGTTACATCACTAGATGATTATATAATTTCAAAAGCAGTACACAAATAAATTCAAATGAGTAGATAACTAAATAAAAAACAGTATACAGATAAATTTAGATGAATAAATACATAAGTAGATGATATAATACAAATCAGTTGATAAACTAATATAAATCAGTAGATGATTAATTCATTCCTAAATCAGTACATAAATAAATACAAATAGTAGACGAATAAATACAATAAATACAAATCAGTTGATAAATATAATTAAATCAGTTGATAAATAAAGTTAAATGAGTAGATGATTAAATAATATCAGAATCAATACATAAATAAACACAAATCAGTAGATAACTAAATAAAAAATAGTAGATAAATAAATACAAATAAGTAGATGGATACATAATGTTAAGCGGATAAGTAAATACAAATCTGTTGATAAATAAAGATACATCAGTAGATGATCATGTAATTTCAAAAACAGTACATAAATAAATTCAAATGAGTAGAAAACTAAATAAAAAACAGTAGACAAAAAAATACAAATAAGTATATGAATAAATACAAATCAGTTGATAAACTAATATAAATCAGTAGATGATTAATTAATTCCTGAATCAGTACATAAATAAATACAAATAGTAGATGAATAAATACAGATCAGTTGATAAATAAAGTTAGTTGATAAATAAAGTTAAATAAGTAGATGATTAAATAATACCAAAATCAGTAAATAAATAAACACAAATCAGTAAATAACTTAATTAAAAATATATAAAAAAAGCCCAGCAGCAGCCTAGGCGCCGCCCAAGCATCCGCCCAGTCTGTTCAGGCTGCCCAGAGGCCTAACTAGACTGGGCGCCTGGGATTGGGACCCTAGGCGAACGCCTGGGGCGCCGCCTGGGCGAGCGCCCGTACAACTCAGGTCGTGTTACTTCCAAGCTTGGTTATAAGTATTTTGTTATCTTAGCAGATGATTACTCGCATGCTACATGGATTTATTTGATGAAAGAAAGATCTGAACTCTTGTCTATATTCAAATCTTTCTGTGTGGAAGTAGAAACTCAATTTAAAAAGAAAGTGTGTACCTTTTGATCGGATAATGCTAGAGAATACTTCAGCCATGACTTCACTCATTTTACTACCACCCATGGCATCAACCACCAGACATCTTGCCCACATACACCACAACAGAACGGAGTGGCTGAAAGAAAGATTTGCCATATTGTTGAGACCACCCACACTCTTCTTCTTCACATGCATATACCTAAGAAATTTTGGGGTGATGTTGTTCTTACTACTACTTATCTCATTAATCACATGTCGTCATCTGTCCTTTAGAATCACATACCTAGTCAGATTCTTCATCCTATGAAGTCATTGTACCATTTTCCACAGAAGGTGTTTGGTTGTGTTTGTTTTGCCCATTGCCTTGGTCTTGTAGTGGACAAGTTGGGTCCCAAGACTACCAAGTGTCTTCTTAGGTTACTCTAGAGTGCAAAAGGGGTATAAGTGTTTTCATCCTACCTTACTTCGCTTCTGTGTCTGCTGATGTCACCTTCTTTGAAGACACACCCTTCTTTTGTGATAGTGCGTCAATGACACCAGTCGTTGTAGAGGTCTTGCCTCTTCATGTTGTTAATTTGTTATTCACTTTGTTGTTCCTTTGTCTAATGTGAATGGTAGTCCGCATGATGTTGTTCCACCCAGTTCTACTAGGCCACCAATCACTTACTTATATACTCCTTGTACGGGTGCAGGTGGACAATCTAACTCAGGTACTAATGCAGGAGGAGCAGAGACACCAACCAATTCATCTCCTTCTCCAAATGCTTCCTTGTCGGGAGGTCAGGTTTCTCCACCTCCACATCAGGATCTTCCTGTTGCTTTAAGGAAAGGTGTTAGATCTTGCACTCCTAAAAATATTCAACATTCCATTTCTAACTTTGTTTCATATAGCCATCTTTCACCTTCATATTTTGCCTTTATTTCTTCTATATCCTCCATCTCTATACCTTCGTCTATTTCAATTGCACTTGATCACCAATGTTGGTGTCATGCTATTGATGAGGAGATGCCATCTCTTCACCTTAACAAGACATGGTCTCTTGTTTCATGCCCACATGACAAGTTTGTTGTTGGATGTCGCTAGGTTTACACTGTCAAAGTGGGTGCAAATGGATGTGTTGATTGGCTCAAGGCACATTTAGTTGCCAAAAGTTACACTCAGGTTTATGGCAAGGATTATTCAGAGACCTTCTCTCCTATAGCAAAGATGGCATCTGTTTGCATTTTCTTGCCTCTAGTTGCTACTCACTCTTGGCCTCTACTCTAACTTGATATTAAAAATGCATTTTTGCATGGCGATTTAGATGAGGAGATTTATATGGAGCAACCACCTACGTTTGTTGCTCACAGGGAGTCAGATCTTGTATGTCGTCTTTACAAGTCTCTATATGGTCTAAACCAGTTGCCTCGTGCCTGGTTTGGCAGATTCTGTAGTGCTCTTTGTGAATTTGGACTCCATAGATGTACCAAAGATCATTCAGCCTTCTACAAAAGATCTGGGAGCATTTTCCTGGTGGCATATGTCGATGATATTGTGATTATTGGGATGACAAGAATGGAATTGCACAATTAAAGCTCTTTCTGCACGGTCAATTTCATACATAGGACTTGGGAAGTCTTAAATATTTTTTTGGGATTGAAGTTGCCAAGTCTAAGTTTGGGATTGCAATTTTACAGAGGAAGTATGACTTAGATCTTCTCATTGAGACAGGGATGCTTGGGGCTCGACCTGCTGATACTCCAATGGATCCTAAAGTCAGACTATCTATGGAGCAGGGAGAGTTACTTGATGATCCTTAGAGGTACAGGCAGCTTGTTGGGAAGTTGAATTACTTGACTGTCACTCAACCCGACATTGCCTTTATGACTAGTGTTGTTAGTCAGTTCATGATAAGCCATGCAAACGTCATATGGAGGTTGTTATGCACATTTTGAGGTATCTCAAGAAGTCTCCTGGCAGGGGACTTCTTTATCAAAATCATGGACATCTACAGGTACAAGGTTTCTCAGTGCAGATTGGGTTGTATCTAGCATCTATAGGAGGTCTATTTCTGGTTATTGTGTGTTTGTGGGAGGAAATGTCATGTCTTGGAAGTTGGAAGGGTAAGAAGCAAACTGTAGTAGTAAGGTCCAGTGCAGAATCAAAGTATAGAGCTATGGCCCTAGCAACATGTGAGTTGTTATAGATTCACCACTTGTTAGAGGAGCTTGGTTTCATGCAGGAAGCTCCCATGGACTTAAAATGTGACAATCATGTTGCTGTCCACATTGCCCTAAATTGTGTCTTTCATGAGAGACCGAACATATTGAAGTTGATTGCCATTTTCAGCGAGAAAAGATTCAACAAAAGTTGATTCAGTTGTCACCGGTCAGATCAAAAGACCAGTTAGTTGATTTGTTTACAAAGTCCCTGAATGGTTGTCGAGTCTGATACTTATGTAACAAGTTGGGAACATATGATATATATGCTCCAACTTGAGGGGGAGTGTTAATATGTATTTTTATGGACCTATTGTAAGTGTGGGAAAAGATCAGGGGGCTATGTGTAAAGTCTAAAGTCTCTTGTACATATAATACAAGCAACCGACCGTAAGAGTGTGTTGAGTGTTCTCCCGCCATCATTTTCTTTTCTAGAGTACAGAAAACACACATGTAAAATGGACATCTTAAGAAAGTATATATGTAGACCTGTCAGATGGCTGGGTGAGTTGGGTTTGGATTGGGTCACTCTGGGTCTGGGCGTGGGTTAAAAAGACCCCATGTGAAACAAATGAAATGATAACATACCCAAACCCGACCTTGTGGGTAGCGGGCCAACCTTCGGGTACCCATATAATGTGTACAATAAAAAAGATGATGACAGTTTCAAGTTGAAAATGAAAGGGAAAAGGGTTCATTAATTTTTTATTCAAATATAGAAAAAGGTAGACAAACCATCCAAGGTGTTTGATGTTAAACACAACTTAATATCTATTATTTTATTTAAGCATAAAATTGAAAGAAAAACAATGATGCCTAACTTCTGCGGTTTGATTTAACATGAAAAGGAAATGATATAGATGTTGCAATTAGCATAATATACCACAATAACAACAATAAAATTCATTACATATCGCAAACATCCCTAATATAGCACTAGCTTATGGTTATCTATTGTAAAATTGAAAATAAGGAGAACAATTGTAGTGATTGAATACTAGTAGAAAACTACCTGCTCAAAAACATAGACAACAAAATAGAGCAAAACCATAGTTTTCTATCAAAAAAAAAACAAACAAAAAAAAATCGACCATGGTTTTTAGACTTTTCTTATACTTTTTACATTTAACATTAAATGTGTGACATTTCTTAGAAGTCATACATGTTTCATATTTATATATATTTTATAGTTCGTTAGGCTCCCGCGAAGACACCCATGGATCACCCACGAGACACGCTAAATAAACAGGTGGGTATGGGTTCAAATTATTTTAAAGGGTGGCAAATTAGGTCACACTGACCCAACTTAAACGGGTCGACCCGTGGATGCCAACGAATTTTGACCCAATTTGACATGTCCACATATGGGAGTGAATATAAGGAACAAAATTTAACTATATATATATATATATATATATATATATATATATGTCAAATAAGAAAAGACGGCTAATGGTGGTATTAGATAGGAGAAACCATGCTCCTATAAATAGGAGAACAGGGAAGCATACAGGACATAAGACAACCCTAATGGGCCAAGACACTTAGGCCCATATAACAAAGCTACTAATAGCATAATAAACAGACTCTCTAACACTCCCCCTCAAGCTGAAGTTAGGAGAATCCCAAATCAGTTTGCAAACATAGAGTCAAACTAGAAAATAAAGAAACAAAACAAAAAAAGATAAATCAAGCCCATACAAAAATTTTCTCCCCCTCAATATTACATTAAAGCACTCAAACACTCAGACACCCCCTCAAGTAGATACTCCAAGCAAGCAGGTAGGTCGCAGAAGCTTCTCGATCATCTAGAGCAGAAATAAGCAGCATCACAATCATTTGGAGCAAAAGATGGAATAGCTAATAGGCACCAAGGTCTTCATCAAAGTCGTCGTCGTAGTAGCCAGAGAGTGCTGGATCACAGTAGCAGAGCCCAGAGAGTGCTGGATCACAGTAGCAGAAAGCTGACGTGCCAAAACACGGACATGCCAGAGAGTGCTGGCGTACAACAGCAGAAGTGGACGACGTAGGCAGATAGAAGATCGGTAAGCAGAGTAGCAAGCAAATAAATAACTCCAGTAGACGAAGCTCCATGTAAAGTCAGCAACAAATGTCTTCATCATCTTCCCTCTTTACACAATATCCATCACAATAGCAGACGTCAAGGTCCAGAGAGTGCTGGTCCACAGTAGACTAGAAAGTCAACGTGCAAATAAAGCACGGACAGCAGAAAGTGCAAAAGCACAAAGCAACAAACAAAATGGGCTAATCATAGCACAAGTAGTAAGAAAGACGTCTGAATATGTAACTTCATAGCAGCAGTCGAGGTAGATGATGAATAAGCAATAATAGCAGAAAAAGCACCAAATAGCAGCAACAAGAAGATCCATAAAACAACAATCGAAGTGGCATGAATATCCATATAGATAGCAGCAGAAAGCACCACATAGCAGCAACATGAAAATCCATATAGATAGCAACATATATATATCTTCTTCTCTTTCTTCATCACTCCTCCATCTCATCTCTTCCTCTATTTCTCCCCCTCACACCAACCACGGAGAGAATCAAGAGTGGATGGGGTGGATAATGATAAAGGAACAATCCAGAAAGAAATATAGGTTGTAGCACTGTTAGGAGGTTTGGGGGGCGCGGCCCCCAATTAGGGGGTCTACAAAGATTTTCAAAGAGAAATAAGCACAAATCTTCATAAAGATGCCATTTAATAGACCAGGAAGATTGAAGAAGAAAAATAAGTCAAAACATCTAACTTAATGTGTGCGTCCCTGCAATTTTGTGCCATTTTTGGCAGAGTAACAGATGAAGCTTGCAGTTGTCACTCTTAGGCATGGATTGTGGTGCCAATTGTCCTCAAGCGGTCGCCTCTTGTAGCAGGTTATGAATAGAAAATCATGTTGACATTGTTTGGAAAGATTACTTAGGGTCGGGACCAATAATCAGATATGCACAGCTCCTTCAAATCAAGTTGCCACATTGGAAGCCTTGCGAGTTGCGAAGGGGCATTGAGAGTGCCTGCGGAAAGGGCATCGGGAGTCACTTGTTGTTGTATCTTCGTTACTGAGTCAACTGTTGGAGGCGGAGGGCGAGGCAGGTGACGGAGGACAGGAGCCAGTAGAGCATGATGGCCGACGACAGCGAAGAGGATGGCGATCCAGTACATATTGATAAGGACCACCAACAGCAACAGCTTCAGCGCACTTCTGGAGCACAACGACAAGACCCTTGCAGAGGCCCTCTAGTCCGGGGAGGATCAGGAGTAACAACATCACGCCTCCTCCCAGACGAAGTATCCCGTGAAGCGACAATGGTTATGGAAGGGAATCAGGTGTGATAGCGGCAGGGTTTAAGGATTGGGGGGTACGGGATCGGGTTGCGGGGTTGAGGGGTATGAAATTAGGTTGCAGGAGGGTGGTCTTGAGCAGGCTTCGACTGGCCTGTTGTGCGCAAGGGCGGGGGTTAGACGTGAGCGGCTAGGGATCCCTCTATTTTACTTCGGAGAGCGTTGACTCTCCAGGCACGCAAAGATGAGGAGCGTTGTGCACGGTCGACGCTTGTAGGAGTCGATGAAAGCAATGCCCGGCGGGCAGCCAAGTTAGGCCAAGAAGGCGGCGGCCGCCCGCAGGCATAACGATTTCTTTTGGTCTCCTTTAGGACTAAGGTTTATGGATCACTGCTCTGATACCATGTCAAATAAGAAAAGACGGCTAATGGTAGTATTACATAGGAGAAACCCTGCTCCTATAAATAGGAGAACAGGGAAGCGTACAGGACATAAGACAACCCTAATGGGCCAAGACACTTAGGCCCATATAACAAAGCTACTAATAGCATAATAAAACAGACTCTCTAACAATATATATATATATATATATATATATATATATATATATATATATATATATATATATATAAAGGAAATACACAGCTTTCACACATAGATGCAAGGCTTGATAGAAGCTGAGAAAGGGGATGCTATGTGGAGTTCAATGTGGTCTATTGTCATGACACAGCCTTTGAATAGGAGACAGGTGGATGCATCAATAGTTTTCTGTTTACCTTCCTTTGACGGCTCAATGAGAATATGACCATAATCAACGGAGTGAGGAATGGAAGTATTTGGATGCATGCATTAACCCAAGGAACAGGTTTAAGGACTCGCCTTTGGCATCGGACGAAATGAGGGAAGTGAAATTTGACAGGCTTAACACCCCCCCCCCCCGCCCCCCAACTTTTTTTTGTTCGGGGAGGGGGTGTCAGATTTTTTGTTTTTGCTTTTACAGATATATAGAACCTACTTCCTTGGCAAATTTGTATCCTAGTTCTAATACATTTCATATAATGTAGCAGCAGGTGTAAGTTCAAAGGCTCCTTATTGTGATTAAGTTTAATAACATTTAAACGTAATAAGTTGCCAAGTTTTCAATTTGCAGAATAGGACAAGCATTAGATTAATCCTCAAATTATCAAGCCATGACAAGAGGCAGCACCTTTAAAACAAGAACATGCAATAATTCAAATTCAAAGACGGATGGTTACCAACTCATGGTAAGGCAGTTTTGGGCCATGATCCGCATAAACAAACCACCATACAAATCCAGCAATAGTAGCAAGCCCTACATAAGCTGCATTGCAAGAACAATACAAAAGCAGGTTCTTAGCATAAATGAGGTAATTAGCTAATGGACAATCAGAGCTCAGAATGGTGAGAATGAGAAGTGCAGGGAGATAAGCAAAAGAAAGAATTGAGGAAGTGCAACTGTGATCTACAGTTAAGAGTAAGTAGCCAGCAATTACAGAAAACTAATTTCCTTTGGACAACAAAAAAGCATCTGGTGAATCAGGAATTAACAATAAAGTGAGATGCTTACTTCAAGACCTCATATAACTAGAATTAGTGACACAGTGGGATCTATCACAAACTCGACTACTATACTATTAGCATAGTTATACGGTCAGCTTAGTAGATCCATCTAAACAAGATATGCAGGACAGCTTTAACTCTAGATAAATTACTTATTTCTTGTCAAATGCATTTACACACATAAATATGATGCAGAACTGAAAAGAATAAAAAAAAAGTACTACTATACCTCCAATAACTAAATAGCGGAAAAATAGCCATCCACTGACTACAGCGTCGCTAACCTGAAGTTCAAATTAGAAACAGGTGAAGCCCAATACAAGACTATGGAAATCTGAATCTATGACAATTCGCATGCTAGAATGTGGAAAAATGTAAGTGTTTGAATGTAAAAAAATAAGAGTCTTAAGGTTACAACATATTGCAAAAGAATTTCAGAAAATCACAGTTTGACGCCTACATATCTTTAGTTTTGCCCAAGAATCTAAGCAGACATCAAATTCCATTAGCTAAGGAATTACAAACAATATAACTATTATCTAGTACCGACAAGAATACTGACCTAAAAACAGCTTACATCTCATCACTAAATCACAATGTCTAGTTAGATCTGACAAGGTCGGACATACATTCAAGGATGAAACTTTGCATATCACTGCTCTTGTTCCTCCTATGTCAAAACAGGAGATGTCCACTTGTCCACCTATACACGTCTACAATGCTGCAGGGAGCCTCATGTTACAGGTGTATTTAGAGGTCAGTACCTCAGCTGATGACTCTGATCCGCCCACTGCTCTAAGAAAAGGTACTATGTGAAGCACCATTGTTCTAAGAAAATGTAAAATGCCAACCCAAGCCATATATCTCCGACTGTGGCCTATGAGTGTATTTCTCCATCTTATTATGCTTTTCCCTCTTCTGCATTTTGTATCAGTCATAAGCATGTCCCTAGGACAAGTGATCATTCAGGATGATGTTCCACCATAGAAGATGAGATGCCAACTTCAAGGTAGAATGGTACATGGCCCTTTATTTCATGACCACCTGAAAAGATGTAGTGGTTGGTTGCAGGTGGGTTGTTGGGATAATGGTGGTGATGAGAGACCCGAACAACAAGGCCTAACGAGCTTGTTGCGGAGATGCGGAAGCGTGAGATCGAGCAATTCAAACCGAATAGGTACGATAAAGATCAACAACGAACAAGCAAGCAACCACAAAGACGAGATTTATAGTGGTTTGGCAAATTCCCAATGTGGGAGCCTACATCCACTAGTAGAGATGATATTATTGATAGAGAGATTACAAAGATAACGAATACAGAAGAAAGAAGAACCCGATCCCATTTTACACCCAAAAGCCAACTGTAGAAAAAGACGGTTGCTTGGAGAAGAGCTCTTCGAGGCTTGAAATCCTAAGGAAATCCCTAGGTGCGTCTGTGGCTTTACGTCTTTGAAAAACGTCTCTTCATGTCTCTTCGTTGCTCTTCATGATTGGGACGAGTTGGGGGTCTATTTATAAGAATAGGACCCATATCCATAGTCCCAAAGTCATTAGGTTGTTTTCCGTTTGCTTACGGATTGACAAGATTGCAGATGGTCTGTAACAAAGACTATATTTTCATTTCAGCAACATTTACAGTCCATCATATATGGTCCAACTTCACTGTGAAAGCAAATACACTCTAGGAAGACCATATATGGTCTTAAGTAATGACCGTAAATACACCAGTAGGTGCCCAAAACACATCTTGAAGATACCGAGGCTTGGTGTAGATGCTCGGTTCATCAAGGAAGCTTTTCTAGAGAGTTTAAGACACTCTGTCAACAAACTCCACCTTGTCTTCAACTCAAAAACGATGGAGTAGGAAAGCACTTGCAATCTTCTCCAATATCAAAAATTGATTAAGAATACCATCTCCTCCACATGCCCTACACGACCAAAGTTTAGGTAGAAAGAAGACCAGATAATTTTGAGCAAAGCTCAAACTTAGCTAACGGAAGAGTATTCATCATCATGTCGGCTAGATCCGAAAAATCACTGTCATCAGAAATAACCGCCTTGTTATGATAATCCATATGCATGGAGACTGGTTTGCAATTTGTCATGCATGTCTCTACAAGAAGGTCTAGAACATATTTTCACTGAGAGATTTGTGCCTTTCTTGGAACGTAGAAACTCTATTCCAAGAAAATAACAAAGATTGTCCAAATCTTGTCTGAAATTGTGTTTGTAGCCACTTCTTAAGATGTGATATGCCAGTAAGATCATCAACTAAGATGACAATCTCGTCCACATATACAACTACAATTATAGTGCCACGAGAGGATTTGCACACAAATTAAGAATGATCAGTAGAAGACCGAATGAACCCAAACCGTATAAGTGCAACACTAAACTTATCAAACCATGTCTGTGGTGATTGCTTCAAGCCATACAAGGATTTCTTCAATTTGCACACTTTCTGACACACCCCCTAAGCAACATACCTAGGAGGTTGCTCCTTGTATACCTCTTCAAGATCACCATGAAGAAATGCATTTTTGACATCCAGCTGGAGAAGAGGCCAATCATAATAGTAGTAATAAAAATAAGGATCCGTACATAATTTAGTCGGGCAACAAGCTCAAAGAAGTCCACTCCATGTGTCTGAGTGTACCTTTTGGCCATCAATCAAGCCTTCAAGCGGGTCAATAAATCCATCCAATTTTTGTTTAACAATATACACCCGACGACACCCTGCGACAAGCGTCCCAGGAGGAAGATCCACCAAGTCCCAGGTGAATTTCTCGTTAAAAGCTTTCCACTATTCATGGCTTGGACCCATCCATCATGTTGGGCTGCTTCTGCATATGAGCGAGGAATAACTATAGAATCTAATTGAAGAGAAAATGTGTGTTGCAGGTGACACATGGGATAAGTAACAGACACTAGAGATAGGATATCGTATTGTGCAAGACTGAACAACTTTACGAGCTACAACTAGAAGGTGCAAAAGTCTGAAATAGAAGTATCAAGAGAACTCTCAGTATGAACAGGTACCTACCTCAGGAGTACCCAATGATGACCAGTCAATCTGATGGACTGATGTTGCTACATCTTCTGGGCGATGCCCTGCTCGCTTGGTGTAAACCAGAGGAAAAGGTTGAATAGGTGGAGGTGTAGGTGGCAGTAGTGTTGGTGGTGATATAATAGTAGTATCTAGCACACTCTCATCATTCGACACAGGGTGTGGTGGCTCTTCTCTCTCACTCTATCATTCTCAAAAGTAAGTTCACTCTCATGGTTTTGCTTCCCCTCACGCTAGACAGAGTCACTAAAGAACAGAGTGGACTCATGAAAAGTAATGTCAGCCAACACAAATATATGACGCAGACGAGGACAATAACATTTGTACCCATTTAGTGTGGGAGAATATCCCAAAAAGACAGTGCAGACTGCGCGAGGAGACAACTTGTCTATACTTGGATCAAACACATGAACAAACATAGTGCAACCAAAGATACAGAGGGTACAAGAAAAGCTTGCTTGTCTGGTTGTAAAATAGAAAAGGGGGCGGCCCCATGCAAAGACAGAATATAGTTGACGATTAATCAAGAAACAAGCAGCGAGAAGAGCATTAGACTAGAACTTCTTTGGCATAGACATGAAAAAGTAGTGTATGAGCTAACATCAAGTAAATGACGATTTTTTCTCTTAGCAACCTTGTTTTGTTGAGGTGTATGAGGACAAATTGTTTGGCAAATCACGCCAATAGAATCACAGAAACTAGAGATAGCCTTTTGAACATACTCTAAGGCATTATGAGTACAAAGAATTTTTATATGACTATCAAACTGGACTTCTATTATTTGATGAAACGTTTGGCTGGCCAACAAACTTCATCTCAAGACTTAAGTATTCCTAAGTCATTCAGGAGAAATCATTAATAAAAGAAAGAAAGTAATGAAAGCCATTGGAACTCAGTTCTTTAACATGAACCCAGACATCACTATAAATAAGATCAAAAGGATGCTTAGAGCGTTTTATAGTACAACTAGTAAAAGAAACACGATAATGCTTGCCCAGTAGACAAAACTGACATTCGATAGACTTTACTAAAGATAACATGTGAACAAGCTTCTAAATACTCTGTAAGGAGGGATGTCCATAGCAACAATGGCATTGTAAGGGAGAGCAATTGAGGACGATAGATGTGGTGGAAGAGATTTGGCAAGTTGTGAGATCACCTTCAAAGAATTACAAATCACCTTTTATAGATCCCCCACCAATCATCTTCCAACTCCTAGGATCTTATAACATGAAGAAGGGAGACCTAAAATATCACGAAGCAGTTTAAGGAATCACCCAACTTAGCTACAAACATTAGATTAAAAAGAAAGTTTGGTACATAATGTACAGACTATAGATTCAAAGAAGATGACGCAGGTACAGACTCGTAGGAATCTATTCGTCTGACTGATCCATCAGCTAGAGTCACAAAAGAATGCAGGATATATGAATCTGAGGAAAGAAGCATGGATCATATATCGATGATATGTTGGGAGGGCCCTGAATCCACCACCCATGTAGAAGATGGGTGGGAAGCAATAAGTGCTGTCCCTTGGTAACCTGCATCTGAGACAAGATTGGCGGAGGAACCACGAGGAATTTGAGTAGCCTGAAGAAGACGATCATACTCCTCCTTGGAGATAGTATGTCCATGTTCCTGCAAGATTCAAGAACAGTATAGATGGCATTCATCCAGAAAGAATAATTATGTGAGGTGAGCTTCATAGAAATTGATTGATCACTGTAGATTGGTGTAGCAGAAATCATTGGCCTTTCGTCGATTGTAGCAGCAGAAGTTGAGACATGACTACCGGCAACATGCCATGTAGAAATTCTAAGACGTCGTGTAAGTTGCTCACACGTCGTGTGGAGGTCTGACACGTCGTATAGATGTCACAGAGCATGAAACAGGCTTCCGTCGACATGCCATGTCGAAAAATCAACATTCTGTGTAAGATGTCAAAGGCGTGAGAAATAGGTTTCAAGCCGACACGTTGCTGAGCTAGATGACGTGCCGTGTCAGACGATTTTGCTACAAATTTGGACGAGAATTGGTGCCATTAAAGGGAAAGATACCCCGGGAAGACGCATCGGGGAAAAGGATAACCCGGGAAGACGCAGTGGGGGTGACAGGAATTAACACTGTTACTTGTGTAAATAGAGGATGCGAATCTGATACATCAATAGCCCCAAAAAACTTAGGCACTCATCCACGTATAGGAACTACGTCGAGAGGAAAGAAAATGGGAAGGGAGTTGTTCCTCCTCTCTACGGGATAGAACGGGCGGTTCTCCTCTCTTTCAAGCAGCCATCGTGCTTTGGTGGAGACCGAGGGGGACCGGACGACAGCATCCGACTAGAACCGAAGTCGGGGGTAGTGGTGGTGGCAGAGCGGAAAGGAGGTAGAGAGAGAGGAGGGTGTGGTCAGCGGCTAGGGTTACAACCCCAAGGCTTACTCTGATGCCATGTGAAAGTATTGAGCCAAAGCGATGCCCTATTGTAGCGACTAGCCTTTATTATATAAGAAGAGGACATTTACATAATAGACCCAATAAAGAAAGCAAATAAGAAAAGACTACATGAATAGCTTATATTCTCTAACAAAACAACTAAGTGAGAATCAATAGCCAAATTGAGAAAAAATATCTAGGTTCCAAGTCCTAGCAGGTAATGGGTGACATTCATAATATAGTATATAGCCACCAATAGAAAGTAAATTGCAGAAAAAAGAAAAAGTAGAAAAATTGCATGAAGAGTATTAATCCCAAATTAAAAAAGATGTTTTGTACATAATATTGATAACAATAATAAATTGAACATGTGAAAAAAAAAGAACAATGAAACACTTTCATGCCCTACGACCGGCCAAAAAAAACAAGGGGGCAAATTAAGCGAGGAGCGGGTCAAAGGTGCATCCCCTAGGGCGCCTTGACACCTAGGCACCCGCCTTAACAAGTATGATCTGTAGTAGGTTTCGTACAAAATATTAAGCCATATAGGTATATAATTCGGTGATGATCCTATAACCACTCAGACTTTTGTTCAAGAAATGGCCACTATAAATTTGTCTAGAGCTTGGTAGTTCCTATGACCAAGATTTTTCAACGAAACCGTCTGTTGAATTGAACTCTTTGTCAAAGTTTCATCTATAGCAGTTATGAACATATCATTTTGTCTTCCATGTGATCACTTGGCGCTTATTTGACAGGCTTGTATATTTTGTTGAACTTGAAAACCGGTTATCTTTTTCATGTCACAAGATTTCCAATTGCATTTAGTATGAGTTTCTTTAGATAGGTACTATAGATTATCCTTCACTCCATTACAAGCAATGTAGTGAGCTAGCCGGTTTATGAAGGCTTGTATTTTCCACAATGATAATATAGAAATGAAGGATGACAGCGTAGAGATAATGAATTATGATAAACATCATTTGTTAACACGGTGATCTAAAGTTCATTAAAGGAGTGCCCCCTTCTGGCAAACTATCAGTTCCTTTAATGGTTCCTGTCATTATGATCTTAAACCAGTTACCATACCTTATTTGGTTTATATCCTATCCGAACTACCTAAGCTTTTGTACTGATACTTCATGACTTACCTATGATGTAACTTTCCCTATCCTATGAATGAAAAGTATTATCAAAATCTAAAGTTGGTTCTGGATCACAGCAATACTTGGCAGCTGGGAAGCTACAACACAATTGCCACTAATGTGCTTCAAGAAATAATATCTGTCAATTATTAAGTGTAAACCAAAGCATTATAGATGTTAATTAAGTTGTTACATTGTGGTCTTTATAGTAACATAAAATTGAACCGACGGAAAAAGATACTAGGCGTACTAAAACGGTTTAGGCGGCGTCAAAACTCAGAAGCAAGCATCTTATAAGTGCATCAAACCGAGAGTCTAGACATAATCCATTTTCCAGAAAGAAAAAAAATCGGTATTTCAGCTAGTATATGCTTCATATGCCATTTAAAAGCATGATATTTTCTGGGAACATATTGCTTAAAAAAATATTCAAAAAAAATATTCTTGAGAAGATAAAATGCACCTTTTTCATCATTCTGCTATCAAAAAGACAACAGAAAATTTATCCAAAATCAATTCACAGATAAGAATATTATTAGAGGGTTTAGTGCAACTCAAACACAGCAATGTCATGATACCACATTACCACTGAACTTCTGTCACATTGTGACCGTAATGAATTTTAAGAATGAAGTATGAAAAAGGAGGATATACCTTTCTAGGTTTTGACATCATTACATTCGAATCTTGCTTATTGAAGCCTATAGCTGTTGCCGGCAATCCATCTGTTACCAGATTAACCCATAGCAGTTGAACCTGAAACCCATGACTCAGATCACTTGACGGAGTAAAACCAAACTTCTTGATAAAGAGATATATTTCATATTGCCAAGAAAGGTCACATTCAAACAAGAGAACCAAATTTAAGATTTTAATCTTGAGAACAAAAACATGCTTACAGAATTAAGCATTTGTTTAGGAAAATGTATTAAACTATATTCACAGAAACATACGGGAACAAGAGTTTCCGGCATTCCAAGCACAGCTGCCACAAAAATACAGACAACTTCCCCAATGTTTGAAGAAATCATATATCTGATAAATTGCTTTGTGTTATTGTATATAGCCCTTCCTTCAGCAACAGCCTGTTCAAAGCAATAGTCATGATATAAAATGTGTACTTAACCCACTCATAGTTGATAGTTTCCAAAATATGATGTGTTTAGTATGTTGCATTTAGTGTAAAAGGATCATAACCTACCGCAACAATGGATGCAAAATTATCATCTGCCAATACCATATCTGAAGCACTCTGAAAGTAAAAATAAATAGATAAGATAATCTGGAAAATATTACACAAAAGCTTAAAGAATGTTTGAAGCAACTTCCAAAAGATGTCGCAGTAGTAAATGCAAAGCTGAAGCCTCTTAATTGGAGATGCATTTACAAAAAAACTGAATGAGATCTCAACCAAGTGTTACTTCCAGATATCGGCAAATCGGTGTAGTAATTCATGACCACCTATTCGAGGACTCTGTTCACCTTATTATTGCTATGATTTAGTAGATCCAACATATCACCCTTCTTGGTGAATCATAGTATTTGCCACTTACTCTGGGTCATTTTTGACTTTATTCTACTTGTTTCTCTTAAATCTACTGTTGCCCCGACTTTAACACGTGTTCTCGCTTGACACACCTTGTCTCAATCTGACGAACCATCTGTTGTTATCTTCTGACACGTCGTGTCCTATTTACACACACCGTGTCTTATTTTTGACATGTGTCTCTTTCCAGGTGACTATCTACTGCTGTCTTCTGACACACCATGTCCTATTTTGACACGCCGCGTCCTCTGCCTCTGCAGATATCTGTCAACCCTGCACGCGTCGTGTCCTATTTTTGACACGTCATATCTCTGCCTCTGAAGACGTATGTCCTCTCTTGACACGCTGTGTTGCTGGTTTTGGAGACTTTTTGGATATCACTATTGCTCTATGGCTTCTTCTTCTTCTGAGATCATGGAGACACATGCTAGATGTGTCACTTCTGTCAAGTTCAACGGATCCAACTTCATTTTGTGGGCACGATCCTTTCAAAATTATGCTCACTCCTCACACAAACTTGAGCATCTCATCGAACTTCCTCTTAAAGATGAAACGACTGACAAAAAGAAAGCCAAGTATAAGAAATGGGCAAAGTGTGACTCTCAAGTCCTATCTTGGATTCTAAATAGTTGTAAATCCCATGTATCCACCAATCTTCTTTTTATTGACACTGCCAAGGAAGCCTGGGATCATATTGCTCAGATTTATTCCAATAACGGAAATGCCTCCCGAGTCTTTGAACTCTATAAACGCCTGCATTCTCTAGTTGACGAAGCTACATCGTTTGCTTCACACTTTGATACCTTCAAAGGTATTTGGGGAGAGCTCAAACTCCACCATCCGGTATCTACTGATCTTACTAAACTACAAAAACAACAAGATGAATTCCAGCTATGCCAGTTTTTGGCACCCTTGCCTCCCAGCTATGAAGTTGTTTGTCAACAAATCCTTGCATCTGAACCATTGCCCATGCTGGATGATGTTTATCTTCGGCTGTCTCGCTCGGTGTTTTCTACTACCAAAGAAGAGTCAGCTGCTCTAGTTGTTGTTGGATGAGGACGTGGTAAGAGGGACTACTCCTTCTCAGTCTTTTGGAAGAGGGTCTTCTCCTTTTAAGTCTTGGTACTACAACTTCTGTAAACAGACTAATCATACCGAGGACAAATGTTGGAAGAAGCATTGAAAGCCAGAATGGACAAACCAAGTCTCCACTATTGATGTTGATGAAGAATCTACAAATATCTCTAGTGTTGCTACTTCTCAGACGGTAACACTTAAGTTCGTCTGACCTTGACAAGATAATCAAAGCCGCTTCTATCGTTACTACCACGTCTCAGGCGAACATTGCTCAACACCTAGGAAGCACGAACACTTCAAAACAGGTGTCGTACCCGTGTCCGACACGTATTGGACACCCGTACTCCGTGGACACGCCTAAATACGTATTAGACACTTCTCCAGCCGTGTCCAACATTTTTTTTTGTTTTTTATAGGTGGACACGGCTTGGACACGGCCAGGCCCATTTACAGCCCAAAACAGGCTTGCCTTTCCACTAACATAGTCACATAACTAGGCAGCTAAACATGTCTCTGATAGATCAAATCCAGCTCAGTTCGCAAGAGGGTGGCAGTTGTATTCTTGCTGTTCTTATCACATATCTAAGTCCAGAGCAGCAACAACTGGCTCCCTATTCTTGTTTTTATATAATCTCTTGACTCATTCATCTATTCTTGGGCTTGGGGCCTCCCTCTACTTCTGGAAAACTGATTAACTGAGGGAAACTATCAACCTTTATCCATTGTTTCCTTGTTCTATCAATGTTTCTATGTTTATCACTTTCTTGAATATCCAGTTGTGTATTTATATTAATTGCTGCTGTGCATCTAAATAAATTTCTTATGAACAGTCTCAAAATTTATATGACATCTACATTTACTGAGTACTAGGTATCGACTTAAAGACTCTTATGTATGTCTAATGGTCAATATTCCGAAATTCAGCAGCGTGGCACATCATGGGACTGAATCCATGAAGTCTATTCTTAGACTAGGCTACTGGAATTGCAAAAAATGCTTACTCTTTATTAAAATTTCCTATCTTTTTGTCTTTTGATTCTTTTAGACTTCAAAATACACAACTTCAGTTCTTGGGGTTTCTTTATATCATTTCATATGAGTCTCATCATACACATTAAAATCTTGAAATTGAATTCCACTTTTTCGTGTTTCAATATCTCTTATTTAATCTACCGGTCTCTCCTCTTCTTTTTAATTTTTATATCTCGTCATGTTTTGGGTATTACACATTGAATACGAATGGAAGTAAAATTGTCTTTTTTTTAACTTGTATTTGACATAAAAATGAAAAGACCTCTTTTATGGATAATTCTACTTCAATGTTTCAATGTTGTGGTTATACAATCGCCAATTGGTTTCATTTTTTAGCCTTATCTTAAATTAAGTTATATTGTCTAATAATCTATTTTTTATTTCTTATGTGTTATATATATATATATAGTTTAATTTTAAAAAAATGTCGTGTCCATAGCCGTGTCTGTGTCCTATGTTTTCCAAAATCGTCGTGTCCCGTGTCCACGGCCGTGTCTGTGTCCGCTTATGTGCTTCCTTGCTCAACACTCAAGTGATCCTTCTTGTCTTCAAGCTTCTTCTTCTTTGACAAAAGAAGATTGGATTTTTGACTCACGTGCTATGGCTCATATGACTGGTAATAAAAATCTCTTCATGTATCCAAAGAAATCCACCTATCGCTCCCCTGTGCGTCTGACTAATGGATCTACTTCTCCGGTCACTGGAATAGGGGATGTTGATAACACTCTCCTAAAATTTGTTTTGTTTGTGCCCAAATTTCCTTTGAACTTGATGCCACTAAAATTACAAAGTCTTTAAACTACAGTGTAACCTTCTTTCCTTACACTATCTCCATGCAGGATCTCAGGACGAAGAAGACGATTGGTGGAGGATATGAAGGTGGAGATGGTTTGTACTATCTATAGACCTCGTCAACTTTGCCTGCTACTGCTCTTGTGGCCTAGTCTACCTCTCTTTATTAATGGCATCTGAGGCTTGGTCATCCTTCCACCATTAAGTTGAAGTCTTTATATACAAGTTTGTCGTCTGAAAACTTCAAATGTCAGTCATGTAAACTTGGAAAACATCATCGATCTGTGTTTCCTCCTCGTCGTGATAACAGGAGTCCAAGTTTATTTTATTTAATTCATTCTGATGTTTGGGGACCATGTCGTATTGGTAATCGTACTGGTGTGTGATATTTTGGAACCTTTATTGATGACGGGTCTCGTGCCACTTGGCTTTATCTTTTAAAAGATTGTTCTAAAATTTTAGATGTTTTCTCCACATTCTTGAATGAAATAAAGATTCAATTTCCTGCTATCCCTAAGTTTGTTCGCACTGATAATGCTTCTGAATATGTGCAACATGGTTTTTAAAAACTTTGTATCTCCAAAGGAATTATTCATCAAACCTCTTGCCCATACAGTCTACAACAAAATGGTGTAGTTGAAAGGAAAAACAGACATCTTGATGTAGCTCGTATTCTTCTGATTGAAATGAATGTTCCTAAGTTTTATTGGGCTGATGCCATTTTTTAACCAACTACCTCACCAACCGGATGCCTTCTTCTATCTTAAAAAATAAAATACCCTACGAACTTCTCTACCCTCATGAATCAATATTTGCCCGACCACCAAAGGTTTTTGGTTACCTATGTTTTGTTCACAATCATCAACCTGGGCATGATAAATGGTCTCCACAAGGTTTTTGTTGTGTTTCCTTGGTTATTCTCGTATACAAAAGGGGTATAAATGTTATGATCTTGTTGCACGCCGATTGTATGCCAGTGCGGATGTCACCTTCTTCGAAGATACATCGTTCTTCTCTGAGCCTAGTAAACATGCGTCTCTTTCTGATGTGCCACTTCCAAGTGTACCTTCCTTGAACGAGTCTTCTACCCTCATTCTGAAAGTGTATGAGCGACGAAACAAAAGGCCCCCACCTGCAGTATTCCCTGTTGTGACCTCTACTACGACTGATGATCCACCACAAGATGATGGTAATTCTATTGCCTCTGTTCCCGGTTTCTGATTTGGACATTCCTATAGTTTTACGAAAAGGACTGCGATCTAGTGTCAAATATTGTATTTCTCAACATGTTTCTACAAACCATCTCAATGCTACCATGGCACAATTTACTACTGCTTTAGCTACTATTTCTATCCCAATGAATGTTCAGAATGCACTTCTACATCCTGGATGGACACATCCCATGTATGAGGAGATGGATGCACTTCGATCTTGTGGGACATGGGAACTTGTTGACATTCCTACATGTAGCAATCATGTTGGTTGTCGTTGGGTGTATAATGTTAAATATCTACCAGATGGGACAGTTGAACGCCTGAAGGCTAGATTGGTTGCTAAAGGATACACACAAGAATTTGGAGTTGATTACTTTGAGAATTTTCTCCACTAGCTTGTCTTAATTCTGTCTGCATTCTTATTTATGTTGCCATCAATCAAGGATGGCATTTGCATCAGCTAGAAGTCAAGAATGCCTTTCACTACGATGATTTGCAGGAGACTGTCTATATGTCCCAACCTCCAGGTTATGCTGCTGAAGGGAAGAATTCTGGGAACGTGTGTCTCCTTAAGAAGGCTATGTATGGTCTCAAGCAAAGTCCTCGAGCATGGTTTGACAAATTCTCCCTTATACTGCACAAATTTGATTTCACAAGCTCTTAATGTGATCGTTCTATTTTTATCAAGACCACTACTTATGGAATTATTATTCTCATTGTTTATGTGGATGATAGCATCTTGTCTAGTAGTGATGACACAGGGATTGCTGATACAAAGAACTATCTTATGAAACACATTCTAACCAAAGACCTTGGTCGTCTTTAGTATTTTCTTGGCATTGAGGTAGCACACAACAAAACTAGAGTATCTCTATCACAAAGGAAGTATACTCTTGACTTACAAATTGAAATTGGAATGTTAGGGTGTCGACCTGCAATCTCACCTCCGGATCAAGCACATGATTTATGGGTCGAGTCCACTCCACCCTTAGAAGATAAGTATAGCTACAAGCGGTAGGTTGGCAAACTTTTGTCTCGCTATTACTAGACCAGATATATGCTATGTTGTGGGAGATTCTTAGTCAGTTTATGGATTGCCCAAGGCAATGTCACTGGCAGGCTGCAGGTCATCTCCTGAAATATTTGAAGACGACACCTGGACATAGACTATATTATAAACGAAATGGACACCTTGATGTAAGTGGATATTCTGATATTGATTATGCAGGGTGTAAGTATTGGATCAAGGGCTCTAGAGGGGGGGTGAATAGAGCTTCACAAATCTCACAAAATATATTAGACCTTCAAATTATATTAAGTGCAAAAGCCTAAGCATACATCCAATTTGAAGTTCTAACTAACAAGCATAGCAAGAGTGAGAGACAAGAATAGCATACACTTAGACAAAGTGGTTTAGAGTGGTTCCACACTTCAAACTAGAAGTGAGTCAGTCCACTACCTAGAGATGGTTAGTCTCGAGGACTTTGCAATCTTGGTGCTCTTATATTCATTCATAAGATTACAAGACAAAACCATATCCATCCAAGGACTTAATACCTCAAGCAAGGATCTTCAACCTACCGAAGGAACTTACCCACTTGAACCAAGGAGTCTTCGGCCTTCAACAAGGACTTACCCACTCCATCTTCAAGTCTTTGGCCTTCCAAGAATTATCTATCCTTCTTGAACGTCCGCCTTGCCTATCTCCTTCACTCGGAGATCTTGATCACCATGCTTTCTTCAACCTTGAAGAACATCAGCTCCTCCTTCACTCAAAGAAGATCTTCAAGCCTTTTCTTCAATAAGGAAAGGGGGTAGGAAGATGGAGGTGGAGAGCTTTACATGGATACAAGGGATAGCTCTCTTACAACAGATCCTAACTCACTCATATTCACAAATTTGAATTGAAAGTAGAGAGAGAAAAGGGGCTCAAAGCGGTGCAGCACTCTCAACTAGGCTAGAACCAAGCTTTGCAATGGAAGAGCAACCTTGGAATGAACTCCAAGTGGTCCAATTTATAGTTGGGGTGCCCCTTTGAGTTGGGGAACACTTAAGGATGAATTATAGTCGTTTTTGCACAATGCAACAGATCTATTTTCGTCCAAACAAGTCACCAACGGTTAGAATCACTTTTTCTGCATTTTTCGTACAGTACGTTCGGTCGAGATTCAATAAAGGTAACTCAACCGATCGGCTAAAAGACAAACCCAATTTTCAAACCATCGGTCGAGTTTGTCCTAGGGAAACTCGACCGACCAATGAAAATAGCATTTGGTCAGTAACCTGATCGGTCGAGTTCTGTGAATGCACAACTCAACCGATGCACTCTTTAAAGAATTGATCCAGTGGATCGGTCGAGATTGTAACTCGACCGATCAACAGTCTGTGATCAATTTTCTAAAGTTCTCAAAAAGTGATTACAACTTGGTACTAAGTGTCCCACATAATTTTCTCATCATAGTTACAAGTCATATCATAAATACAAGTGATTACAAAATTCTTCTAAGGTCATTTACATGGATTTCCTAATTAGCACACTTGTATTGCTTTTGACTTGAACTTTAGCAAACTAGGGCTTGTGTAATTTGATCCTTTTCATGTACCTAACACCTGAAATCAATCTTGAATACACATATTAGATACATATGAATGGAATGGTTAAGTCATTATCAAAATATGGACAATGTATAACCTATAGGTCAACATTCTCCCCCTTTTTGACAATGACAAACCATTCCTCAAACATATTGAAAAGGATATAGAAATTATACCTTTGCCTTGTGAATTAGGGAGATTTAAGATTTGAACAATGTGAATTGCTCCCCCTCAATCTATGCTTACTTTAACCTGCATAGTTAGTCTATCTACACAAAGCAATTATAGCACACATGTACTATATGGTCCTTTGCAAGTCACATGATAAAACATAAAATGAACAAGAAAAGGATCTCATAAGCAATAAGCAACAATATGACAAAGAATAGCAATATGATTGAGTTTCAAGACATTGAAGTTCTCTCCCCCTTTTGACATTATCAAAAAGTGAGGGGAGTAGAAGAGCATATAATCAGGTCTTCTCCAAACACAATCAAGCAGATATTCAAACATGCAATCTCTTATCATATATCAACCAGAGACGAAAGAAACACACAAGCTAAGTCATAATCAAAATATGGTAAAATATGGCACTAACTCATAGGATATCACTGATCAAGGAGCAAGAGTGCACATAACATAGATTACAACTCAGAAGCATGTTCTCATAAAAGTAGCTACAAACAAGACGCGATGAAAACTGAAGAGAAAAATAGTACATCTCAGATAATGTGCCCAGATGTTTCTAATACAAAATAGCCTAGAAAGATATATATGATCAGCAAACTAGACTAAAGAATAAGAAACAACTAGACATCTAGACTATCTATGTCCACAGCATCATCATCATCATCTCTAGGCTCGTAGTCCTCGTCTCCATCTGAAGGTGCATCAGCAGTGGCTTTCATCACCAGAATCACCACCAGAGCCATCACCATCATCGTCGTCAGCAGCAACAGTCTCAGCATCATCCTGATCAAGCATCTCCTCGTCTACAGGAGGACCAAAACCACGACTGGGCCAACGAGCATTCTGCTCATCTCAAGTCATACCAAGAGCATAGAGCTCATTGGCCTGAGGGAAGGAAGTAACAAAATTGCCAAGACTGGCAAGCAGAGTGGCCAAGGGGCCAGGAGGCAATGGCAGGTAGACGGGAGCAGAACCACCACCAGCAGAGGGTGTGGGAGCAGCAGCGGAAGGCTCGGGGGTAGAATAGTAATGATGGTATGCATAGGAAGCATAACCACTACCGGGGAAAGACTGGTAGATGAGGTATGGGTGTGCACAGGATAAGTTCATGTTTGACATGATTGAACATAAATCCTGGTGCAGGTGCTCCTGAACCTGAAGGTTGTATGCTTGTTGGTGCATCATGTAGCCCATGAGGGTTTCATTGGACATACGAAACAAGGCACGGCTAGGTCAGGGTGGATGAGGAGGTGGAGCTCGGGTAGAGGTGGAGGCAGGGACAGTAGAGGCTGAGGGTGAAGCATCGGGTGTGGTGGAGGCAAAGACAGGCACAGACTTCTGAATTGTGGTCTCACTGATACACACTCCCTTCCTGGCAAGCTTGTAGTGGTAGTCAGAGAAGAGTGATTTCTCAGTAGCGAATTGAAACATACCACATATCAGGGCTGAATAAGGTGGATGGGTGTCGCGGGTGTTCTTACCAGAGTCAAAACAGGTCATATGGTGGAGAATGTATCTTGACCATTTGACTCCGACATTCTCAAGAATGTAGTACATTATGATCGCAGTGTTCTCTGCAATATCCGTTTATTTTTTCTTGGGATGGATGTTGTAGTTGACCACTAGGGCTAATATACGCTTTCTGAGATCCAAGGGAGGAGGAGGGTAGGGTGCTCTTCTTCTTGTAAGGAACATCAGGTTTCTTCGGGTAGCGATGGATATCAGGAAGAGTGATCTCATTCTGTTTGTAGAAACCCTCAGGATCCAAAAGGTCAAAATACTCCCCGTAATCCTTACGCCAGGTGTCATTCTCATCGTCTCCTGAAAAGAAAACATTCAGGATATCTTCAGAAATTTGGAATTTCTTCTCGACGATCATGGATGTAAGGATCACTTGAGTATTCGGCGGGGTACAAGGGAGTCGTAATTCCAACGCAAGTTTGGGTAGAATTCGTGAACTACTTTTGTGCTTGTCATAGAATTATGAAAGCAGTCGCGTTCGACAGCTAGGGCTGATAGGTGATGAACGGCTAGCAACCTCGCCACTTGGTCTATGATAGCTTGACGCCTAGGGCTAGGCTCAAACAAGACTCTAAATGGAAAAGGACTTATAGGAAGAAGGTCCTTATACCTATTTACAGCCTCTATTGAGACAAAGAAGGTCTCATCAAAGGGAACCAAGCGAGAAGACGAACAAGAGGATGGTGCATTGCTAGGGGTGGGTCTCTTTCTTCTATGAGAAGCCATGGAGGCGAAAAGAAGGAGAAGAAGAGAGCAAACGCACAAAACAAACCACCAAAACCGTTCACCTACCAAGGTTGAGCAAGAGAGAAGGTCTAGGGCAGCCTATTTAGGTCGAAAAAGGGCTAGGATAGGGAAGGTAAGGTTTGGGGTTGAGAGCTTAGGGCAAGAAGAAGGGGAATCGGTCGGTTGTTCTATAGTTGAGAGGGAGAATAGTCGGCCGAACCCAACTTAAGTTGGCTTCAGCCCGATGATCGGTCAAGTTCTGAGAGTCAAAAACTCGACCGATTGGTCCATTTCAGAACAACTCTCGGCCATGGATCGGTCGAGTTTGTCCTGGGGGAAACTCGACCGATGGTCAACCTGACCTAAAACCATCAAACTTAATTTCTAGCCATTTGAATGCTAATTAAATTTTTTTTTCAAGTCTATTATGTATGTTGAACATACTTAGGCACATATCACTCATCATTGGGTACTATTTAGCGATAAAAACCCGAAATCCGAGAAATGCCCAAAAAAAACAAAACTAAGCATGACAACAAGCAAATTTTAGCAATTTTAGGCAAGCAAGGTGATTTAAGCATGAGCAAGACATATAGAATAAAAGCAACTAGCTAGATAACATGTCAATATCATCTAAAGCAATTATGAGCAGTTTAGATATTGTTACATTATAGATTTCCTGTTTTACATAAGCATGTTATTTGTTTTGTTATTTTCCTTTATATATGGACCTCTCTGTAATTGTCTCAGTTATATATATATGAGGGTGCACACGTTGTGTAACCCTAAGCTTTTCCGTAAATCCTGACTCTGTCACATGGTATCAGAGCAGGTCGAGACCTAGCCTCTCTCCCCCGGCGCCGCCCGCCCCCCCCCCCCGCGCACCAGCGCCGCCGGGCAGCCGCCAGCCGGGCGCCGCCGGCTCCAGCCGCTGGTCGGGCGCGGCAGGCCGCCGCCGCTGGCATAGCCAGGGCAGCCGCCGCTCCGGCCGGCCATCTCCCACGGGCCGCAGGGTCCTTCCGTAGGCTCCGAGGTCCCGTCTTGACGCCTGGCGTGGTGCACCGCTAGTGCTTGAGCAACCGGTGTTGTTGTTCGCACAGCAGGTGTGCTGCCGGGTGGTCACTTCCTACGGGACCACTGAGCCACCGCTAGATCTGGCTTAGATCTACTTTCAGGGGGAGATCAGCGAGTTGTTCGGCTAGAGGACACTTCGTTCGTGCTTGTTCGTGTCTGCCTGCCCGTGTAGGCTTCGGCCTCCGGGTCATCTGCTACGCTTTGGCGTAGTGTGTATGTGAGAGGTCCACGGTGACTTACTTCTGCCTACTTCTGCCTGCCTGACAGCGTAGTCCGTCTTTTGTCTGTGCCTGCCTGTGCCGGTGCCTGCCTTCCTTCCTACACTCATGGCGTCTTCTGGGGAAGACATGTGGAGAGACTCGCGCCGTCAAGTCACTACTGTTAAACTTGACGGGCGCAACTACCAGCTTTGGGTATGTTCCTTTGTGATCTTTGCCAAATCACAAGGAAAATACTCTCACCTGACTCGGACGGGTCCGCCACAGCCTAACGAGGAGGCGGATGCCAAGGATCTCAAAGCTTTTGATGACTGGGTTCGTGATGACTCGACTGTCATGACGTGGATTCTCAACAGCTCCGTTGAGAAGATTAGCGTCACCCTTCTTCAGCTACCTACGGCGAAGCAGATGTGGGATCAGCTCGCCGGTACCTACTCGCACAGTGAGAATCCAAAGAAAATCTTCGATATCACAAAGCAACTGGGGCGTCTACAGTTTACAGGATCTGACATTTCAGACTACTTCTCCACCTTCACTGGTCTGTGGGGTGAGTTGGAGATGTATCACCCGCTGTCCACAGATTTAGCTACTATGAAGAAACAGCGGGCGGAGCTTCAGCTGATTCAGTTTCTCAGTGGTCTACCTGAGTCCTATACTGGGGTGGTGGATCAGATCTTGGCGAGTGATCCACTTCCCTCCCTGCAGAGTGCCTACAAGCGTCTCCAACGCCTTCCATCATCGACACCGTCTCCGTCTCCTGAGACTGGGGCGGGCGCGGCCGTGGCTGTGGCCGTGGTCGCTCCAGTGATGGTCGTCCTCCCCTGGGTGCAGGCCGGGGGCGTGGACCTGGTGCTAGCCGAGGAGCTCCTCCTGCTGCTCCGGCCTCTGCTGCTGCACGTCCTCAGCAAGGACAACGCTTGTGTACTTTCTGTGGCCGGTCCAACCATATTGAGGAAAAATGCTGGGAAAAGTATGGTAAGCCGACCTGGGCCAATGCTGCGGCTGATTCTTCTGCGTCTGAGGGTGCTCCTCAGACTCCTACACCAGAGCCTGCGGGGGCTACCGCAGATTACATCAGGGCTGAGGTGGAGCGCCATCTGCTTGAGCGTGCTGGTTCCTCTTCTGCTGCATCTTCGAGTGGAGCACATGCAGCCTTTTCTGGTTATGACACTGCCTTCTTGAGCTCCTCCTCACCTTCTCCGTCTGGTAATACCAAATGGGTGATAGACTCGGGTGCATCTGCACATATTTCTGGAAATAAATCTTTATTTAAACGTATTTCTGCACCTGTCCGACATTCTTCTGTTATGCTTGCTGATGGCTCTAAGTCGTCAGTCCTTGGAGTTGGTGATATTATTTCCCATGATGGGCTAAAATCTGCCTTATATGTGCCCCGATTTCCTCTTAACCTGTTATCAGTCAGCAAGATTTTACGGAGTTTGAATTGTAGCCTGACTTTTCTGCCTGGTTCTTGTGTTTTTCAGGACCTTCTCACGAGGATGAAGATTGGTGGGGGGTATGAAGGTGCAGATGGACTGTTTTACTTGGATCAGCTACCTAGATCAGAGAGAGCTGCTGTGGTATCTGCATTATCTGCTTCGGTTTCTGCTCTTCAGTGGCACTACAGACTGGGCCATCCCTCTTCAGAGAAATTGCGTAGTTTAGTTCCTGATATTGGCAGTTGTCATTTTCAGTGTGATGCGTGTCAACTAGGGAAACAAACTCGTACTGTGTATCCTAGACGTGCTACTGTGAGCAGTAAAAACATTTTTGATTTAGTTCACTCTGATGTATGGGGTCCATGCAATGTATCCAACTTGTCTGGTTACAAGTATTTCATTCTGTTTATTGATGATTATTCGAGGACTACTTGGTTGTTCCTGTTAAAAAGTCGGTCCGAAGTGCTGTCTACTATTAAATATTTTTTTGCTGAAATAAAGACACAGTTTGGCTTACCTATTAAAACTTTTCGCACTGATAATGCTTTAGAATTTGTTAAGCATGATGTGGCTGTGTTTTGTAAATCTCTGGGTACTCTTCACCAAACTTCCTGTGCTTATACCCCACAGCAAAATGGTGTTTCTGAGCGAAAGAACCGACACTTATTAGAAGTTACCAGAACAATAATGATGCATTCTCGTGTGCCCCGCTCTTATTGGCCTGAAGCTATCTTGACTGCATGCTTTCTGATTAATAGGATGCCATCGTCTGTTATTGGAAATAAAATTCCCTTCCAGGTTTTGCACCCTGACATCTCCATGTTTCATGTGCCTCCTAGGATTTTTGGGTGTACCTGTTTTGTTCGGTTGCTTGGACCTAATTCTGATAAGTTATCTCCTTGAGCTACTAAATGCATTTTTTTGGGTTATTCTCACACTCAAAAGGGTTACAGATGCTATAATCCCAGCACTCGGAAGTGGTTTACTAGTAGTGATGTCGTCTTTTTTGAGGATACACCGTATTATTCTTCAGCTGGAGATAGTTTGCAGACTGATATTCTGGCTCCTCCTTTACCTGTTATTCCTGACTGTGTGCCTGACTGCAATGATACTGAGACTAATGTTCAGCAAGACAAACCTCTTATTGTTTATCATCGCAGGAATAAAACACCTTCCACACATGTACCCCCCCAAGACAACCAATCTCCTCCTCCAGAAGGTTCTGCTACTCCTGAGGTAAATTCTGATCTTGACTTACCTATTGCTCTTCGTAAGGGTACTCGTTCTTGCACTTCTCATAGCATTGCTCAATTTGTGTCTACTGCTCATCTCAATGCTCATTCCAGCAATTTTGTATCTGCCTTATCTGCTGTGGTTGTACCTAAGAATGTTCAGGAAGCTTTGCAGAGTACAGCTTGGACATCTGCTATGAATGATGAGATGCTTGCTCTTACTGACAGAAACACTTGGGAGCTGGTGGATCCACCTCCTCAGTGTAAGCCTGTAGGCTGCAGGTGGGTTTATGCAGTCAAATATCAACCTGATGGTACAGTTGAGAGGTTGAAGGCAAGACTTGTTGCAAAGGGATACACTCAGACTTATGGCATTGATTACTTTGAGACTTTTTCTCCTGTTGCTCGCCTTAATTCTGTCAGGATTCTTTTATCTGTTGCTGTAAATCTGAACTGGCCTCTTATACAGCTTGATGTGAAAAATGCCTTTCTGTATGGTGACTTACAGGAGGAGGTGTATATGGAGCAACCTCCTGGGTTCGTTGCTCAGGGGGAGTCTCACAAAGTGTGCAGGCTTAAGAAGTCTATCTATGGACTCAAGAAGAGTCCTCGTGCCTGGTTTGATAAGCTGAGCAAGATTATGATTGATTTTGGCTTTCTACGGTCACAAGTTGACCATTCTGTATTCACTAAAAAGACTTTTGCTGGTATTATTGTTCTGATTGTATATGTTGATGATATTATTATCTCTGGCAGCGACATTCTTGGTATTCAGGCTACCAAAGATCATTTGGGCAAACATTTTGCTACCAAAGATCTAGGCAGACTCCGGTACTTTCTTGGCATAGAAGTCTCTAGAAATTCTAATGCCTTGGTTCTTTCGCAGAGAAAGTATGTTCTTGATATCCTACAGGAAACTGGTATGCTTGGTGCAAGACCTGCAGATACTCCTCTTGATCCCAATGTCAATTGGGATGATGATTCTTCTGCTATATTTTCTGATCATAAAAAATTCAGGAGGCTAATTGGTAAATTAATCTATTTAACTGTTACTCGTCCTGATATTGCTACTGTTGTGGGTTTTCTTAGCAGATACCTCGACAAACCCAGACAATGCCACTGGGATGCTGTATGCCAAATCTTGAGATACTTAAAAAAATCACCTGGCAAGGGACTTCATTATAAAAAGAATGGGCATTGTGTTCTTGAAGGATATTCTGATTCTGATTATGTAGGCAGCAAAGTCGACAGAAAATCTACTTCTGGCTACTGTACTTTTGTAGGAGGCAACCTTGTCACTTGGAGGAGCAAGAAACAGAATGTAGTGGCCAGATCTAGTGCTGAAGCTGAGTACAGGGCCATGGCCCATACTGCTTGTGAGTTGTTGTGGGTGCGTTCTCTTCTGAAAGAATTTGGGATTGAGTCTTCATCGGCCATTCCTATGCATTGTGATAACAGAGCTGCCATCTTTATTGCAAATAATCCTGTCTATCATGAGCGCACCAAACATATCGAAGTTGATTGTCACTTCATCAGAGAATCTATTCTTGCTGGCAAGATATGTACTCCTTTTACGAGATCTGAAGACCAAATTGCTGATATCTTCACAAAGCTCTTGGCTAAGAAGCAGTTCTGCATGCTGTTGGACAAGTTGGGCATGATTGACATCTATGCTCCAACTTGAGGGGGAGTGTTACATTATAGATTTCCTGTTTTACATAAGCATGTTATTTGTTTTGTTATTTTCCTTTATATATGGACCTCTCTGTAATTGTCTCAGTTATATATATATGAGGGTGCACACGTTGTGCAACCCTAAGCTTTTCCGTAAATCCTGACTCTGTCACAGATATAATGAATTTAAATTGCTCTCTAGCTAGAGGTTTGGTAAAAATGTCCGCCAACTGATTTTCCGTGTCCACATGTGTGATATAAATATCCTTTTTGGCAATGTGATCACGAAGAAAGTGATGACGAACCTCTATATGTTTAGCTCTACTATGCAATATAGGATTATAAGAAAGATTGATTGCACTAGTATTATCACAATAGATAGGAGAAGCATCAAAATGTATGTTAAAGTCTTGGAGCATTTGTTTCATCCATAGGACTTGGGCACAACAACTTCCGGCTGCAATGTACTCAACCTAGGTAGTTGATAATGCCACAGTGCTCTGTTTCTTGGAAAACCAAGACACCAAGCATGGTACTAGAAGGAAGCAAGTGCCACTTGTGCACTTTTATCAATCAAACAACCTGCGTAATCAACATCACTATATGCTACAAGAGTAAAGTCCTTTGACTTAGGGTACCATAGTCCAAAGTTTTGAATTTTGGCTAAGTACCTCAAAATCCTCTTAACAACAATAAGATGTGATTTCCTAGGACTTGATTGAAAGCGAGCACACAAGCCAACACTAAACATTATGTCAGGTCTAGAGACAGTTAAGTAAAGTAAACTTTCAATCATACCTCTATAGAGCCTCTCATCTACCTTTTCACCTTCTTCATCTCTATCAAGTTTGGCGGTGTTGGACATGGGTGTGTCCACCGGCTTCATGTTCTCCATTCCAAAGCGTTTGAGTAGCTCATTGGTGTACTTGCCTTGGTTGATGAAGTTTCCATCTTTAGTTTGCTTGATTTGGAAACCGAGGAAGAAAGTAAGCTCACCCATCATGCTCACCTCGAACTCACTCTACATAAGAGAACTAAACTCCTTGCAAAGATCAAGATTAGTTCCGCCAAATATGATATCATCAACATAAATTTGAATGATAAGGAAATTGCTAGAAGTGTGTTTTAAAAATAGAGTAAAATCAACTTTGCCCATGACATAGCCATTGTTTAACAAAAAGTTCTTTAGTTTCTCATACCAAGCTCGAGGTGTTTGTTTGAGTCCATAGATAGCTTTTTGTAGCATGTTAACATGGTTAGGTAGCTTGTCATTTTCAAAGCCCGGAGGTTGAGCAACAAATACTTCCTCCTCGATTGTACCATTCAAAAATACACTTTTAACATCCATTTGATATAGCAAGAAATTCTTATAACTAGCAAAAGCAAGTAGCATTCTAATAGATTCAAGTCTAGCAACAGGAGCATAAGTTTCATCAAAATCAATACCTTCATGTTGATTGTAGCCTTAAGCCACTAACCTTGCTTTGTTCCTTACCAGCTTGCCATTTTCGTCAAGCTTGTTGCGGTAGACCCATTTGGTGCCAATGATTTTTCTGTCACTTGGTCTTGGCACTAGAGTCCACACTCGGTTCTTCTCGAACTGCTCTAGTTCCTCCTGCATGGCTAGGATCCACTCGTCATCTCCAAGAGCTTCCTTGATGTTCTTTGGCTCCTAGCTGTGAGATGAAGGCACTGTCTGCTTGTTCTTTGTTGTAGGCAGCTCGTGTCTTCACCTTCTCGAATGGATTACCAATGATTAGCTCTTTGGGATGATTCTTTGTGAAGCGAAGAGTGGGATCCTTCTTCTCTTCATCTTCTGCTTCAACCACCTGCTTACCTTTGTTGTCGATGTTGAGGTCTTTTAAGATTGGAATTAAGTCATCTGCAACATCATTATCAACAACATTCTTTCCAATAGCAGGGTTAGATTCAATAAACTCTACATTAATGGACTCTTCAATTTTAGATAGATCAATATTGAAAACTCTATACGCCATGCTTGTAGTGCTATAGCCTAGGAAGAAAGCCTTGTACGATTTCGGATCAAACTTGTCGAGAGAATCTTTTGTGTTCAAAACAAAACAAGGACATCTGAAAACGTGAAAGAAGTCGATGGATGGCTTTCTACCACGCCATAACTCATAGGGGGGTTTCTTCAAAGAAGGATGCGTAAAAACTCGGTTCTGCACAATTCATGAGGTGGTAACAGCTTCAGCCCAAAACTTCTTTGGAGTGTCACACTCTAGAAGCATAGTCCTAGCCATCTCCTATAGCGACCTATTCTTTCTCTCTACTATCCCATTTTGTTGAGGTGTCCGAGGAGAAGAGAAATTTGCGAGTAACCATATTTTTCACAAACGCGCTCGAAAAGATCATTTTCAAACTCTCCCCCATGGTCACTACGGATAGAAACAATCCGACAAGAAGCTTCATTTTCAACTCGTTTATAAAAGCTCGAGAAAATATCTTTTAGAGACGAGAAAGAATGTCCAAGTATAGCGAAAGAAATCATCGACAATCACAAGACAATACTTGGAACCACAAAGTGTTTGAGTTCTCATAGGTCTGAATAGATCAATATGAAGAAGCTCAAGAGCTCTTTTGGTGCTAAGGACTCCTTTGGTTTTGAAGGACTTGGTTTGCTTTCCTTGTGTGCAAGGTTGGCATTACTCATCCTTTTCAAAATCCAATTTAGAAAGTCCCCTAACCAATTCATTTTTGCTCATTTTTTTCATTTGATGCATATTTACATGACCCAACCGGCGATGCCAAAGAGATATATCATTTTTATCCACAACTAAGCATCTATCAAGTACGAGCTTTAGAGCATCAAACACAATAACATATAGATTACCATTTCTAGTTCCCTTATATATAACATTGTAAGTGAGGGAATCTAGAAGCAAACATTCTAAAGAAGTAAATAGAACAAGATAACCATTATCACAAAGTTGGCTTACACTTATCAAATTGTGATGTAGACAATCAACAAGAAAAATATTTTTAATACAAAGCTCGTTGCCTACATCACCCTCACTTGTTACCTTATCCTTTTTGTTGTCCCCGAAGGTCATTGATCCTCCTTTCTTCTTTATGAATTTGTTGAAATGGCTGATTTCACCTGTCATATGCTTTGAGCAGCCACTATCAACAATCGACCTTTTGACCTGCATGAAAGAAGGATGTCGGTGCCCAACTCAAACTTTGGGATCCGGGGTTAGCTTGGGGGCCCATTTCTCTTTGGGTTGGTCCTCTTTGGCTTGTAAGAACAATAAGTAGAATAATGATCATCACATTTACAATGAGCACAAACCATTGGGTTCTTAGAGCCGGAAGTCTCTCTATGGAAGAAAGGAGGTTCCACACTCTTCTTCTTACCCTTACTCTTGTTCTTGTTCTTACCCTTACGAGCAGTCCCATCATATCCTAAACCACTAGTACCAATTTATTTGGTAGAGTGTTCTAGGACAGCATTGAGGGATTTATTTCCCGTTAGAAACTTTTGCAAAAAAGCACTCAGTTTTTCATTATCATCACTAAGATTAATCAAGATTAAATGACCAATACCGACGCCGTTTTGACAGCTTGGGTATAGATATTTACAGGTTTACCGACGGAAATATCGACAGATGCAATCCTGGCCATACCGACGCCAAAATGAACGGATTAAATCATGAAATTTTACAGGTGTGGTCTCAACACCTAGATGCAACGTTTTATGCAACAAAATTCTATATTGGGTATGTGGGGGGGTCAATCATGTGTGAGTTAAGGAATGTGTTCTGTTTTTTGGAGATTTCGATGAAGGATATCGATGACAAAATGCAAGAATTAAGATCTGAAATTTTACTAGCACAATCTATAAACTCATGTTAACACACTTATGCAATAATATTCAATTTACAACAAACATATAACAATGTAGTAAATTACTAACTCACATCAGTTGTATGTTGAGTGGCGCGCTGGTTCTCTATACAATATGTTGTTCATATGGTCCACATATTGCTCCCATGTCATGTAACTTCTGTAAGACTTGTTGTATGAAACAACATGTTCCTCATACACTTCAGGATTGGCAAACTGCATCATCCCAAATTTCGGAAAATATTCTTCCAAATCTTTTAGATAATTTTCCTTTGTTGCTGAAATGGAGGGAGGTTGAGTAGAAGCAGGTGGAGGTTCCCTTGCTCGAGGAGCTTGAGGTTGAGTAGTTGTAGAAGCAAGAGGAGCCCATGTTTGAGGAGCTTGAGGTTGTAATGGATAACCGGCAATAGGATAAATTGTAGTATGCCCACCACTCCATGTTTGACCTGCATCACCAGAGTATGCTTCGGTGTTCACCCGAAAGCATCCATAAGGGCTACAGACAGAGTATGCTTCGTGATATCCCATACCAGGTCCAAGTTCTAATTGTAATCTTGGTGGTGGTTCAACATGATATCCAGGATACCCATGTTGGGGCTGAGATAGGTATGGAAGTGTCTGCCCAAATAACATATCTCCGAATGACTGTTGAGATTGAGAATCAGATATGCTCATGTTATCCATTGAATCAGCAAGATCAGAATGATGATCACTTTGGGTATGATATTGTGGGTATGGGCTTGTAGTTGTGGGCATTGTGGCACTGGCATGTGGTGGAGGTGCCCCACTGTATCCTTAGCTCCAACATTACCGGCCCCAACACCCTCACCATCGCTTGAAGACATCTTCTCAAATCAAAAGTCAACACTGCAAAAAGACAAAGACAAACAAAAATTAGGTGTATGAAATTAATAACCCATTAAGTTGCAAGAAATGAAGAAATTATTCTATTTGATGTATTATAGAATAAAAAAGTAATACTTTAACGATATAAATGTTACATGTATCTATAGAAGAAAACACAATATTTTTTAAGATTTTTTAACAAAAAAAAATGGTTAGATAAATAAAAAAAGTCTGAAATTATTTTATGTGACAGAGTCAGGAATTCCAGAAAGCTCAGGGTTGCACAACGTGTGCACCCTCATATATATATATTACTGAAAGAATTACAGAGAGGTCCATATATAAAGGAAAATAACAAAACAAATAATAGGCTATGTAAAACAGGAAATATATAATGTAACACTCCCCCTCAAGTTGGAGCATAGATGTCAATCATGCCCAACTTGTCCAACAGCGTGCAGAACTGTTTCTTCGCCAAGAGCTTGGTGAATATATCAGCAACTTGGTCTTCAGATCTTGTGAATGGAGTGCATATCTTGCCAGCAAGAATAGATTCCCTGATGAAGTGGCAGTCAACTTCAATGTGTTTGGTGCGCTCATGATAGACAAGATTATTTGCAATGAAGATGGCAGCTCTGTTATCACAATGCATAGGAATGGTCGATGAGGACTCAATACCAAACTCTTTCAGAAGAGAACGCACCCACAGCAACTCACAAGCAGTATGGGCCATGGCCCTGTACTCAGCCTCAGTACTAGATCTGGCCACTACATTCTGTTTCTTGCTTCTCCAGGTGACAAGATTGCCTCCTACAAAGGTACAGTAACCAGAAGTAAATTTCCTATCAACTTTGTTGCCTACATAATCAGAATCAGAACACCCTTCAAGAACACAGTGCCCATTCTTTTTATAATGAAGTCCCTTGCCAGGCGACTTTTTTAAGTATCTCAAGACTTGACATGCAGCATCCCAGTGGCACTGTTTGGGTTTGTCAAGGTACCTACTAAGAAGACCCATTGCAGTAGCAATTGACATTGGGATCAAGAGGAGTATCTGCAGGTCTTGCTCCAAGCATACCAGTCTCCTGTAGAATATCAAGAACATATTTTCTCTGCGAAAGAACCAATGCATTAGAGTTTCTAGAGACCTCTAAGCCAAGAAAGTACCGAAGTCTGCCTAGATCTTTAGTAGCGAAGTGCTTGCCCAAATGATCTTTGGTAGCCTGAATACCAAGAGTGTCGCTGCCAGAAATAATAATGTCATCAACATACACAATCAGAACAGTAATACCGGCTGAAGTCTTTTGTGAAAACAGAATGGTCAACTTGTGACCTCAGAAAGCCAAAATCAATCATGATCCTGCTCAACTTATCAAACCAGGCACGAGGACTCTGTTTGAGTCCATAGATAGACTTCTTAAGTCTGCAGACTTTATGAGACTCCCCCTGAGCAACAAACCCAGGAGGTTGCTCCATATACACCTCTTCCTCTAAATCACCATACAGAAAAGCATTTTTCACATCAAGCTGCAGGAGAGGCCAATTTAGATTCACAGCAACAGATAAAAGAATTCTGACAGAATTAAGACGAGCAACAGGAGAAAAAGTCTCAAAATAATCAATGCCATATGTCTGAGTATAGCCCTTGGCAACGAGCCTTGCCTTCAACCTTTCAACCGTACCATCAGGTTGATATTTGACATCATATACCCACCTGCAGCCTACAGGCTTACACTGAGGAGGTGGATCCACCAACTCCCAAGTGTCTCTGTCAGTGAGAGCAATCATCTCGTCATTCATAGCAGATGTCCAAGCCGTACTTTTCAAGGCACCCTGAACATTCTTAGGTACAGCCACAGCAGATAAAGCAGATACAAAATTGCTGGAACGAGTATGCAGATGAGCAGTAGACACACACTGAGCAATGCTATGAGAAGTGCAAGAACGAGTACCCTAACGGAGTGCAATAGGTATGTCAAGATCAGAATGTACCTCAGGTGCAGCAGAACCTTCTGCAGGAGAAGATTGGTTGTCTTGGGGGGGTACTTGTGTGGAAGGTGCTTTATTCCTGTGTTGATAAACAATAAGAGGATCTTGCTTTGCAGTAATCTCAGTGTCAGTGCGGTCAGGCATACAGTCAGAAATAACAGGTAAAGGAGGAGCCAGAATGTCTGTCTGCAAACTATCTCCTGCAGAAGAATAATACGATGTATCTTCAAAAAAGACAACATCACTACTGGTAAACCACTTCCGAGTGCTGGGATTATAACATCAGTAACCCTTCTGAGTTCGAGAATAGCCCAAAAAAATGCATTTAGCAGCTCTAGGAGATAGCTTATCAGAAGTAGGTCCAAGCAATCGAACAAAGCAAGTACACCCAAAAATTCTAGGAGGCACAGTAAACAAGGAGGTGTCAGGGTGCAAAACCTGGATTGGAATCTTATTTCCAATAACAGACGATGGCATCCTATTAATCAGAAAGCAAGCAGTCAAGATAGCCTCAGGCCAATAAGAACGGGGCACATGAGAATGCATCATTATGGTCCTGGTAACTTCTAATAAGTGTCTATTTTTCCGCTCAGCAACACCGTTTTGTTGTGGGGTATATGCACACGAAGTCTGGTGAATAGTACCCACAGATTTACAAAAAACAGCCAGATCTTGCTTAACAAACTCTAAAGCATTATCAGTGCGAAAAACTTTAATAGGCAAGCCAAACTGCGTTTTTATTTCAGCAAAGAAGTATTTGATAGTAGACAACACTTCGGACCTACTTTTTAACAGAAACAACCAAGTAGCCCTCGAAAAATCATCAATAAATAGAATGAAATACTTGTAACCAGACAAGCTTGGTACATGGCATGGACCCCATACATCAGAGTGGACTAAATCAAAAATGTTTTTACTGCTCACAGTACTACGTCTAGGATACACAGTACGAGTTTGTTTCCCTAGCTGACACGATTCACACTGAAAATGACAACTGCCAATATCAGGAACTAAACTACGCAGCTTCTCTGACGAGGGATGTCCCAGCCTGTAGTGCCACTGTAGAGCAGAAACAGACGCATATAATGCAGATATCACAGCAGCTTTCTCTGGTCGAGGTAACTGGTCCAAGTAAAAAAGCCCATCAACACCTTCATACCCCCACCAATCTTCGTCCTCGTACGAAGGTCCTGAAAGACGCATGAACCAGGAACAAATGTCAGGCTACATTTTAAATTCCGTAAAATTTTGCTGACAGATAATAAGTTAAGAGGAAATTTGGGCACATATAAGGCAGATTTTAGGCCAGAGTGAGAAACAATATCACCGACTCCAAGAACCGAAGACTTGGAGCCATCAGCAAGCATAACAGAAGAATGTCGAGCAGGTGCAGATATATGTTTAAACAAAGATCTATTTCCAGAAATATGTGCAGATGCACCAGAATCTATCACCCATTTGGTATTACCAGAAGTAGAAGGTGAGGAGGAGCTCAGGAATGCAGTATCAGAACCAGAAAAAGTAGTGTGCTCCGCTAGTAGATGCAACAGGAGAAGATCCAGCACGCTCAAGAAGAAGACGCTCCACCTCGGCATGAATGTAGTCTGCGGTAGCCCCCGCAGGTTCTGGTGCAGGTGTTTGAGTACCACCCTCAGACGCAGTAGATGAGGAGTCTGCAGCAGCATTGGCCCACGCCGGCTTACCATACTTTTCCCAGCATTTTCTTCAATATGGTTAGACCGGCCACAGAAGGTACATACGCGTTGTCCTTGTTGAGGACGCGCAACAGCAGAAGGTGGGGCAGTAGGAGGAGCTCCACGTCCAGCACCGGGTCCACGTCCCCGGCCTGCACCCAGGGGAGGACGGCCATCATTGGAGCAGCCACGGCCACGACCACGACCACGCCCGCCCCAAGCAGCCAAAGCAGTAGAATCTCCAGTCTCAGGAGGCGGAGACGGTGTAGATGACGGAAGGCGTTGGAGACGCTTGTAGGCAGTCTGCAAGGTAGGAAGTGGATCACTCGCCAAGATCTGATCCAAAACTCCAGTATAGGACTCCGGTAAACCACTGAGAAACTGAATCAGCTGAAGCTCTGCCCGCTGTTTTTGCATAGTAGCTAAATCGGTGGACAGCGGGTGATACATCTCCAACTCACCCCACAGACCAGTGAAGGTGGAGAAGTAGTCTGAGATGTCAGATCCCGTAAACTGTAGGCGCCCCAGTTGCTTGGTGATATCAAAGACCTTGGGATTTTCACTATGAGAGTAGGTACTGGCAAGCTGATCCCACATCTGCTTCGTCGTAGGTAGCTGAAGAAGAGTAACACTGATCTTCTCAACGGAGCTGTTGAGAATCCATGTCATAACGGTCGAGTCATCACGAACCCAGTCATCAAAGGCTTTGATGTCCTTTGCATCCGCCTCCTCTGCAGGCTGAGGCGGACCCGTCCGAATCAAGTGAGAGTACTTTCCCTGTGATTTGGCAAAGATCACAAAGGAACAGACCCAAAGCTGGTAGTTGCGCCCGTCAAGCTTAACAGTAGTGACTTGACGACGCGAGTCTCTCCAGATGTCATCCCCAGAAGACGCCATGAGGACAGGTAGGAAGGCAGGCACAGGTAGGTACAGACAGAAGACGGACTACGCCGTCGGTCAGGCAGAAGCAGGCAGAAGCAAGTCACTGTGGACCTCTCACATACAGACTACGCCAAGGCGTAGCAAAAAACCTGGAGGCCGAAGCCTACACGGGTAGGCAAGCACAAACAAACACGAACCGAAGGTAGTCCCTTAGACGAACAATGCGTCGATCTCCCCCAAAAGACGGAACTAGTCCAGATCTACGAGTGGCTCAGTGGTCCCGTAGGAAACGACCACCTAGCAGCGCACCTGTTGTGCGAACAACAACCAAGGTTGCTCAAGCACTAGCGGTGCACCAAGCCAGGAGTCAAGACGGAACCACGGAGACCCCCGCGGAGGGACCTAGGGCCCACTGGAGGCGGCCTGCTGCCGGGCGCGGGGGGGCGGCGGCGAAGGAGAGAGGAGGGAGGGAGGGAAGGAGGCGGCTAGGGTTGAGCCTGCTCTGATACCACGTGACAGAGTCAGGAATTCCAGAAAGCTCAGGGTTGCACAACGTGTGCACCCTCATATATATATTACTGAGAGAATTACCGAGAGGTCCATATATAAAGGAAAATAACAAAACAAATAACAGGCTATGTAAAACAGGAAATATATAATGTAACATTTTAAAAAATAAAAAATTTGTCATTTATCTAGTATTAAGGCAAGTGATGTGTTACAAATTACTCATTCCATCTTATATTACACTAACACACAAATCTATAGAAAAAACAAAAAATGCATTTTTTTACATTTTCAGCATTTTTAATAAATGAAAAAACAAAAAATATATTTATTTGTACTATATTTTTGTTTGTATTTGTTCATATTAGTATTTGGTACAACATTTTCTACTAAACCTAAGTTAGATACCTATTATTAATAGTACTTATTGTATTATTACGAATTTTATATTAATTAGTGAAATTATGTGATAATATTAATTAATAGTAGTAGATCTAGTGATACATTAGTATATCTACATAAATTAATCATAGATCTATTGTTAAATAGCATTAATCCTAAGTTTTTAGGAGTAGATCTAAATTTTGGGTGTATTTAGAGAATTTTGGAGAAGTTTTATGGTGAAAATAGAAGAAAATAGAGAGGGAAGGGGTTAGAGAAGATGAGAAATGAAAGAAATTAAGAAAACATACCTTGATCGGGGCTGATTCGAGCTCCAAGGAAAGAAATCGCCTCTAATCTCCAAGAAACTCCACTCAAACAGCAACAGCAAGCAATAGGTTCGCGTAAATCGGCATGTCGGGTGGCATACCGCCTATATCGCCCGTAAGTTGGGCTTTTTGCAATGGTAACCCTCGGTTTTCGGCGGTAAGTGACGGTATTTACCGGTAAGTCCACCGGTATACCGATATTTGCAGTACCAACGGTAGACTTGCTCAAACCGATGCCCGATGGCGTGGGTATCGGTATTTCGACCAGTATACCAACGATACCGGCGATATCTCATTCATTGAGATTGATGACAGTAGAAGATAGGCTAGCAAGATCATCTCTAGCATGCAACAGGTCGGCCTCTATACAGAGGGCTTTAGTATGAAAAGAATCACGTTCTAGAGCAGTGTTAGCTACCTCATTACTTTGCAAGATAGGTCTAGAGGATAGAACAATTACTTGAGCAAGCAACTTAGCATTTTCAGATTTAAACAATTGAATTTCTTTTTGATAAGCATAAGTTTCTTGTCTCCTAGCTTCATTAATGAGGTTAAGTTCTACATTGTCAGTTTTAAGGACATCAATCTCATCTTGGCATTTTTGGTTCTCTTCCTTAAGAACAGTCATGGTCTTAAGGTAGACACCATTCTCAACTTCAACTCCATTGTATTGGAGCTCAAGATCAAGAAATTGCCCTTGCAAAGTATCAATACTATCAACATGTAGATTTTCATTTTGATCTAGAATCTCAATCTTAGCATAAAGATCATCTATAATTTTTCCCAACCTTTTCTTTTTAGCTTTGCATTTAGTAAAAGATGACCGGCTAGCATTAAGCATATCAATAAGAGTTTCTTTAGACAAATCATGCAAATTGACTTCACTTACCTCACTTACCTCACCTACATCATCACTTGCAGAGGCCATGAGAGCAAGGTGGCATTCTCCATCTTCGGAGCTAGAAGAACTTGAGGAAGACTCCTCCCAAGCTGCATGAGCTACATCCTTTGCTTCTTTCTTTCTTCTCCTTTCTCTTTTATTTGCCTTCCTTCTTATACTCATTGTCCTTCATGTGGCTGGTCTTGTGGTGGCTCTTCTTGGCCTTGGGGCAGTCACTCTTGTAATGGCCTTTTTGGCCACATTCATAGCACCTAGGAGTAGATGACGAAGACTTCCCTTTGAAGTGTTTTCCCTTGGAGTAGTTAGCTTCATGCTCATTTGGGCCTTCATCTTCACTTGAGGAAGGAGTAGGGGACTTGAGTGCAAGTTGTTGTTTTCGAACCATCTCTTCAATTTGAGCTTTGAAGGCAGTGTCCTTGATCTACTTGGACTCCTTCTCTTCTCTTTTTTCTTCTTCTTCTTGCTTGTCAAGCCTTGGCTCATGAGCTTGAAGGTTGTCAATTAGCTCCTCGGTTGACAATTCACTAAGTTTGTACACTTCTTCAATGGAGGTCACTTTGGGCTCCCATCTCTTTAGAAAAAATCCTAAGATCTTTGAGTTGATTGTGCCTTTGTCCATCACACTACCAAGGGTTGTCAATCTATTGATGATAACATTAAGCCTTGTGTACATGTCCGTCACTCTTTCATTTTTGCCAATCTTGAAGTTCAAGGAGACCACCAACTCACCAAGCATGTAGATCTTAGCCTCCTTCACTTGCTCCGTTCCCTCATAGGTGACACATAGCTTGTTCTAAATCTCATGTGCGGTGTCCCATGAGGAGATCCAGTTGAACTCGGATGGAGTGAGAGTTGCATAGATGATGCTCACGACTTTGGCATTGAGCTGAGCTTGCTTCATTTGGGCTTCCGTCCATGTAGAGATTTCCCCCTTTGGATCTTCATACTTTAGGTGCACCACCGTCCACATTTCGTAGCTAACTCTTTGGAGATAGAACTACATTCTTCTCTTCCAATAGAGGAAGTTGGTGCCGTCGAACACTGGAGGTCGCATGGAGAAGCTTCCCTCCAAGTTGAGAGATCCAAGTGCTAAATCGTCCATCTTCTCCTACTTGTGGAAGAAGCTTGGAGAAGACTTTCTCTGATACCACTTGTTGGATCAAGGGCTCTAGAGGGGGGGCGAATAGAGCTTCACAAATCTCACAAAACAGATTAGACCTTCAAATTATATTAAGTGCAAAAGCTTAAGCATACAGCCAATTTGAAGTCCTAACTAACAAGCAAAGCAAGAGTGAGAGACAAGGATAGCATACACTTGGACAAAGTGGTTTAGAGTGGTTCCACACTTCAAACTAGAAGTGAGTCAGTCCACTACCTAGAGATGGTTAGTCTCTAGAACTTTGCAATCTTGGTGCTCTTATATTCATTCATAAGATTACAAGACAAAACCACTTCTATCCAAGGACTTAATACCTCAAGCAAGGATCTTTAACCTACCGAAGGAACTTACCCACTTGAACCAAAGAGTCTTCAGCCTTCAACAAGGACTTACCCACTTGAACCAAAGGCCTTCCAGGAATTACATATCCTTCTTGAACATCCGCTTTGCCTATCTCTTTCACTCGGAGATCTTGATCACCATGCTTTCTTCAACCTTGAAGAACAGCAGCTCCTTCTCCTTCACTCGAAGAAGATCTTCAAACCTTTTCTTCAATAAGGAAAGGGGGTAGGAAGATGGAGGTGGAGAGCTTTACATGGATACAAGGGATAGCTCTCTTACAATAGATCCTAACTCACTCATATTCACAGATTTGAATTGAAAGTAGAGAGAGAAAGCGGCTCAAAGGGGTGCAACACTCTCAACTAGGCTAGAACCAAGCTTTGCAGTGGAAGAGCAACCTTGGAATGAACTCCAAGTGGTCTTATTTATAGCTGGGGGTGCCCCTTTGAGTTGGGGAACACTTAGGGTTGAATTATAGCCCTTTTTACACAAGGCAACAGATATATTTTTGTCCAAACAAGTCACCAACGGTTAGAATCACTTTTTCTGTATATTTCGTACATTACATTCGGTCGAGATTCAATAAAGGTAACTTGACCGATCGGCTAAAAGACAAACCCAATTTTCAAACCATCGGAACTCGACCGACCAATGAAAATAGCATTTGGTCAGTAACCCGATCGGTCGAGTTCTGTGAATGCACAACTCGACCGATGCACTCTTCAAAGAATTGATCCAGTGGATCGGTCGATATTGTAACTCGACTGATCAACAACATGTGATCAATTTTCAAAAGTGCTTAAAAAGTGATTAAAACTTGGTACTAAGTGTCCCACATATTTTTCTCATATTATTTACAAGTCATATCATCAATACAAGTGATTACAAAATTCTTCTAAGGTCATTTACATGGATTTCCTAATTAACACACTTGCATTGCTTTTGACTTGAACTTTAGCAAACTACGGCTTGTGTAATTTGATCATTTTCATGTACCTAACACCTGAAATCAATCTTGAATATACATATTAGATACATATGAATGGAATGGTTAAGTCATTATCAAAATATGGACAATGTATAACCTCTAGGTCAACAGTAAGTCTAACAGGCGACTTTTGGTTCCTGTACCCCTTCGTAGGAGGTAATCTAGTTACTTATAGAAGAAAGTAACAAACTTTTGTTGCCAGATCTAGTGCAGAGTCCGACTATCGTGCAATGGCACATACCACTTTTGAACTGTTATGGATTAAATCTATTCTTGCAGACTTTGGATTCCCTATCACTTATGATATCCCGATGTATTATGATAATTGTGATGCTACCTTCATCACTAGTAACTCTGTTTTCCATGAGAGGACCAAGCATATTGAAGTTGACTGCCATTTTCTCCGAGATGCAATAATGAATAAGAAGATTGCTACTCCTTTTCTGCCATTTTCTTCACTAAGCCTCTTTATAGCAAGAGAGTTGCAGAGATGTGCTGCAAGTTGGGCATGATTGACATTTATGCTCCAACTTGAGGGGGAGTATTGAGATATATTGATGTATTTTAATATTTCTTGTTTCTTATTGTTACTTATCATGTAACATGGGCCTTGGTATAACCAGACCAGGGTTGTCAGATTCGAACCAGTCAGGGAACCGATGAGGGCTCTGGTTCACGGTTTACTGGTTCAACTAGTGGCTGACCGGTTCAACCAGTGACGTCAGCACGACGTCACTAATAGCTTAAAACTATATAAATATCTTTGATACTCATGGCAAATATCCCTACAAAAGTTATGAAACATGAACAATAGCACAACTGCTCACAATAACTTGCTAAATAGACCAAATAACAAATATTATTCTATTTGTGGACATTTATATACCAACATTAATATTTGTATCAAATATTGATTAACAAAAGCTAGCAGCAAAAATACATTTACTTGTAAAGTGAGAGAATCGGCCGGTTGGGCTAAAACCGGACCGGTTCGCCGGTTCAACCGGTCAGTTCACCGGTTTGATGCTGATCAGACTTCATTTCCGACTTTGGGAGAGAACCAACCGCCGGTAGAGTGACCGATTCCTGGTTCAACCGGCCGGTCCGGTTCAGTTCAAATAACCATGAACCATACCCATTAGGGTTTTCTGTTTTGCTTCCCTATACAGCTTCCCCCTACTTATAGGAGCGAGTTTTCTCTTTTCAATACATAGAAACACGGCACACTTCCCTAAAATTGTTTATACATATTAAAAATAGTACAATGCATGTCTGAGTCTCTATTACAATAAAGCAATGAGAAGTAGACAAAAAGAAACAACCGATGTTAAATTGACGAAAACAACAGCATGTGTTTGGCTAATTGTTCACAACAGAAACAACAATTAAAAAGGATGAACAAAGAGCAGACCTTAGCAACTGCTGTCCCAGATCCCATAGCAATTCCAATGTCAGCCTTCTTCAGTGCAGGTGCATCATTAACACCGTCACCTGTCATAGCAACCTGGAACCATATAGCTTTACCTTAAATTTATTAATCCAGGATGTCTATGCAATACAAAAGACACAGAGATCGTAAAATATAGCCCATTAAAACAGTCAACAACATGTCTTGCTGGAAATGGCCAGGGCCAGGTACACGCAGGCATAAAATCAAGAAATATCGCCCTAAAACAAAATAGCATTGGTAATCAGTTCTCTGGTATGCGGCCATGTGAGTCTCATATGCACCTGATTATGCGGATGCAACGACTAGGATGTTGATAATGCAGCAGTATGTAGTAAAGTGATATAAGCACTCGCCATATGCCTTAACTGGGCCAAATAATTGCCTCATAAAAGAATGAGCTTGTTTTTCTTCACCCACTTTGTGATGCTAGTAATAATCAACTACTTTTGCCGCATAATCATTGGCATAGGACTCTAATATGGAAATGATTCATCATCAGAAGCTTGTCAGAGCAATTGCAACCATGTTGGGATGGATGGCATGGATCTTTCTTTCCATGCAGTTCTTTTGGGTCATATTCTCATTGGGATGTAATGAATCCAGATCTTACCTTATTATCTCTCCACAGTTACAACTTATTTGGAAGCATTGGGGCTTCCAAGTTGTTGTTTATCTATTGCCATCTGAATTTCTAACTGGTTGTTGATGATTTTCTAAATTTTGGTAAATGTAGGACACTCACAGTAGCATATTGCTGATTATCTACTCAGTATCGATTTTGAATTGTTTGGTTGACTCGAATCAAATTTGTGCTCAACATCGTACTGTCTTTGAGTGAATTGAGCCAATTTTGTACTTGATACTTAACAGTCATATAATTGATGACTCCTTTGGAATCCAATTTAATGGTATTTATCGAATATCTAGAATGAAAGAAAGATTATACACAAATACATTTTTGTATAATACAGTTAGAACATAAAACTGTATATAAGTGTAGGTATATACATAGTCACAAAATTCTTTGAATGTTTGAATACTTGAGGTATAATTCACAAATTTTTCATGTGATAATGCTACAGCTGAACCCAGAAGAAACCCATACAATTCCAGAATTCCACAAATCATTTATGAATTTTACAAATCATTATGAATTCCATGAATTATCCATTTATGAAATAAGAACATGCTAGAAGATTCAGCTTATCAGAATAGAGAATCAATAAGCACATCATATATGTGCATATACATAATTATATATCAATACATACACACACACACGTGTATATGTATATATATTAATGTTGCATTTTCAAAATTTTACACGAATATTTTAACCAAACATTTACCGAATATGTCCAAATGTACCCAAAGTTAATACATAATTCCCTAATGCCAAATATTATAACATCGGCAAATGAATCCCGAATCCCAGATTTGTGAAGATGGGTATATATTTAACCTTTAAGATAGGTTTATTTATATTGTCTTCATAAGTTAAATTCGGTATGTGGTGCCACAAAATGAACGCTAAAACCCAAAAATCAGAACCTTTGATACTTGTTATTATAAATAAAATATATTGCTAGCCAGAAAGTTGAGAATATCATGTTGACAAGTGTGTGGGAGACTGTAATCATTGTTGTTATTCTATTGATATGTACATCCCTGTCCTATATATAGGAGAGAAGGCAATTACAAGGAAGCGGAGTAAACCCTAATGGGCCATGGGCAATCAGGCCCATGTACAAATTGACAAATTAACCTATTAACTAAATAATAGGCTTATACTTTCTAACACTCCCCCTCAAGTTGGATCATGGGAGAGCACATGTCCAAGCTTGGAGTTATATGACTCGATTAAACGATAAATGATAAATGAGAGATAGATATGTCACTTCCCATACAAAAAAAATTTACTCCCCCCTTAAACAATACTTCCTCACTAAAAACATATGAGGACGCCTCTTTGAGATGTGTTCTGCAGGCTGGAAATGCTCGAGCTTCGAAGAAGGTCTTCCTTTTAAAGTGAATCTGGAATATAGAACATCTGAAGTAGACAATCATAAACGCCACGACTACGTCATCTTCACCAGAGAGGATTGTGTGAGAGGAATAAGCGCACATCAACACATCCCACGTACATAATGCAACACGAACGTGGAGACAGCAACGTTGATGTAGCAGTAGTGGTATCTTCAAATGGTCTGAAAAGTGTAGCCAACTGGAATTAGTGCAGAAGATTACATACGTGCATAATGTAGCACGAACACACTATACGAGGTGTTGAAGTGTCGTCTCAACACGTAGAAGTAGTAGATGCAACTCGGAGATGATGTGACGAGGTAGCTAGGTCAAGATCACTCTGGATGAATCCTTGCATATACAAAATGCGTAGGCTAGAAGATAACGAGCTTCAAAGAGATTTGATGAAGAAGCAACCATCCGTCTCACCATTAACACCAGAGGGAACAAGAAGCCGGAATTAGCAGCAACAACTCTTGTCCTATCTCATGAGAATGCAACATGGATGATCAACTGGAACATCATCAACATCGAAGGGAACAAGAAGCCGAAATTAACCGCAACAGCTCTTGTCCTGACGTACACAAAGCGGTAGGAACACAAGAAGCTCAGTGTCGATGTTGCAATAGAGATCCTTCAAAGATGCCTAAAAGTGGAGAGCAGATGTGTTGAACAATACGAAGCTCCATGATAATAGCTTGGAATATCATCTCACTCATCTCATACTCACTCTCCTCATATGTTCTCTCATGTTCTCCTCATACCCTCCTCTCTCTCTCTCTCCTCTATTCCCTCTTGCACACCAAATATGACGAGAGTGAGTCGATGGTGTAGAAAAGGGAAATATGACCCCCCGACGTGGAAGACACACACATGATGGATGGGAGGGTGGGAAAGAGAAAAGATGATACGAGAGGTGTTGTGCGTAGAGAAGAACAAAACAAAAATACTATCAAAATGGAAACTCGGTAGAAAGAGAAGAAGCACTACCAGAATGGAACTCGGTAGGAAAAGGAGTGACATTACTGGAATGGAACTCGATAGGAAAAGGAGTGGCACTACCAGAATGGATCTCGGCAGGAAAATCGATAACTTGAATCAATATGCAAAATAACTCGTTTATAAGATCCGGATAGAGAAATTAAATGGATCTTTTCTTGACCCAAAAAAGACATTTGTCTGGCCCTTAGGCAAGCAGATGTGAGGGCACGGGGAGAGCCGCCGTGAAAAAATTAGGGCTAGGTCAAAAAATAATAGGATCTAATATCATTAGGTATTGGAGGAGAGATAGACCTTTGGAGGATGTCATACCTGGAACTGGAAGTGCACAGACTGCTTCTGACACACCATGTTTGTAACTTGAAGAATCATATAACTTGTCGAGGGTGAGAGGTAGACACTTGACTTGCTGACACGCCATGTAGCTCCTTTGCTCAAAAATGACTGACTCCTTGCAACACGCCGTCTAGGATGTCGGAGGCGTAAACCAGATCTTTGTTAACACGCCGTGTAACTTGTGATCTAGGCGAACTCGAAGATGACAAACTCTCGCCGACATGTCGTGTTAGTCTTCAACACGCTGTGTGACTTGCAATCTAGACGAATCTTCGCGCCGCTGAGTGAATTTTGAACTGCAACACGTCGTGTTGGTTGGGCAACATGTCATGTAGGATGTCGATGAAGCATGATCTGACGAGAATTTGTGTCGTCAAGGAGACAAAGTACCCCGAGAATTAGCACCATGGGTCGACGGGAATCAGCACCGTCTATTGTACTCCTTTGATCATGAAAAGTGGTGACTCCTTGCTTGACCACGACCTGAACTGGACAGGAAATAGCATCGTCCAGGGTTCAAAGAAGTGGTGTAGCGGTGGAGTGATGGGGCCGCTATGATGGTTGGCGCGGCAACAAGACGTGGAGGCGACTGCTAGACTCGGAGGCGAACACGATGGAGACGGTGCTGAAGTAGAAGGCGGATTTGCGTTGCCGTGGATGCTTCAATGGTGGTGGCTATGTACGGAGCTTCTTAGGGAAAGTGACGACTTGACAATGAGAGCTACGAGGAAGCTCGGTGGCTACTTTGACTACAAATCAAAAAGGATAGATGGTCGGGAATGATGGCGTCGACGAATAGATGAAGATCTATGTGAAAGGGAAACAGATGCGACCGTGGAGGTAGGGATGTGCCTTGCGGGCGCCCGGCCTAAATCAGGGAGACGACGGGCCCTCTCTTTGTTGCTCTCTCTAGGAAGATGTGGCGGCTAGGGCAACATTGAGCATGGAGAGAGGAGAGAGAAGCGGAGGGGTCGGCTAGAGTTAGATCCCCAGAGCTTGCTCTGATACCATGTTGACAAGTGTATGAGACACTGTAATCGTTGTTGTTGTTCTATTGATATGTACACCCCTATCCTATATATAATAGAGGAGGCAATTACAAGGAAGCGGACTAACCTAATGGGCCATGGGCAAGCATGCCCATGTACAAAATAGACTAAATAACCTATTAACTAAATAAACTTATACTTTCTAACATATCACAACCCACCAACACTGGAAAGAAGGAAGAAGGTTGAGATATATTTTTCAAATGGAATTTATGTTTCATGTTCCATTGGAAAATCTTTAGACCTTGGTTGCATTTGACCTCAAGTTGTATTTTAATTTCACACCCTTTCATACCATAGAGAAAAATATATGATTTTGATGTTGCTTCAACGGGTTCCGATACAGAAATTTATAGAATTTTCAATGGAAATATTGACGGATGCTTTCTTAGCATTTCAAAACCATAAGGGATGAAGAATTCATATTTTTTTACTAGATTGATCCATAGTGATTGTTAATATGGTGTACACAAGACCTTCTTGTAATATGTGGTAAGGGTCTACATGCAAATTTGTAAGTTATTGATTTCATATATATACAAGTCATGGTAAGACCTGCATTTTGGTCATCTCTTTCTCCCCAATACAGTTGTCTTCATGGTATCAGAGCACATGGCTTCAAACCCTAATTCTTCTTTGGAACAACTGTTGTAGTCCAGCAGCATCGTCCCTTTGTTTGTTCAGTTACTAGAGTGCTGCTCTGGCCTCTAGGTTGATTGGTGACTACCCTTCGGGGTGGAATAGGACCTGACACATGGCAGAGTATGCGCATTTTTGCGTAGTTCGGTGAACCCACTAAAGTTGTTCCTGCTCCTTCTCCGGAGAGAGTTTGTCAAAGGTTACACTTGGGGTTGGTCTCCCTCTAGGCCTCTACCCCAACGGCCTTAAGGAGCATTCCTTGTGTTGTTGTGTCCATTGTGGGCCTCCCTTGCATCTCCTTCATTTAGCTTCAACAATAGCAACTACTTCTGCTTGCTTTGACAGTTCTTTTAGGAGAGCGTAAGGGCCCCTTTCCCTTTGGATCTTTTCTCTAGTAGGGCGCCCCTACCCCTAGTTAGAGCTTGTGGGGTCATCCTCTCTATCTACATAAAGAAAGAGGGTCGTCACCATATTCTTCCTCAAGTGTTCAACCCGATGTTATTGTAGCAGCGTGTCAAAGTGCACAGTTTCAGCGACAATTGTTGTCTGTTTGTCCTTTCTTGAGGTTCTCTTGTGATTTGTTGGCTTAATGTCTGAAAATTAAGAGGATACATTCCATCAATCTATCTTTACATCCCAAAAGCATATCATCATCAAGCGCAATCTGAATGAAAGACTACTACTGCTGCTATTGTTGATCATTGCTTAGTTCAATTTTTTATGTTATTTTCTGAGAATTGTTGATTGGTTATTACTGAGAAACTCGTGGGAACTTGTAAGTTACTTGTGAAGATGTTACACCAAGTTAGCTTGACAAGGGATGAATACTTGTGGTTGATACAGTTGTGTACTTTGTCCACATCAGATTGTCCAGCTCAAAAGGTGGAATTATCAACATGTCTTTCTCAATCCTTCAGAACGACATCGCCATCTTGGGTTTTGAATTCAGATGTCGCAGACCACATAACCGGTACACCTCAGTTGATATCCACTCATCCCACCAAAGTGTCTTTGCCCAATGTCACTATAGCTGATGGATCCAAAATTGTTGTTCAAAATACTAGAACAATATATTTGTTACCAAATCTCTCTTGATTCAGCTTTGTACATCCCAAACTTCCCTTTCAATTTAATATCCGTCAGTTAACTCACACGTGCACTTCATGCTGTTGTTACCTTCCAGCCTGATAATTGTGTGATCCAAGATCTGAAGACAGAAAACCATTGGCGAAGGGTTGCATGTTGGTCTTTACTACCTTGGTGAGCCTCCAAAAGTGTGTAGTTGCATCCCCTTTGCATATTCATAGTCGTCGTCGTATGGATTTAGACAAATTGAAAGTGATGGTCCCTAAGTTGTCCAATTTGGATAAACTAGATTGTGAGTCATGTCAGCTAGGTAAGCACCAACGATTACCATTCAGGTCCAGAAGCCAAAATAGAGCAGAGTCGCCTTTCATATCATTCACTCAGATGTTTGGGATCCCAGTCCAGATCCATCAAAACTTGGATATAGGTACTTTGTCGCCTTTATAGATGGCCACTCACGAGTCACATGGTTATATCTGATGAAGGACATATCTGAAGTTTTTTTCATCTCCCACTCTTTTTACCAAGAAGTTGAAAGCATTTATGACACGGATATTCATATCCGTCGCACTGACAATGCCCGGGAGTACTTCAGTCACAATTTTACTCAATTTCTTTCATCCCGTGGCTCATCCACCAATTCTCATGTCCACATACTCCACAACAAAATGGAGTTGTAGAACGAAAGAATTGACACATCATTGAAACTGCTTATACCCTTCTTCTCCACATGAATGTCCCAAAAGAATTTTGGAGTGATGTTGTTCTTACATCCACTTACATGATCAACTGCATGCCATCATCCGTCATTCAAATTCGAATACCCTTTTTTGTCCTTCATCCCAAACAACCAATATAACATGTGCAACCTAAAGTCTTTGGGTGTGTTTGTTTTGTTCATATATTAGGTGGTGATCAAGATAAGTTAAGCCCCAAGTCTAGTAAATGTATATTTTTGGGCTATTCTCGAGTCCAAAAAGGATACAAATGTTTTTTGCCCATCAGAGTGTTGCTTCTTTGTCTCTGCTGATGTCATCTTTTTTGAAGACACCATATTTTGGTGGTTCGCAGTCTCTTAAAGAGGTCGAGGAGTCTTTGCCGCTTCCAACCATCATTCAATCACAAATCAGTGAGTCACCAGTCATACAACCACAAGCCATTCAGCCACAAGTCATTCAACCACAAATCATTCAGCCACAAGTCATTTAGCCACAAGTCATTCAGCCACCAATCATTCATCCACAAGTCATTCAATCACCTGCCATACAATCACAAATCTCAGGGTTAACTTGCCTAGTCGTCCACCCATCACACAAGTCTACACACGTTGTAAGGAGAATCTTACCTTGGGTTATGTGAAGGACAATGCATGTCTCAATCCTTCTACCATCGTCACTCAGTCAAATGATCTAATGGAAACCAACAATCCTATTGATTTTCCTATTGCCTTATGCAAAGGCAAACAGTCTTGTACCTCTCATCCCATCTCCAATGTAATTTCCTATGCTCATCTTTCTCCATCATATTATGCCTTTCTATCCTCTGTCTTCCACTTCCATTCCCTTGTCAGTCTCGGAGGCCTTGAATCACCCTGCATGGCGTGCTGCAATGATGAAAGAAATATTTGCTCTCCAAAGTAACAATACATGGTCATTAGTTCATTGTCCCTCTGGGAAATCAGTGGTTATTTGCAGATGGGTATTTACAGTCAAGGTTAGGCCTGATGGTTCTATTGATAGGCTCAAGGCATGATTGGTGGCCAAGGGATTCACACAGATTTATGGTGAAGACTACTTAGAGACATTCTCTCATGTGGCCAAGATGGCCTATGTTCGGCTCTTCCTGTCTCTTACTGCTACACACTCATAGACTCTGCATCAACTTGATATCAAGAATGCCTTTCAACAAGGAGATCTAAATGAAGAGTTCTACATTGAGCAACCACCAGAGTTTGTTGCTCAGGGGGGATTCTGGTATTGTTTGTCGACTCCACAAGTCTCTTTATGGTTTCAAGCAATCATCTCGTGCTTGGTTTAGTAGATTCAGTTGTGTTCTTTCTGAGTTTGGTCTCCGCAGATGCATCATGGAGCACACTATTTTGTACCGATGATGTGAATTTGGATGTATATTTCTGTTAGTTTATGTTGATGATATTGTGATTACTGGTGATGATAGACAAGGTATTGAACAAATCAAGCAATTTCTTCAGGGCAAGTTTCAAATAAAAGATTTAGGCAACCTAAAATATTTTCTTGGATTGAAGTAGCCAAATCAAAGGCTGGGATTGTCATTTCACAACGAAAGTATGTTCTAGATCTTCATACAGAGACATGTATGATTGGAGCTAAGCCAGTAGAGTGTCCAATGAACACTAAGGTCTAATTGTTTGTGGAACAGAGGGAACCACTTGATGACACTTGGCGTCATAGAAGGCTTGTTGGAAAATTGAATTATTTGACTGTCACCAAACTTGACATTGCCTTTGCCACCAGTGTTGTTAGTCAATTCATGGAGAAGCCATGTACAGGTCACTTGGAGGCTATCATGCGCATTCTGAGATACTTGAAGAAGTCTCCTGAGAAAGGTTTATTGTACCAAAATCATAACCACGTGAGAGTTCATGGTTTTTCTGATGCAGATTGGGCAGGATCTAGCATTGACAGGAGATCTAATTCTGGCTATTGTATCTTTGTGGGAGGTAACCTGGCGTCCTGGAAAAGTAAGAAGCAAACAGTTGTTGCTAGATCTAGTGTTGAATCAGAGTATAGAGCTATGGCTTTAGCCACTTGTGAATTATTATGGGTCAAACATCTATTAGAAGAGTTGGATTTTGGTCAAGGTAGTCCCATGGAGTTGAAGTGTGACAATCAGGTTGTTGTTCGCATTGCCCAAAATCCTATCTTTTATGAAAGAACGAAGAATATGGAAGTTGACTGTCATTTTCTGAGAGAAAAGATCCAGGAGGGCTTGATCCAATTGTCACTGGTTAAGTCTGAAGATCAATTAGTTGATTTATTCACTAAGTCTTTGAATGGTTGTCGGGTTCAGTTCTTATGTAAGAAGCTAGGAGCATATGACATATGTGCTCCAGCTTGAGGGGGAGCGGTAATATGGTGTACACAGGACCTTGTAATATGTAGATAACACATGCAAATTTGTAAGTTATTGATTTCATATAATATACCAGTTATGGAGAGACCTGCATTTTGGTCGTCTCTTTCTCCCCAATACGGTTGTCTTCAGTTACAAATTCGGGATTCGGTAATTTTTTAGAAAAGAACAGAATTCAGAAGAAAAAAAATCGGGAAAATTTGTGAAAAGATCGATAAATTTCGGTCAAGGTTCAGTGAACTATTCGGAAATAATCGAGAATAAGTCAGATACAGATACATACATGTATATATACACACAAACATATATACATACATATATGTATGTATGAATGCATACACAGCAGATATATGTAACTATTAAGGTCACAAGCAATGAAATGAAAAACAGCATGAGCGTCCGCTTAATCGGCCCAACCTACCAGCCATCTAATTTACCCCCCGAGCGCCAATTAAGCGCCCCCCATAAAAAATGGCCGCTTTTTGCCCGCTTAATCACCCATTTAACCTATTTAATGACCTGCTTAATCGGCCTCTTAGACCTGTGTTTTAACAAATACTGCTGCAAGTCTGTAACATTAAGTAAAATTCTAAAGTCCCAATATTGTTGACTACAATATATTAAACTTATATACATTAAATGTTCTACGATAAGCCTTAGTTATAATTTAGAATCCATACTTCTTATGTAAGCTGTAGTAATAGGGTTGTAAGAAGAAATGAAGGAGGAAGAAGATGGGAACTCCAATCACATGTCGGCTGCTAGGTGCAGCAAACGTGATTAGGGTAAATACATGAGGTACAAAAAGAGAAAAAGCATAAAAACAACATTTCATAAATAAAATAGGTCAGCCGCTGGTTTGCCGTTCCGCCACTGTGCCGGTGTCGATACCATCGACTTGTGTCGATGGTATCGACGGAGTATTCTCTTGCGCCTGAACCAATCTCGATACTATCGCATGTGTGTCGATAGTATCGACCGAGATGCAGGTTGCTTCACACTCCCCCTCAAGCTGGAGAGTACACATCGTGGATGCCCAGCTTGCCACAGAGTTTCTGAAAAATTGTTGAACCCAAGGGCTTTGTCAGAATATCTGCTAGTTGATCTTCAGACCTAACATATGGAGTCACAATAGTGCCGTCCTTTATTTGATCACGAATAAAATGGCAATCAACCTCTATGTGTTTTGTACGCTCATGAAAGATAGGATTCCTGGCGATGTGCATGGCAGATTGATTGTCACACTTGAGCTCCATAGAAGGTAGAAGAGAAATTTGTAATTCAGATAAAACAGATTTGACCCATTTTAATTCACAGCATGCATGGGCCATAGCACGATACTCAGCTTCAGTGCTAGATCTAGCAACCACATGTTGCTTTTTACTTTTCCATGTGATAAGATGATCACCTAGAAAGGTACAATAGCCTGATGTAGATCTCCTATCAGTATGATCACCCGCCCAGTCAGCATCTGAATATCCTGTGAGAGACAGAGTAGATGGAGGTGCCTTTGGTCTAGAATATGTGATACCTTTACCGGGAGCACTTTTTAGATACCTCAGAATTCTGCAGACTGCTATCCAGTGTGATTGTTGCGGAGAATGCATATATTGGCCGACTACGCCCACAACAAATGAAATATCCGGTCGGGTGACAGTTAGATATATCAACTTACCCACTATTCTCCTATAATATTCTGGATCTGGATACTCAACATCATCAACCACCTCTTTGATGCGATAATCCATTGGAGTATTTACCGATTTAGATTCAGCCATGCCTGTCTCCTGTAACAAATCAAGCACATACTTTCTCTGAGATAAATTGACACCTGCATGAGATCTAAGCACTTCAATGCCTAGAAAGTATCTTAGTTTGCCCAGATCCTTTGTATGGAAATGTGTTTGCAAACCCTCTTTGACACGAGATATTCCCATGGTGTCACTGCCAGTAATCACTATGTCATCAACGTATACCAGAAGAATAATGGATCCACGGGAAGAGTTGGAGTAAAATAAGGAATGATCAGTCTTGGAGCGAGAAAAACCCATCTGAAGAATAACTTCACTGAACTTGTCAAACCAAGCTCTAGGTGACTGTTTCAGCCCATAAATAGCCTTTTTTAATTTGCATACTTTCTGACACTCCCCCTGAGCAACAAACCCAAGAGGTTGCTCCATATATACTTCTTCCTGTAGATCACTATGGAGAAATGCATTCTTTACATCCAGCTGAAATAATGGCCAATCAAAGGTAGTAGTAAGAGAAATAATGATCCGCTCAGAATTCAGGCGAGCAACAGGAGAAAATGTTTCAAAGAAGTCAACACCATAGGTTTGGGTGTATCCCTTTGCAACCAATCGGGCTTTCAACCTTTCAACTGATCCATCCGGATTGTGTTTAATAGTGAAAACCCATCTACAGCCTACTACTTTCTTTCCTGCAGGAAGATCAACCAGATCCCAAGTACCATTATTCAAGAGAGCTGACATTTCAAGTTGCATTGCCTGTGTCCAGCCACTGTTCTTCATTGCATCAAAATGGTTTCTTGGTATAGACACAGAATCAATCCCAATAGCGAATGCACGGGCCTGCTTAGACAGATGAGACAGGCAACATACATTTGTAATAGGGTGTTTAATAGTACAGGACCTAGTACCTTTCCGAACAGCAATAGGAAGGTTGAGATCAGATGTTTCTGTAGGATTCTCTTGAGTAGAAGGCGATGATGAGGGCTCAGGGACTGGTGCCGCTACTTCTTCTGGATCCTGCCTGCCTCGCCTATGATATACATGTACGTAATGCTCAATGGTAGGTCTATCTCCTGCTTGTTCATCCGGAATAGAAGTAAAATCCGGAATGATAGGTGGCACTCCCTCACTCTGCACTGATGGTGGCAGTCTCTCACTTTGTATTTTTGGTGGCTCTCCCTCTCTCAACTGCTCCCCCTTGCTAATAGCATTGGAGAAATATGGAGTGGTCTCATGGAAAGTGACGTCCCTAGACACAAACATGCAGCGAAGACTAGGACAGTAACACTTGTATCCTTTGCTCGTAGTAGAGTAACCTAGGAACAGTGTTTTAATGGACCTAGGAGACAGCTTGTCGGTCTTAGAGTCAAAGTTATGGACAAAGGAAGTGCAACCAAACACTCTAAGAGGAATAGAATAGGGAGAGTCCTTGGGACGCAAAACAGAAAAGGGAGTCTGTCCTTGAAGAACAGATGAAGGTTGTCTATTGATCAAGAAACAAGCAGTTAAAAGAGCTTCAGACCAAAACTTCTTGGGCACATTAGATTGAAACATAATAGATCGAGCAATATCAAGAAGATGGCGATTCTTCCTCTCTGCCACCCCATTTTGCTGAGGGGTGTGAGGACAAGAAGTGCGGTGAATCATACCAACCGAGCTACAAAAATCAGACATAGCCTTTTGAACATACTCCAAGGCATTATCAGACTGAAGAATTTTTATATTGCAATCAAACTGGACTTTAATTTCAGTATGAAAATGTTTCACAATGGACAACACGGACTCTCTACTTTTAAGAAGGTAGATCCATGTCATGTGTGAGAAATCATCAACAAAAGATATAAAATAACGAAAGCCATTATAACTTTGGTCTTTTACAGGACCCCACACATCAGTATGCACTAACTCAAAGGGACAAGAAGCCCTCTTATTGACCCGACTGGGATAGGATAACCTATGGTGCTTTCCCAGTTGACATGACTGACACTCTAAGGAGGATAATTGGGATAACTCTGGTTCCAACTTCCGCAGGTTCTCCAAAGAAGGATGTCCATATCTGCAATGTCATAGTAAGGGGGAACCACTCAACAGGATGGATGGAGCAGGAGCAGGCATTTGGCGAGGTAGACTGTCACCGTTGAAAAGGTAGAGATCACCCTTCCTAGGCCCCCCACCAATCGTCTTCATACTCTTGAGATCCTGTAACATAAAACAAGAAGGTCCAAATATTACCCAACATTTTAAAGTGTCAATCAGTTTTGCAACCGAAAGAAGATTAAAAGGAAATTCAGGCACAAAGTGAACTGATTTAAGATCAATCTTGGGTGTTAGAGAGACAGATCCACTAGCTAAAACTCTTCTCACTGAACCATCTGCCAATGTAACAGATTGGTGAGGAATTGATGAGTCAATAGTGTGGAGTAATCTCCTCATACCAGTCATATGCTGTGAGGCGCCAGAGTCAACCACCCAAGATGAGGATGAGCCAGATGCTATGAAAGATGTAGCATGATTACCAGCTGTAGATGCCAAATTTGCCGATGAAGAAGATGATGATGAACCCATACTCATATGCTGTGTCGCCTGAATGAACCGATCATATTCTTCTTGAGTGAGAGTGATGCCGGTGCCAGAAGATGTACCCACAGCTGTAGAGGATGAGGATCCTGTAGTGGTGGCACAATGTGCTGCCCCCACAGGTGGTGCAGCAGGTCTTCCATGTTTCTTCCAACACCTCTCCACTGTATGTCCTGGTTTATCACAAAAGGTACATTTCG